>CM050324.1:11033923-11087621 GCA_027475135.1 Bactrocera correcta | reverse complement strand
TTGGAAGAATTCCGTAGTCTTATATTTATGTAAAAAGTCGATTTTCTTGTATATACACATTTAGCGATCGATATCGAGATGCCTCAACTCATTAGTTTAACATGTTTATGTTAATAAACCTTCTTTAACGATCTGAAGTTGGCATATAGCCATGGCGGCATAACGACAGTACATTTGGAAGAATTCCGCAGTCTTAGATTTAGGTATAAAGTCAATTTTCTTGTTTATAAACATTTAGCAATCGATATCGAAATGCTTCAAATAACTGGTTTAACATATTTAAGTTAATAAACCTTCTTTAACGAACTGAAGTTGGCTTAAGGCCATGGCGGCATAACGGCAGTGCATTTAGAAGAATTTCGTAATCTTATATTTAGGTATAAAGTCGATTTTCTTGTATATACACATTTAGCTATCGATATCGAAATGCTTCAAATCATTAGTTTAACATATTTAAGTTAATCAGCCTTCTTTAACGTATTGAAGTTGATATAAAGCCATGGCGGCATAACGACAGTACATTTGGAAGAATTCCGTAGTCTTATATTTATGTAAAAAGCCCATTTTCTTGTATATACACATTAAGCGATCTATATCGAGATGCCTCAACTCATTATTTTTAAAATATTTATGTTAATAAACCTTCTTTAACGATCTGAAGTTGGCATATAGCCATGGCGGCATAACGACGGTGCATTTAGAAGAATTCCGTTATCTTATATTTAGGTATAAATTCGATTTTCTTGTATATACACATTTAGCTATCGATATCGAAATGCTTCAAATCATTTGTTTAACATATTTAAGTTAGTTAACCTTCTTTAACGTAATGAAGGTGATATAAAGCCATGGCGGCATAACGGCAAAGCATTTAGAAGAAATACGTAATCTTATATTTAGGTATAAAGTCGATTTTCTTGTATTTACACATTTAGCAATATATATCGAAATACTTCAAATAACTGGTTTGGCATATTTAAGTTAATTAACCTTCTTTATCTTACTGAAGTTTACATAAAGCCATAACGGCATAACGGCAGTATATTTATATGAATTCCTTTACCTTATATTTAAGTATAAAGTCGATTTTGTTGTATATACGCATTAAGCAATCGACATCGAAATGCCTTAAATCATTAGTTTAACATATTTAAGATAATTAACCCTCTTTATCTTACTGAGGTCTACAAAAGCTTTAACGGCATAACGGCAGTGCATTTGGAAGAGTTCCGTAATCTTATATTTAGGTATTAAGTCGATTTCCTTGTATATACGCATTTAGCAATCGACATCGAAATGCTTCAAATCATTAGTTTAACATATTTAAGTTAATAACCTTCTTTAACGTATTGAAGGTGATATAAAGCCATGGCGGCATAACGACAGTGCATGTAGAAGAATTGCGTAATCTTATATTTAGGTATGAATTCGTTTTTCTTCTATATACTCATTTAGCAATCGATATCGAAATGCTTCAAATCAATAGTGTAACATATTTAAGTTAATAAACCTTCCTAAACGTATTGAAGGTGATACAAAGCCATGGCGGCATAACGACAGTACATTTGGAAGAATTCCGTAATCTTATATTTAGGTATATAGTCGATTTTCTTGTATATACACATTTAGCAATCGATATCGAAATGCTTCAAATAACTGGTTTAGCATATTTAGGTTAATTAGCCTTCTTTATCTTACCGAAGTTTACATAAAGCCATAACGGCAGTATATTTGAGTGAATTCCGTAATCTTTTATTTAGGTATAAAATCGATTTTCATGTACATACACATTTGGCAATTGATATCGAAATGCTTCAAATCATGAGTTTAACATATTTAAGCTAATTAACCCTCTTTATCTTACTAAAGTCTACAAAAGCCTTAACGGCGTAACGACAGTGCATTCGGAAGAATTCCGTTATCTTATATTTAGGTATAAAGTCGATTTTCTTTTACATACTCAGTTAGCAATCGATATCGAATTGCTTCAAATCATTAGTATAAAATATTTAAGTTCATAAACCTTCTTTAACGGACTGAAGTTGTCATAAAGCAATGGCGGCATAACGGCAGTGCATTTAGAAGAATGCCGTAATCTTATATTTAAGTATAAAGTCGATTTTGTTGTATATACGCATTAAGCAATCGACATCGAAATGCCTTAAATCATTAGTTTAACATATTTAAGATAATTAACCCTCTTTATCTTACTGAGGTCTACAAAAGCTTTAACGGCATAACGGCAGTGCATTTGGAAGAGTTCCGTAATCTTATATTTAAGTATAAAGTCGATTTTGTTGTATATACGCATTTAGCAATCGACATCGAAATGCTTCAAATCATTAGTTTAACATATTTAAGTTAATAACCTTCTTTAACGTATTGAAGGTGATATAAAGCCATGGCGGCATAACGACAGTGCATGTAGAAAAATTCCGTAATCTTATATTTAGGTTTAAAGTCGATATTCTTGTATAAACGCATTTAGCAATTGACATCGAAATGCTTTAAATCATTAGTTTAACATATTAAAGTAAATTAACCATCTTTAACGTAATGAAGGTGATATAAAGCCATGGCGGCATAACGACAGTGCCTGTAGAAAAATTCCGTAATCTTATATTTAGGTTTAAAGTCGATATTCTTGTATAAACGCATTTAGCAATCGATATCGAAATGCTTCAAATAACTGGTTTAGCATATTTAGGTTAATTAGCCTTCTTTATCTTACCGAAGTTTACATAAAGCCATAACGGCAGTATATTTGAGTGAATTCCGTAATCTTTTATTTAGGTATAAAATCGATTTTCATGTACATACACATTTGGCAATTGATATCGAAATGCTTCAAATCATGAGTTTAACATATTTAAGCTAATTAACCCTCTTTATCTTACTAAAGTCTACAAAAGCCTTAACGGCGTAACGACAGTGCATTCGGAAGAATTCCGTTATCTTATATTTAGGTATAAAGTCGATTTTCTTTTACATACTCAGTTAGCAATCGATATCGAATTGCTTCAAATCATTAGTATAAAATATTTAAGTTCATAAACCTTCTTTAACGGACTGAAGTTGTCATAAAGCAATGGCGGCATAACGGCAGTGCATTTAGAAGAATGCCGTAATCTTATATTTAGGTATAAAGTCGTAATCTTGTATATACGCATTTAGCAATTGACATCGAAATGCTTTAAATCATTAGTTTAACATATTAAAGTTAATTAACCATCTTTAACGTAATGAAGGTGATATAAAGCCGTGGCGGCATAACGACAGTGCATGTAGAAAAATTCCGTAATCTTATATTTAGGTTTAAAGTCGATATTCTTGTATAAACGCATTTAGCAATTGACATCGAAATGCTTTAAATCATTAGTTTAACATATTAAAGTTAATTAACCATCTTTAACGTAATGAAGGTGATATAAAGCCATGGCGGCATAACGACAGTGCCTGTAGAAAAATTCCGTAATCTTATATTTAGGTTTAAAGTCGATATTCTTGTATAAACGCATTTAGCAATCGATATCGAAATGCTTCAAATAACTGGTTTAGCATATTTAGGTTAATTAGCCTTCTTTATCTTACCGAAGTTTACATAAAGCCATAACGGCAGTATATTTGAGTGCATTCCGTAATCTTTTATTTAGGTATAAAATCGATTTTCATGTACATACACATTTGGCAATTGATATCGAAATGCTTCAAATCATGAGTTTAACATATTTAAGCTAATTAACCCTCTTTATCTTACTAAAGTCTACAAAAGCCTTAACGGCGTAACGACAGTGCATTCGGAAGAATTCCGTTATCTTATATTTAGGTATAAAGTCGATTTTCATTTACATACTCAGTTAGCAATCGATATCGAATTGCTTCAAATCATTAGTATAAAATATTTAAGTTCATAAACCTTCTTTAACGGACTGAAGTTGTCATAAAGCAATGGCGGCATAACGGCAGTGCATTTAGAAGAATGCCGTAATCTTATATTTAGGTATAAAGTCGATTTTGTTGTATAAATATACGCATTTAGCAATCGATATCGAAATGCTTCAAATCATTAGTTTAACATATTTAAGTTAATAAACCTTCTTTAACGTATTGAAGTTGATATAAAGCCATGGCGGCATAACGACAGTACATTTGGAAGAATTCCGTAATCTTATGTTTAGGTATAAATTCGATTTTCTTGTAGATACACATTTAGCAAGCGATATCGAAATGTTTCAAATCATTAGTTTAACATATTTAAGTTAATAAACCTTCTTTAACGAACTGAAGTTAACATAAAGCCATAACGGCATAACGGCAGTGCTTTTAGAAGAATTCCGTTATCTTGTATTTAGGTATAAAGTCGTAATCTTGTATATACGCATTTAGCAATTGACATCGAAATGCTTTAAATCATTAGTTTAACATATTAAAGTTAATTAAACATCTTTAACGTAATGAAGGTGATATAAAGCCATGGCGGCATAACGACAGTGCATGTAGAAGAATTCCGTAATCTTATATTTAGGTATAAAGTCGATTTTCTTGTATATACGCATTTAGCAATCGATATCGAAATGCTTCGAAAAACTGGTTTAGCATATTTAGGTTAATTAGCTTCTTTATCTTACCGAAGTTTACATAAAGCCATAACGGCAGCATATTTAGGTGAATTCCGTAATCTTTTATTTAGGTATAAAATCGATTTTCTTGTACATACACATTTAGCAATTGATATCGAAATGCTTCAAATCATTAGTTAAACATATTTAAGTTAATTAACCCTCTTTATCTTACTGAAGTCTACAAACGGCTTAACGGCATAACGGCAAAGCATTTAGAAGAATTACGTAAACTTATATTTAGGTAAAAAGTCGATTTTGTTGTATATACGCATTTAGCAATTGACATCGAAATGCTTCAAATCATTAGTTTAACATATTTAAGACAATTAACCCTCTTTATCTTACTGAAGTCTACAAAAGCCTTAACGGCATAACGGCAGTGCACTTGGCAGAGTTCCGTAATCTTATATTTAGGTATTAAGTCGATTTTCTTGTATATACGCATTTAGCAGACGACACCGAAATGCTTTAAATCATTAGTTTAACATATTTAAGTTAATTAACCATCTTTAACGTAATGAAGGTGATATAAAGCCATGGCGGCATAACGACAGTGCATGTAGAAGAATTCCGTAATCTTATATTTAGGTATAAAGTCGATATTCTTGTACATACGCATTTAGCAATCGATATCGAAATGCTTAAAATAACTGGTTTAGCATATTTAGGTTAATTAGCCTTCTTTAACGTATTAAAGTTTTCATAAAGCCATAACGGCAGTATATTTGGGTGAATTCCGTTATCTTTTATTTAGGTATAAAAACGATTTTCTTGTACATACACATTTAGCTATCGATATCGAAATGCTTCTAATCATGAGTTTAACATATTTAAGCTAATTAACCATCTTTATCTTACTAAAGTCTACAAAAGCCTTAACGGCGTAACGACAGTGCATTCGGAAGAATTCCGTTATCTTATATTTAGGCATAAAGTCGATTTTCTTGTATATACTCAGTTAGCAATCGATATCGAATTGCTTTAAATCATTAGTATAAAATATTTAGGTTCATAAACCTTTTCTAACGGACTGAAGTTGGCATAAAGCAATGGCGGGATAACGGCAGTGCATTTAGAAGAATTCCGTAATCTTATATTTAGTTATAAAGTCGATTTTGTTGTATAAATATACGCATTTAGCAATCGATACCGAAATGCTTCAAATCATTAGTTTAACATATTTAAGTTAATTAACCTTCTTTAACGTATTGAAGTTGATATAAAGCCATGGCAGCATAACGACAGTACATTTGGAAGAATTCCGTAATCTTTTGTTTAGGTATAAATTCGATTTTCTTGTATATACACATTTAGCAAGCGATATCGAAATGCTTCAAATCATTAGTTTAACATATTTCAGTTAACAAACCTTCTTTAACGAACTGAAGTTAACTTAAAGCCATAACGGCATAACGGCAGTGCATTTAGAAGAATTCCGTTATCTTATATTTAGGTATAAAGTCGTAATCTTGTATATACGCATTTAGCAATTGACATCGAAATGCTTTAAAACATTAGTTTAACATATTAAAGTTAATTAAACATCTTTAACGTAATGAAGGTGATATAAAGCCATGGCGGCATAACGACAGTGCATGTAGAAGAATTCCGTAATCTTATATTTAGGTATAAAGTCGATTTTCTTGTATATACGCATTTAGCAATCGATATCGAAATGCTTCGAAAAACTGGTTTAGCATATTTAGGTTAATTAGCCTTCTTTATCTTACCGAAGTTTACATAAAGCCATAACGGCAGCATATTTGGGTGAATTCCGTAATCTTTTATTTAGGTATAAAATCGATTTTCTTGTACATACACATTTAGCAATTGATATCGAAATGCTTCAAATCATTAGTTAAACATATTTAAGTTAATTAACCCTCTTTATCTTACTGAAGTCTACAAACGGCTTAACGGCATAACGGCAAAGCATTTAGAAGAATTACGTAAACTTATATTTAGGTATAAAGTCGATTTTGTTGTATATACGCATTTAGCAATTGACATCGAAATGCTTCAAACAATTAGTTTAACATATTTAAGATAATTAACCCTCTTTATCTTACTGAAGTCTACAAAAGCCTTAACGGCATAACGGCAGTGCACTTGGAAGAGTTCCGTAATCTTATATTTAGGTATTAAGTCGAGTTTCTTGTATATACGCATTTAGCAGTCGACATCGAAATGCTTTAAATCATTAGTTTAACATATTTAAGTTAATTAACCATCTTTAGCGTAATGATGGTGATATAAAGCCATGGCGGCATAACGACAGTGCATGTAGAAGAATTCCGTAATCTTATATTTAGGTATAAAGTCGATATTCTTGTATTTACGCATTTTGCAATCGATATCGAAATGCTTCAAATAACTGGTTTAGCATATTTAGGTTAATTAGCCTTCTTTAACGTATTGAAGTTTACATAAAGCCATAACGGCAGTATATTTCGGTGAATTCCGTAATCTTTTATTTAGGTATAAAATCGATTTTCTTGTACATACACATTTAGCAATCGATATCGAAATGCTTCTAATCATGAGCTTAACATATTTAAGCTAATTAACCCTCTTTATCTTACTAAAGTCTACAAAAGCGTTAACGGCGTAACGACAGTGCATTCGGAAGAATTCCGTTATCTTATATTTAGGCATAAAGTCGATTTTCTTGTATATACTCAGTTAGCAATCGATATCGAATTGCTTCAAATCATTAGTATAAAATATTTTTAAATTCATAAACCTTCTTTAACGGACTGAAGTTGGCATAAAGCAATGGCGGCATAACGGCAGTGCCTTAAGAAGAATTCCGTAATCTTATATTTAGTTATAAAGTCGATTTTGTTGTATAAATATACGCATTTAGCAATCGATACCGAAATGCTTCAAATCATTAGTTTAACATATTTAAGTTAATTAACCTTCTTTAACGTATTGAAGTTGATATAAAGCCATGGCGGCATAACGACAGTACATTTGGAAGAATTCCGTAATCTTTTGTTTAGGTATAAATTCGATTTTCTTGTATATACCCATTTAGCAAGCGATATCGAAATGCTTCAAATCATTAGTTTAAAATATTAAAGTTAATAAACCTTCTTTAACGAACTGAAGTTAACATAAAGCCATAACGGCATAACGGCAGTGTATTTAGAAGAATTCCGTTATCTTATATTTAGGTATCAAGTCGATTTTCTTGTATATACGCATTTAGCAATCGACATCGAAATGCTTTAAATCATTAGTTTAACATATTAAAGTTAATTAACCATCTTTAACGTAAGGAAGGTGATATAAAGAAATGGCGGCATAACGACAGTGCATTTAGAAGAATTCCGTAATCTTATATTTTTGTCATAAAGTCGATTTTGTTGAAATGCTTCAAATCATTAGTTTAACATATTTAAGTTAATTAACCTTCTTTAACGTATTGAAGTTGGCATAAAGTTATGGCGGCATAACGGCTGTGCATGTAGAATAATTCCGTTACCTTATATTTAGGTATAAAGTCGATTTTCTTGTATATACACATTTAGCAATCGATACCGAAAAAAGCTTCAAATTATTAGTTTAACATATTTAAGTTAATTAACCTTCTTTAACGTATTGAAGTTGACATAAAGCCATGGCGGCATAAGGGCAGTGCATTTAGAAGACTTCCGTTATCTTTTATTTAGGTATAAAGTCGATTTTGTTGTATACACACATTTAGCGATCGATATCGAAACGCTTCAAATCATTAGTTTAACATATTTTAGTTAAAATAACCTTCTTTATCTTACTGAAGTTTACATAAAGCCATAACGGTATAACGGCAGTGCATTTGGAAGAATTCCGTAAACTTATATTTAGGTATAAAGTCGATTTTGTTGTATATACATATTTAGCAATCGATATCGAGATGCTTCATCTCATTAGTTTTTAAAATATTTAAGTTAATAAAAATTCTTTTAAAGAACTGAAGTTGGCATAAAGCTATGGCGGCATAACGGCAGTGCATGTAGAATAATTCCGTTATCTTATATTTAATTATAAAGCCGATTTTCTTGTATATACACATTTAGCAATCGATACCGAAATGCTTCAAATCATTAGTTTAACATATTTAAGTTACTAAACCTTCTTTAACGCACCGAAGTCTACATAAAGCCTTAACGGCATAACGGCAGTGCATTTAGAAGAATTCAGTTATCTTATATTTAGGTATAAAGTCGATTTTCTTGTATATACACATTTGGCAATCGATATCAAAATGCTTCAAATCATTACTTTGACATATTTAAGTTAATAAACCTTCTTTAACGAACGGAAGTTGGCATAAAGCCATGGCGACATAACGACAATACAGTTGGAAGAATTCCGTAGTCTTATATTTATGTATAAAGTCGATTTTCTTGTATACACACATTTAGCTATCGATATCGAAATGCTTCAAATCATTAGTTTAACATATTTAAGTTAGTTAACCTTCCTTAACGTAATGAAGGTGATATAAAGCCATGGCGGCATAACGACAGTGCATTTAGAAGAATTCCGTTATCTTATATTTTTGATATAAAGTCGATTTTGTTGTATATACGCATTTAGCAATCGATATCGAAATGCTTCAAAGCATTAGGTTAACATATTTAAGTTTAAATTTAAACCCTTTTTTAACGTATTGAAGTTGATATAAAATCATAGCGGCGTAACGACAGTACATTTGGAAGAATTCCGCAGTCTTATATTTAGGTATAAAGTCAATTTTCTTGTAAATAAACATTTAGCAATCCATAACGAAATACTTCAAATCATAAGTTTAACATATCTAAGTTAATTAACCTTCTTTAGCGATCTGAAGTTGGCATATAGCCATGGCGGCATAACGGCAGTGCATGTAGAAGAATTCCGTAATCTTATATTTAGGTATAAAGTCGATTTTCTTGTATATACATATTTATCTATCGATATCGAAATTCTTCATATCATTAGTTTAACATATTAAGTAAATAAACGCGTTATAGCTTACTGAAGTATACATAAAGCCTTAACGGTATAAAGGCAGTGCAATTAGAAGAATTCCGTAATGTTATAATTTTATATTTAGGTATAAAGTCAATTTTCTTGTATATACACATTTAGCAATCGATATCAAAATGCTTAAAATAACTGGTTTAGTATATTTAAGTTAACTAACCTTCTTTATCTTTTTGAAGTTTACATAAAGCCATAACGGCAGTATATTTATATGAGTTCCGTTAACTTATATTAAGGTATAAAGTCGATTTTCTTGTATACACATTTAGCGATCGATATCGAGCTGCTTCAACTCATTAGGTTAACATATTTATGTTAATAAACCTTCTTTAACGAACGGAAGTTGGCATAAAGCCATGGCAGAATAACGACAATACATTTGGAAGAATTCCGTAGTCTTATATTTAGGTATAAAGTCGGTTTTCTTGTATACACACATTTAGCTATCGATATCGAAATGCTTCAAATCATTAGTTTAACATATGAAGTTAATAAACGCTTTTTAGCTTACTGAAGTCTACATAAAGCCTTAACAGTATAACGGCAGTGCATTTAGAAGATATCCGTAATGTTATAATTTTTTATTTAGGTATAAAGTCGATTTTCTTGTATTTACACATTTAGCAATACATATCGAAATGCTTCAAATAACTGGTTTAGCATATTTAAGTTAATTAACCTTCTTTAACGTATTGAAGTTGATACAAAGCCATGGCGGCATAACGACAGTACATTTGGAAGAATTCCGTAGTCTTATATTTATGTAAAAAGGGCGATTTTCTTGTATGTGCACATTTAGCGATCGATATCGAGATGCCTCAACTCATTAGTTTAACATATTTTTGTTAATAAACCTTCTTTAACGATCTGAAGTTGGCATATAGCCATGGCGGCATAACGACGGTGCATTTAGAAGAATTCCATTATCTTATATTTAGGTATATAGTCGATTTTTTTGTATATACACATTTAGCAATCGATATCGAAATGCTTTAAATCATTAGTTTAACATATTTAAGTAAATTAATCCTCTTTATCTTACAGAAGTCTACAAAAGCCTTAACGGCATAACGGCAGTGCATTTGGAAGAGTTCCGTAATCTTATATTTAGGTACTAAGTCGATTTTTTTGTATATACGCATTTAGCAATCGACATCGAAATGCTTCAAATCATTAGTTTAACATATTTAAGATAATTAACCCTCTTTATCTTACTGAAGTCTACAAAAGCCTTAAAAGGCATAACGGCAGTGCATTTGGAAGAGTTCCCTAATCTTATATTTAGGTATTAAGTCGATTTTCTTGTATATACGCATTTACCAATCGACATCGAAATGCTTCAAATCATTAGTTTAACATATTTTAAATTAATAACCTTCTTTAACGTATTGAAGGTGATATAAAGCCATGGCGGCATAACGACAGTGCATGTAGAAAAATTCCGTAATCTTATATTTAGGTTTAAAGTCGATATTCTTGTATAAACGCATTTAGCAATCGATGTCGAAATGCTTCAAATAACTGGCTTAGCATATTTAGGCTAATTAGAATTCTTTATCTTACCGAAGTTTACATAAAGCCATAACGGCAGTATATTTGGGTGAATTTCTTAATCTTTTATTTAGGTATAAAATCGATTTTTTATGTACATACACATTTAGCAATTGATATCGAAATGCTTCAAATCATGAGTTTAACATATTTAAGCTAATTAACCCCTTTTTTTCTTACTAAAGCCTACAAAAGCCTTTTAAAGGCGTAAGGACAGTGCATTCGGAAGAATTCCGTTATTTTATATTTAGGTATAAAGTCGATTTTCTTGTACATACTCAGTTAGCAATCGACATCGAATTGCTTCAAAACATTAGTATAAAATATTTAAGTTCATAAACCTTCTTTAACGGACTGAAGTTGTCATAAAGCAATGGCGGCATAACGGCAGTGCATTTAGAAGAATTCCGTAATCTTATATTTAGGTATAAAGTCGATTTTGTTGTTTTAAATATACGCATTTAGCAATCGATATCGAAATGCTTCAAATCATTAGTTTAACATATTTAAGTTAATAAACCTTCTTTAACGTATTGAAGTTGATATATAGCCATGGCGGCATAACGACAGAACATTTGGAAGAATTCCGTAATCTTATGTTTAGGTATAAATTCGATTTTCTTGTATATACACATTTAGCAAGCGATATCGAAATGTTTCAAATCATTAGTTTAACATATTTAAGTTAATAAACCTTCTTTAACGAACTGAAGTTAATATAAAGCCATAACGGCATAACGGCAGTGCTTTTAGAAGAATTCCGTTATCTTATATTTAGGTATAAAGTCGTAATCTTGTATATACGCATTTAGCAATCGACATAGAAATGCTTTAAATCATTAGTTTAACATATTAAAGTTAATTAACCATCTTTAACGTAATGAAGGTGATATAAAGCCATGGCGGCATAACGACAGTGCATGTAGAAGAATTCCGTAATCTTATATTTAGGTATTAAAATCGATTTTCTTGTATATACGCATTTACCAATCGATATCGAAATGCTTTAAAAACATTAGTTTAACATATTTAAGTTAATTAACCATCTTTAACGTAATGAAGGTGATATAAAGCCATGGCGGGGATAACGACAGTGCATGTAGAAGAATTCCGTAAACTTATATTTAGGTATAAAGTCGATAGTCTTGTATACACGCATTTAGCAATCGATATCGAAATGCTTCAAATCATGAGTTTAACATATTTTAAACTAATTAACCCTCTTTATCTTACTAAAGTCTACAAAAGCCTTAACGGCGTAACGACAGTGCATTCGGAAGAACTCCGTTATCTTATATTTAGACATAAAGTCGATTTTCTTGTATATACTCAGTTAGCAATCGATATCGAATTGCTTCAAATCATTAGTATAAAATATTTAAGTTCATAAACCTTCTTTAACGGACTGAAGTTGGCATAAAGCAATGGCGGCATAACGGCAGTGCATTTAGAAGAATTCCGTAATCTTATATTTAGTTATAAAGTCGATTTTGTTGTATAAATATACGCATTTAGCAATCGATACCGAAATGCTTCAAATCATTAGTTTAACATATTTAAGTTAATTAACCTTCTTTAACGTATTGAAGTTGATATACAGCCATGGCGGCATAACGACAGTACATTTGGAAGAATTCCGTAATCTTTTGTTTAGGTATAAATTCGATCTTCTTGTATATACACATTTAGCAAGCGATATCGAAATGCTTCAAATCATTAGTTTAACATATTTAAATTAATAAACCTTCTTTAACGAAATGAAGTTAACATAAAGCCATAACGGCATAACGGCAGTGCATTTAGAAGAATTCCGTTATCTTATATTTAGGTATAAAGTCGATTTTCTTGTATATACGCATTTAGCAATCGACATCGAAATGCTTTAAATCATTAGTTTAACATATTAAAGTTAATTAACCATCTTTAACGTAATGAAGGTGATATAAAGAAATGGCGGCATAACGACAGTGCATTTAGAAGAATTCCGTAATGTTATATTTAGGTATAAAGTCGATTTTGTTGTATATACACATTTAGCTATCGATATCGAAATGCTTCAAATCATTAGTTTAACATATTTAAGTTAATTAACCTTCTTTAACGCATTGAAGTTGATATAAAGCCATGGCGGCATAACGGCAGTGCATTTAGAAGAATTCCGTAATCTTATATTTTTGGTATAAAGTCGATTTTCTTGTATATACACATTTAGCTATCGATATCGAAATGCTTCAAATCATTAGTTTAACATATTTAAGTTAATTAACCTTCTTTAACGAACGGAAGTTGGCATAAAGCCATGGCGACATAACGACAATACAGTTGGAAGAATTCCGTAGTCTTATATTTATGTATAAAGTCGATTTTCTTGCATACACACATTTAGCTATCGATATCGAAATGCTTCAAATCATTAGTTTAACATATTTAAGTTAATTAACCTTCTTTATCTTCATGAAGTTTACATCAAGCCATAGCGGCATAACGGCAGTATACTTATATGAATTCCGTTATCTTATATTTAGGTATAAAGTCGATTTTGTTGTACATATGCATTTAGCAATCGATATCGAAATGCTTCAAATCATTAGTTTAACATATTTAAGTTAATTAACCTTCTTTAACGTAATGAAGGTGATATAAAGCCATGGCGGCATAACGACAGTGCATTTAGAAGAATTCCGTAATCTTATATTTAGGTATATAGTCGATTTTCTTGTATTTACACATTTAGCAATCGATATCGAAAATCTTCCAAATCATTAGTTTAACATATTTAAGTTAGTTAACCTTCCTTAACGTAATGAAGGTGATATAAAGCCATGGCGGCATAACGACAGTGCATTTAGAAGAATTCCGTTATCTTATATTTAGGTATAAAGTCGATTTTGTTGTATATACACATTTAGCAATCGATATCGAAATGCTTCAACGCATTAGGTTAACATATTTAAGTTAATTAACCTTCTTTAACGTATTGAAGTTGATATAAAACCATAGCGGCGTAACGACAGTACATTTGGAAGAATTCCGCAGTCTTATATTTAGGTATAAAGTCAATTTTCTTGTAAATAAACATTTAGCAATCGATAACGAAATACTTCAAATCATAAGTTTAACATATCTAAGTTAATTAACCTTCTTTAGCGATATGAAGTTGGCATATACCCATGGCGGCATAACGGCAGTGCATGTAGAAGAATTCCGTAATCTTATATTTAGGTATAAAGTCGATTTTCTTGTATATACACATTTATCTATCGATATCGAAATTCTTCACATCATTAGTTTAACATATTAAGTAAATAAACGCTTTATAGCTTACTGAAGTATACATAAAGCCTTAACGGTATAAAGGCAGTGCAATTAGAAGAATTCCGTAATTTTTATAATTTTATATTTAGGTATAAAGTCAATTTTCTTGTATATACACATTTAGCAATCGATATCGAAATGCTTAAAATAACTGGTTTAGTATATTTAAGTTAACTAACCTTCTTTATCTTATTGAAGTTTACAAAAAAAAGGCCAAAAAAGGCCGTTATTTATTTTAAGGTTTCCGTTTTTTTTAAAAATTTAAGGATAAATCGATTTTCTTGGTTAAAACAATTTAGGAATCCCGATATAAAATTGGCTTAACCCCTTTGGGGAAAACCCATTTTTAAAGGGAATTTCCTTTTTTTTTTAAGGAAAAAAAAATTTTTTCATATATCCTTTTGGCCAAAAGGGAAATGCTTTAAAATTGTTTTTTTTTTTTGGGAAATAAACGTTTTTAGTTAAAACACTTTTAAACCCAAAGGGTATGGGAAATGCTTTAAAAAATTGTTTAAATTTTAATTTAATAAACGTTTTTTTAAAGCTTAAGAATCAATAAACCCTAAATAACGGGTTTGCATTTTAAAGAATTCCCCGTAAGGGAAATTTTAAAAAATTTAAAAGGTTTTTAAAGTTCCAAATTTTTTTTATTAAACATTTTGTTGAAATGCTTAAAATTTAATTTTTTAAACATATTTAAGTTAATTAACCTTCTTTACCTTAAAAAAAGTTTAAATAAAAAAGGGATAAGGGCAGTGCATTTGGAAGAATTCCTTTAACTTATATTTAGGTATAAAGTCGATTTTGTTGAAATTTGCTTTCAAATTAATTTAGTTTAACATATTTAATTTAAATTTAAACCTTCTTTAACGAATTGAATTTGGGAATAAACCCATGGGGGCATAACGGCAGTGCATTTAGAAGAATTCCTTTAATTTTAATATTTAGGTATAAAGTCGATTTTCTTGTATATACCATTTGGCAATCGATAAAAAATGCTTCAAATCATTAGTTTAACATAGTTAAGTTAATTAACCTTCTTTATCTTACTGTAGTTTACATAAAGCCATAACGGTATAACGGCAGTGCATTTGGAAGAATTCCTTTAAACTTATATTTAGGTATAAAGTCGATTTTGCTGTATATACCTATTTAGCAATCGATATCGAGAAGCTTCAACTCATTAGTTTAACATTTTTAAGTTAATAAATCTTCTTTAACGAACTGAAGTTGGCATAAAGCTATGACGGCATAACGGCAGTGCATGTAGAAGAATTCCGTTATCTTATATTTAGGTATAAAGTCGATTTTCTTGTATATACGCATTTGGCAATCGATATAGAAATGCTTCAAATCATTCGTTTTACATATTTAAGTTAATAAACCTTCTCTAACGCACTGAAGTCTACATAATGCCTTAACGGTATACCTGCAGTGCATTTAGAAGAATTCCGAAATTTTTTATATTTAGGTATAAAGTCGATTTTCTTGTATTTACATATTTAGCAATCGATATCGAAATGCTTCAAATCATTATTTAGTTAATAAACCTTCTTTAACGAACGGAAGTTGGTATAAACCATGGCAGAATAACGACAATACATTTGGAAGAATTCCGTAGTCTTATATTTAGCTATAAAGTCGGTTTTCTTGTATATACACATTTAGCTATCGATATCGAAATGCTTCAAATCATTAGTTTAATTTAGGAAGTTAATAAACGCTTTTTAGCTTACTGAAGTCTACATAAAGCCTTAACAGTATAACGGCAGTGCATTTAGAAGATATCCGTAATGTTATAATTTTATATTTAGGTAAAAAGTCGATTTTCTTGTATTTACACATTTAGCAATACATATCGAAATGCTTCAAATAACTGGTTTAGCATATTTAAGGTAATTAACCTTCTTTAACGTAATGAAGGTGATATAAAGCCATGGCGGCATAACGACAGTGCAGGTAGAAGAGTTCCGTAATCTTATATTTAGGTATATATTCGATTTTCTTGTATATACACATTTAGCAATCGATATCGAAAATCTTCAAATCATTAGTTTAACATATTTATGTTAGTTTACCTTCTTTAACGTAATGAAGGTGATATAAAGCCATGGCGGCATAACGACAGTGCATTTAAAAGCATTCCGTAATCTTATTGTTGCGTCAAGCGACAATATATATATATATTTAAACCTAAAATAAGAACATTGAACTATAAAAATTAAATTGTGAAATTATATTACGTAAATTACTTACCTTAATAATTAATCTATTAATTACCTTAATGCTTATCTTAACATAAGCTAGTACGATGTTTAACGAAAGATAAATACTTACCCCTTTTGTAACATATACTTATATTACCACTAGATTAAGCCGTTAGTTTAAGGTTTAGGCTAAGCGAGTGCAAAAAATAAAATATAATGCTATCTTTGAATTGAACCGTGAGACCGTACGCACGTGATTTAATTTGTGGGTTTTTTTGGGGTTGGTGTTTTTTTAATTTCTAATCGCGCATCCCAATTTGAAGTATTTCTCGTGTCTTAAAAACTCTTAAGACTTTTCATGGCGCCCGAGCAGGGACTTGTGCGTGTATTTTAAATTAATAATAAAATATAAAATTAAAAATAATAATAACAAAACCATACCTGTGGTATTATTTTCGGTGCCAATTGCCTGGTCAACTTTTCGGTTTTCGGTCTTGTGAAGTGAAGACAAGTGGAAATTAAACACATAAAAGCAACATAAGACAAAACATAAAACAAAGTTACAAAAAATTGATACGAAATACATTTACATATCTGCATACACATATATGCAGAAGTGAAGTGCCAGTAGTGCAGTGAACAAATACGAAACAACAAAACAAAAAAAATACAGTGCGCAAAGTGAACAAAAAATAACAATTAGTGTGGTGCAGTGAGACCTAAAAAGAAAGAAAGAAAAGGAAGAAATATAATAAAAAATTGTAAATACTTACCCACCTTGGCCTTCTTAAACCTACAAAAAAAAAAAAAAAAGGAGACAAGAGGTGCATATGTGCAAGTGACGAACATACAAAGGAGTGTAATAAATAAAAAGTGGAATTGTGAAAAGGCGCACAAGAAAATTGGGTACAGTGAATTCAACAAAAAAACGTACCAAAGTGTTCCACCAGGCGAATAACGAAAGGACCGTCCTAAACGTAAAAAAAAAAAAAAAAAAAAATAAAACATTTTAAAAAAAAAAAAAAAGGGGCCGGGGGAAAAAACCCGTTTAAAAAAAAAAAAAAAACGCTAAAACTGTGAAGTGCCGCTAAAAATTTCCCTTACAGACCTACCGTTTCTTGTGCCGTAAAAGTGAAGTAGCACTGTTACATATATACTTACCGCTTCCAGTGCCGCTACAGAAACCAGTAAGGCATACCGCTAAGTGTCCAGCCTTACATTTTACAACATCAACACTGCTGCAATCAACGCTCCTGCCATCTACGCTGCTGCCATCAACACTGCTGCAATCAACGCCGCTGCCATCAACGCTGCTGCCATCTACGCTGCTGCCATCAACACTGCTGCCATCAATCCGCTGCCGTCGTGAGAATGAGCTGCCGCTGCATCCTGTGCATCGTAAGCGCCGGCAAACAGTCGACGCACCAGTTAACGAGTGCGAATTACTGAAAGCAAAGCAAACAAAATAAAAACGAAAACACATACAAATAAAATTAAAATAAAAAACAAGTGCACACTTTCAGTTTTTGGCTCTCCCTTTTTTCACTTTCAATTATATTGACGTTCATAGATACATATACATATATATATATATTTTCTATAATAACGTATATAAATAAAGATATACATTATTGAATATATTAAGCATACGCACTCATATATATATGCGTACGCAAGTGAATCAAGGGATTTTGGGATCTTGCGGTAGCCCTTTATTTTAAAATAAAGGTGAAAAATTCTTATTTCGAAATTGAATTATTATATATTTTTTCGCAATTTTTTCGAACCGCGTTGCAATTATCGGTCGTTTTTTCGCAATTTTTGTCGATTTTCGTTCGAACATTTTCGGATTAAATTACTTTTTTTGTGCCATTACTCATTTTGCGCATTTATCGGTTCGGCTTTCGTATACTTGAGAATCGATATTATTTTTTTCTCGTTTTCGTCACCGATTCCAAATATATTTGTTGCCAACTCTTATTGCTATTAGTTTGGCTTTCGTATATTTGGGAATCAACATTTATTTTTCGTTTTCGTTATCGATTCTCAGTATATTTGTTGCCAACCTTTATAGTCTTTTTTCGGAAATTTTATTCAAACAAGCAAAATGAGCAAGCCAAAGCCAACTCTCGCAAGCCTGTCTCCAAGTAAGGAGTTGACGGACTTAAAGTCGTTAAGACGTCAAAGAACGGTTGCGAAAAGTAGTATTTTGCGCATTAAAACGGGCCTTCTCGAAAAGACTATATCTTTAGATCCAATAGAATTGGAATGTCGTTTAGATATATTAAATTCACATAGTGAAAAATTAATGAAGTGCCAATCAAAGATTGAAGAAATTGATGAAGACGACATGGCCCGAGGGGAGTTAGAGGACATAATCGTTGAAACGAAGTCCATAATAAAGTCTATTTTAGCGAAAAATAGAACTTCACTTGCCGAAACATCTTTTGTAGCTTCTCACAGCTCAAGACTCCCTAAAATGAATTTGCCGAAATTCAAGGGAGAATATTCAGAGTTTAAAAATTTTATGAGTTTGTTCGAGAGCTTGGTTCATAACGATCGAAATATCCCAGATATCGAAAAGTTTAACCATTTGGTAAATTGTCTATCTGGAGAGGCTCTGGGAACAGTTAAAGCGTTCCAGATGTCGGATGAAAATTATCCGAAAGCGTTGGCAAGTCTCAAAAAAGTTTATGATAATAAATGTTTGATATTTTTCAATACAATATCTAAACTTTTTGAGCTGCCAACAATCCCAAAGCCTTCTGCGCCTTCCCTGCGTTCAATGATTGACGAAGTGTCCGCGGTATATGATTCATTGCTATCGCTGGGCGATGAAAAACAAATAACGAACGCAATAATCATACATATTGTAATGACAAAGGTTGACCCTGCCACCCGATCCAAATGGGAAGAGGCGCTGGACTATGACAAACTGCCACTGTGGAAGGACTGTGAGGCCACCTTAAATCGAAGATACCAGCAGCTGTCAGCGGAAGGAGCATCACACTCTAGGACGAAGCCCATACCTACAAGCAGTGCGCATCATGGGAAACAACAACAGATGGACAGGACCAAATCGGCGCTGGTTGCTGCAAATACGAGGCAGCCTCTTTGCCAACAGTGCAAATCGAGGGATCACCATTTGACTGCCTGCCCCACCTTCAAGGCGCTTCCGGTGCAGCAGAGGTTCGAGTTCGTGAAATCGGTGCCCTTATGCATAAATTGTTTGCGTAAGGGTCACACGGTTTCCGAATGCAGAGCAGATCGTTGCCGCATATGCAATCGTTCCCATCACTCGCTGTTACACCAGTATCCAGTATCCTTCCCCGCTGTACCTCATCCGCAACCATCAACCACACATGCCATGCATACAGCCAGTATGCCGGATCGGGTCATGTTGGCAACAGCAGTAATTCTAGTGAGGACCAGCTGCGGAGATTACCTGCCTGCGAGAGCCTTGCTGGACTCAGGCTCCCAGGTCAACTTTATGACAGAGGACTTGGCACAAAAGTTGCGGATTCGACGTCAGCATAAAACATTAAGCGTAATTGGAATTGGCAATTCCAATACAAAAGTGGGGTCCAAACTAAGCGCGTTTGTCAAGTCACGGTTAAATAATTTTGAATTTTCGGCGGAATTCTGGGTAATGCGATGCATTTCGGCAAATCATCCAGACCATAACATCAATGTTAATGGCTGGCAAATTCCGCACAATATTGAATTGGCGGACCCAGAATTCCACAAATCTAAAAAAGTGGACATCCTATTGGGTGCTGAAACATTTTTCGACCTTTTAGCTGTTGGCCAAATTAAAAATGGTCTTAACCAACCAACACTTCAGAAAACCCTTTTAGGATGGATTGTGTCTGGCAAATACGCCAGTAATATAAGTTCTCCTCCCAGATTACATAGCACATTATGCCAAGCTGAAGAAGACTTAAGGTCAATCGATTCAGTAGTCCAAAAATTTTGGGCTCTAGAAGAATTACCTTCAGAATCAAATGGCATCAAATTCACACCAGAGCAACAAGAGTGTGAAAATTTTTTCGTTAATACTACTCAAGTATTGCCTTCAGGACGGCTTCAAGTCAGAATGCCCTTTAAAGCTGACCGTAAGTTACTCGGTCACTCATATGAAACCGCAGTTCGGCGGTTTCAGGCCCTGGAGAGAAGGACATTAAAAAATCCAGAACTTCGCAAAATGTATCTGGACTTTATGAATGAATATAGAGCCTTGGGTCACATGAGCCCAACGAACAATAAGATCCCGAGTGAGCCACACTACTTCATTCCGCATCAATGCGTTATAAGGCCCGAGAGCACAACAACCAAATTACGTGTTGTATTTGATGCTTCGAGTCGATCTTCAACTCAAATAGCGTTGAATGAACTTTTGATGGTAGGTCCAACCATCCAAGAAGAATTATATTCAACTCTTCTTCGTTTTCGATTACATAAGTATGCACTAACAGCGGACATTACTAAAATGTACCGTCAAATAATGATGCATGAAGAAGACAGAAATTGTCAACTTATTGTGTGGAGAGAGCATCCTTCTGAGCAAATTCAAATTTTTCATCTTAACACCGTAACATACGGCACTGCGCCTGCTCCATTTCTCGCAACACGGTGTTTGCAAATGCTCAGTGATGCCAATGCAATGAAATATCCACTCGGTTCATTGGCCATCAAAAGAGACTTTTATGTTGATGATTTATTAACAGGGTCCGACAATTTTGAGTCTCTAGATCTTTTGAGAAGTGAGGTAATTCAAATATTAAACTCGGCAGGATTCACCTTAACGAAGTGGTTTTCGAACCACCCTAAATTTTTCGACAGTGATTGCACTGAAAAGTCATTAAGCTTCAATGACAAAAGTTCCACTAAAACGTTAGGGGAAACCATTGGTTGCCGAAAGAGGATTTGTTTCGATTTGTTTTAGATGACAATTTTAATGATCTGCGTGCCACTAAAAGAAATACACAGATCTCTTTTGGTAGGGGACGCAACATCCTATCTTCCAGCTACAATATTTCTAACTGCGTCCTAAAATGCGTTACTGAAATCAAAGATCTTGGGGTAATCTTTGACAACAGATTTTCTTTCAGTAATCACATCAACTATATCACTTCAAAAGCATTTTCTGTACTCGGCTTTGTCCGTCGAAATTCTACAAATTTTTCCGACCCCTACACGTTAAAATTACTGTACACATGTTTTGTGCGGTCCATTTTGGAGTATGCAGTGTTTATTTGGAGACCATATTGCATATCGTCAATTAACAGGATCGAGCGTGTCCAAAAGATCTTTCTTAAATACGCTCTCCGCTCCTTAAAGTTTGTTGACCCATTACCATCGTATACATCGCGTTTATTGCTGATACATCTTAAATTACTGGATAATCGAAGGTCCGTTCTCTCCCTTTCATTTGTCTTCAATGTAATTAACGGAGGTATTGACTGTCCCTATTTATTAGCGAAACTTAACTTCAATACTCCCCAGCGTTGTCTCAGGTCCATTTCCCCATTTTATTACAAAAAGGAAAGCACTAATTTTGCTGAATATGCTCCCCTCAAGAGGGCTATGCGTGAGTTTAACTCGATTTCCAAGAAAGTTCTTCTTGATTTCTCTCACACTAAGGATTCCTTCATTAATACCCTCAATTCTGTTTTTTAGTTTAAGTTATCTATTCATATTATTGTAATTTTAATTATTCTAGAATTCTAATATGCATCCTAGTTTTCATTAGTCTGTAAGAATTAATGTTCATAGACTTTACTAAATAAATAAATAAATAAATAAAAATATATTATCAGTTTCTGCTCGCCTTTTTGATCCTCTTGGATTACTAGCCCCACTAGTTACCAAAGCAAAAATCTTATTGCAAGAGCTTTGGATCCAAAAACTAGATTGGGATGAGTCGATTCCATTGCGCCTTGACACTAGCTGGCAGAACTTTAAAGCCAACCTAATGCAGCTCTCATCGATAAGCATTCCTTTGTTACGTAAACGTTGAGTCGAGTGCCATCTGCCAAATACATGGCTTCTCCGACGCCTCAATAAGGGCGTACGGATGCTGCATATACATACGAAGCCAATCTGCTAGTGGCATTAAATGCATGCTGCTTACTGCAAAGTCTAGAGTGGCTCCGCTGAAGACCAAATCTCTTCCGCGTCTTGAGCTCTCGGCAGCACATCTTCTTTCAAAATTATGGTCAAGAGTAGCGCCTATGTTGAGTCGACATTTCGAAAATATAACATTTTGGACAGACTCTGAAATCGTTTTACATTGGATTAAAACACATCCATCTTCACTACAAACCTTCGTCGCAAACAGAGTGTCCGAAATCCAAGAGTTGACTGACAAAGTACATTGGCGACATGTGCCAACGGAACAAAATCCTGCGGATCAAGTGTCTCGGGGTTGTAACGTGGACGAATTGAATAATTCAATATGGTTTGGCGGTCCACAGTTCCTCCTAGAAGACCCTGCATTATGGCCAATTAATAACCACTTCCAGCTCTCACCAGAAGGCGAAGCATTAGAGAAGAAGAAAAATACATTTACATTACTTTCGACTACTGAGAAAAATTCAATATTGGACCTTATTGAAAAATTTTCTTCTCATAAAAAATTGCTTCGTGTGGTCGCATATATATTACGATGGATCAGGCGACCACCAAAATCCTCCAGAGGCCAAGATCTGACTTCAGAAGAGCTAAACTTGAGCTTTCTAAAAATTTCACAGGTGGTCCAACATTCAGAATTTTCGGATGTTATTCAAAAATTGCATAAAGGCACCACCCTACCCGCAAACTTGCAAAAACTCAACCCGTTTTTGCATGAGTACTCGGATATGTCGCTGTCATTCAAATTAATCCGAGTAGGAGGTCGCTTATTAAATGCACCTCTCCCATACGATGCCAAATTTCCGCTTTTATTAAATAAAAGTTCGCACTTCGTTACAACGTATTTACGGTTCCTGCACATTCGGAATCACCACGCTGGGGCTAAAGCGTTGGTTGCGCTTCTTCGAGAACGCATATGGCTAATTAATGCCCGAGAAGCTTGCAGTCGAACCGTAAGAAACTGTATACATTGTTTTCATTACAAGCCGAAGTTGCAAAACCAAATTATGGGAAATTTGCCAGTCGAAAGACTTCGAGCACTACGACCCTTTCTTATATGTGGCGTAGATTTTTGTGGTCCGATATACACAACTTTAAAAATACGCGGTCGACCACCCGTAAAAACATATATTGCAGTTTTCGTTTGCTTTACGTCCAAAGCAGTACATTTAGAATTAGTTTCAGACCTATCAACTAATTCATTTATTCTCGCCCTAAAAAGGTTCATTGGACGCCGAGGAATCCCGACGAAGATATTCAGCGACAACGCCACCAACTTCGTCGGCGCCGACCGCAAGCTGCGCGAGCTGAAAGAGGCGTTTCTAGCAATGGGCCCAGAACTGCAGAGATTCGCAGCAGACGAAGGGTGCAGCTTCACCTTTATACCACCGCGGGCGCCGCACTTCGGCGGATTATGGGAAGCCGCGGTGAAGTCCGCCAAACACCACATCGTTCGCGTAACCGGCAACGCGCTACTCACAGCAGAGGAGTTAGCAACAGTGTTGGCCGAAGTGGAGGCCATCCTCAACTCTCGCCCCCTAGTACCTCTGAGCCAGGACCCCAACGACGGCGAGGCTCTAACCCCAGCGCACCTACTAATAGGATGCTCCCTGCGGGCATTACCCCCAGAGAAGGTGCCAGTGGACCCAGTTCGTTGTTGCGAGAGATGGAAACTTGTTTGCTGTCTCAAGCAACAGTTCTGGCGACAGTGGTCCAAAGTATACCTGACGGGCCTTCAGGAGCGGAACAAGTGGCTGCACCCCAAACGCAATATGCAGCTCAACGACCTCGTTCTCGTCCACGAGGACAACGTGCCGCCGCAGCAGTGGGTACTAGGGCGCGTCGTCGCAACCGTCGAAGGGCAAGACGGCAAGGTGCGAGTCGCAGACGTAGCAACCAAGACGGGCACAATTAAGCGCCCCATCCACAAACTGGCTGTCCTTCCACTGGATATTGAAGGAATCTGATCCTGTCAAGGTGGCCGGTGTTGCGTCAAGCGACAATATATATATATATTTAAACCTAAAATAAGAACATTGAATTATAAAAATTAAATTGTGAAATTATATTACGTAAATTACTTACCTTAATAATTAATCTATTACTTACCTTAATGCTTATCTTAACATAAGCTAGTACGATGTTTAACGAAAGATAAATACTTACCCCTTTTGTAACATATACTTATATTACCACTAGATTAAGCCGTTAGTTTAAGGTTTAGGCTAAGCGATTGCAAAAAATGAAATATAATGCTCTCTTTGAATTGAACCGTGAGACCGTACGCACGTGATTTAATTTGTCGGCATTTTAACTCTTTCGAGACAGGCAATTGGTGTGTTTTTTAATTTCTAATCGCGCATCCCAATTTGAAGTATTTCTCGTGTCTTAAAAACGCTTAAGACTTTTCACTTATATTTAGGCATAAAGTCGATTTTGTTGTACACACACATTTAGCAATCGATATCGAAATGCTTCAAATCATTAGTTTAACATATTTAAGTTAATTAATCTTCTTTAGCGTAGTGAAGGTGATATAAAGCCATGGCGGCATAACGACAGTGCAGGTAGAAGAGTTCCGTAATCTTATATCTAGGTATATAGTCGATTTTCTTGTATTTACACATTTAGCAATCGATATCGAAATGCTTCAAATCATTCGTTAAACATATTTAAGTTAATAAACCTTCTTTAACGATCTGAAGTTGGCATATAGCCTTGGCGGCATAACGGCAGTGCATGTAGAAGAATTCCGTAATCTTATATTTAGGTATAAAGTCGATTTTCTTGTATATACTCATTTAGTTATCGATATCGAAATGCTTCAAATCATTCGTTTAACATATTTATGTTAATAAACCTTCTTTAACGATCTGAAGTTGGCATATAGCCATGGCGGCATAACGGCAGTAATTCCGTAATCTTATATTTAGGTACAAAGTCGATTTTCTTGTATATACACATTTAGCTATCGATAGCGAAATGCTTCATATCATTAGTTTAACATATTAAGTTAACAAACGCTTTTTAGCTTAGTGAAGTCTACGTTAAGCCTTAACGGTATAACGGCAGTGCATTAAGAAGAATTCCGTAATGTTATAATTTTATATTTAGGTATAAATATATTATATTAGGTATAAAATTTAGCAATCGATATCGAAATGCTTCAAATCATTAGTTTAACATATTAAAGGTAGTTAACCTTCTTTAACGTATTGAAGTTGGCTTAAGGCAATGGCGGCATAACGGCAGTGCCTTTAGAAGAATTTCGTAATCTTATATTTAGGTATAAAGTCGATTTTCTTGTATATACACATTTAGCTATCGATATCGAAATGCTTCAAATCATTAGTTTAACATATTTAAGTTAATCAGCCTTCTTTAACGTATTGAAGTTGATATAAAGCCATGGCGGCATAACGACAGTACATTTGGAAGAATTCCGTAGTCTTATATTTATGTAAAAAGTCGATTTTCTTGTATATACACATTTAGCGATCGATATCGAGATGCCTCAACTCATTAGTTTAACATATTTATGTTAATAAACCTTCTTTAACGATCTGAAGTTGGCATATAGCCATGGCGGCATAACGACGGTGCATTTAGAAAAATTCCATTATCTTATATTTAGGTATGAAGTCGATTTTCTTGTATATACACATTTAGCTATCGATATCGAAATGCTTCAAATCATTAGTTTAACATATTTAAGTTAGTTAACCTTCTTTAACGAACTGAAGTAAGCTTAAGGCCATGGCGGCATAACGGCAGTGCATTTAGAAGAATTTCGTAATCTTATATTTAGGTATAAAGTCGATTTTCTTGTATATACACATTTAGCTATCGATATCGAAATGCTTCAAATCATTAGTTTAACATATTTAAGTTAATCAGTATTCTTTAACGTATTGAAGTTGATATAAAGCCATGGCGGCATAACGACAGTACATTTGGAAGAATTCCGTAGTCTTATATTTATGTAAAAAGTCGATTTTCTTGTATATACACATTTAACGATCGATATCGAGATGCCTCAACTCATTAGTTTAACATGTTTATGTTAATAAACCTTCTTTAACGATCTGAAGTTGGCATTTAGCCATGGCGGCATAACGACAGTACATTTGGAAGAATTCCGCAGTCTTATATTTAGGTATAAAGTCAATTTTCCTGTTAATAAACATTTAGCAATCGATATCGAAATGCTTCAAATAACTGGTTTAACATATTTAAGTTAATAAACCTTCGTTAACGAACTGAAGTTGGCTTAAGGCCATGGCGGCATAACTTCAGTGCATTTAGAAGAATTTCGTAATCTTATATTTAGGTATAAAGTCGATTTTCTTGTATATACACATTTAGCTATCGATATCGAAATGCTTCAAATCATTAGTTTAACATATTTAAGTAAATTAATCCTCCTTATCTTACAGAAATCTACAAAAGCCTTAACAGCATAACGGCAGTGCATTTGGAAGAGTTCCGTAATCTTATATTTGGGTATTAAGTCGATTTTGTTGTATGTACGCATTTAGCAATAGACATCGAAATGCTTCAAATCATTAGTTTAACATGTTTATGTTAATAAACCTTCTTTAACGATCTGAAGTTGGCATATAGCCATGGCGGCATAACGACAGTACATTTGGAAGAATTCCGCAGTCTTATATTTAGGTATAAAGTCAATTTTCTTGTTTATAAACATTTAGCAATCGATATCGAAATGCTTCAAATAACTGGTTTAACATATTTAAATTAATAAACCTTCTTTAACGATCTGAAGTTGGCATATAGCCATGGCGGCATAACGACGGTGCATTTAGAAGAATTCCGTTATCTTATATTTAGGTATAAAGTCGATTTTCTTGTATATACACATTTAGCTATCGATATCGAAATGCTTCAAATCATTAGTTTAACATATTTATGTTAATAAACCCTCTTTATCTTACTGAAGTCTACAAAAGCCTTAACGGCATAACGGCAGTGCATTTGGAAGAGTTCCGTGATCTTATATTTAGGTATTAAGTCGATTTTCTTGTATATACGCATTTAGCAATCGACATCGAAATGCTTTAAATCATTAGTTTAACATATTAAAGTTAATTAACCATCTTTAACGTAATGAAGGTGATATAAAGCCATGGCGGCATAACGACAGTGCATGTAGAAAAATTCCGTAATCTTATATTTAGGTTTAAAGTCGATATTCTTGTATAAACGCATTTAGCAATCGATATCGAAATGCTTCAAATAACTGGTTTAGCATATTTAGGTTAATTAGCCTTCTTTATCTTACCGAAGTAAACATAAAGCCATAACGGCAGTATATTTTGGGTGAATTCCGTAATCTTTTATTTAGGTATAAAATCGATTTTCAGTTACATACACATTTAGCAATTGATATCGAAATGCTTCAAATCATGAGTTTAACATATTTAAGCTAATTAACCCTCTTTATCTTACTAAAGCCTACAAAAGCCTTAACGGCGTAACGACAGTGCATTCGGAAGAATTCCGTTATCTTATATTTAGGTATAAAGTCGATTTTCTTGTACATACTCAGTTAGCAATCGATATCGAATTGCTTCAAAGCATTAGTATAAAATATTTAAGTTCATAAACCTTCTTTAACGGACTGAAGTATTCATAAAGCAATGGCGGCATAACGGCAGTGCATTTAGAAGAATTCCGTAATCTTATATTTAGGTATAAAGTCGATTTTGTTGTATAAATATACGCATTTAGCAATCGATATCGAAATGCTTCAAATCATTAGTTTAACATATTTAAGTTAATAAACCTTCTTTATCGTATTAAAGTTGATATAAAGCCATGGCGGCATAACGACAGAACATTTGGAAGAATTCCGTAATTTTATGTTTAGGTATATATTCGATTTTCTTGTATATACACATTTAGCAAGCGATATCGAAATGTTTCAAATCATTAGTTTAACATGTTTAAGTTAATAAACCTTCTTTAACGAACTGAAGTTAATATAAAGCCATAACGGCATAACGGCAGTGCTTTTAGAAGAATTCCGTTATCTTATATTTAGGTATAAAGTCGTAATCTTGTATATACGCATTTAGCAATCGACATCGAAATGCTTTAAATCATTAGTTTAACATATTAAAGTTAATTAACTATCTTTAACGTAATGAAGGTGATATAAAGCCATGGCGGCATAACGACAGTGCATGTAGAAGAATTCCGTAATCTTATATTAAGGTATAAAGTCGATTTTCTTGTATATACGCATTTAGCAATCGATATCGAAATGCTTCGAAAAAATGGTTTAGCATATTTAGGTTAATTAGCCTTCTTTATCTTACCGAAGTTTACATAAAGCCATAACGGCAACATATTTGGGTGAATTCCGTAATCTTTTATTTAGGTATAAAACTGATTTTCTTGTACATACACATTTAGCAATCGATATCGAAATGCTTCAAATCATAAGTTTAACATATTTAAGTTAATTAACCCTCTTTATCTTACTGAAGTCTACAAACGGCTTAACGGCATAACGGCAAAGCATTTAGAAGAATTACGTAAACTTATATTTAGGTATAAAGTCGATTTTGTTGTATATACGCATTTAGCAATTGACATCGAAATGCTTCAAATAATTAGTTTAACATATTTAAGATAATTAACCCTCTTTATCTTACTGAAGTCTACAAAAGCCTTAACGGCATAACGGCAGTGCACTTGGAAGAGTTCCGTAATCTTATATTTAGGTATTAAGTCGAGTTTCTTGTATATACGCATTTAGCAGTCGACATCGAAATGCTTTAAATCATTAGTTTAACATATTTAAGTTAATTAACCATCTTTAGCGTAATGATGGTGATATAAAGCCATGGCGGCATAACGACAGTGCATGTAGAAGAATTCCGTAATCTTATATTTAGGTATAAAGTCGATATTCTTGTATTTACGCATTTAGCAATCGATATCGAAATGCTTCAAATAACTGGTTTAGCATATTTAGGTTAATTAGCCTTCTTTAACGTATTGAAGTTTACATAAAGCCATAACGGCAGTATATTTCGGTGAATTCCGTAATCTTTTATTTAGGTATAAAATCGATTTTCTTGTACATACACATTTAGCAATCGATATCGAAATGCTTCTAATCATGAGCTTAACATATTTAAGCTAATTAACCCTCTTTATCTTACTAAAGTCTACAAAAGCCTTAACGGCGTAACGACAGTGCATTCGGAAGAATTCCGTTATCTTATATTTAGGCATAAAGTCGATTTTCTTGTATATACTCAGTTAGCAATCGATATCAAATTGCTTCAAATCATTAGTATAAAATATTTAAGTTCATCAACCTTCTTTAACGGACTGAAGTTGGCATAAAGCAATGGCGGCATAACGGCAGTGCCTTAAGAAGAATTCCGTAATCTTATATTTAGTTATAAAATCGATTTTGTTGTATAAATATACGCATTTAGCAATCGATACCGAAATGCTTCAAATCATTAGTTTAACATATTTAAGTTAATTAACCTTCTTTAACGTATTGAAGTTGATATAAAGCCATGGCGGCATAACGACAGTACATTTGGAAGAATTCCGTAATCTTTTGTTTAGGTATAAATTCGATTTTCTTGTATATACACATTTAGCAAGCGATATCGAAATGCTTCAAATCATTAGTTTAAAATATTTAAGTTAATAAACCTTCTTTAACGAACTGAAGTTAACATAAAGCCATAACGGCATAACGGCTGTGTATTTAGAAGAATTCCGTTATCTTATATTTAGGTATCAAGTCGATTTTCTTGTATATACGCATTTAGCAATCGACATCGAAATGCTTTAAATCATTAGTTTAACATATTAAAGTTAATTAACCATCTTTAACGTAATGAAGGTGATATAAAGAAATGGCGGCATAACTACAGTGCATTTAGAAGAATTCCGTAATCTTATATTTAGTCATAAAGTCGATTTTGTTGAAATGCTTCAAATCATTAGTTTAACATATTAAGTTAATTAACCTTCTTTAACGTATTGAAGTTGATATAAAGCCATGGCGGCATAACAACAGTAGATTTGGAAGAATTCCGTAATCTTATAGTTAGGTATAAAGTCGATTTTGTTGTATATACACATTAAGCAATCGATATCAAAGTGCTTCAAATCATTAGTTTAACATACTTAAGTTAATTAACCTTCTTTATCTTACTAAAGTTTACATAAAGCCAAAACGGTATAACGGCAGTGCATTTGGAAGAATTCCGTAATCTTATATTTAGGTAAAAAGTCGATTTTCTTGTCTATACATTCGCTTAACATGATTAAGTTAATTAACCTTCTTTAACGTATTGAAGTTGATATAAAGCCATGGCGACATAACGGCAGTGCATTTAGAAGAATTCCGTAATCTAATATTTAGGTATAAAGTCAATTTTCTTGTATATACACATTTAGCAATCGATAACGAAATGCTTCAAATCATTAGTTTAACATATTTAAGTTAATTAACCTTCTTTATCTTACTGAAGTTTACATAAAGCCATAACGGTATAACGGCAGTGCATTTGGAAGAATTCCGTAAACTTATATTTAGGCATAAAGTCGATTTTGCTGTATATACCTATTTAGCAATCGATATCGAGAAGCTTCAACTCATTAGTTTAACATATTTAAGTTAATAAATCTTCTTTAACGAACTGAAGTTGGCATAAAGCTTTGACGGCATAACGGCAGTGCATGTAGAAGAATTCCGTTATCTTATATTTAGGTATAAAGTCGATTTTCTTGTATATACGCATTTGGCAATCGATGTAGAAATGCTTCAAATCATTCGTTTAACATATTTAAGTTAATAAACTTTCTTTAACGCACTGAAGTCTACATAAAGCCCTAACGGTATAACTGCAGTGCATGTAGAAGAATTCCGTAATCTTATATTTAGGTATAAAGTCGATTTTCTTGTATTTACATATTTAGCATTCGATATCGAAATGCTTCAAATCATTATTTAGTTAACATATGTAAGTTAATAAACCTTCTTTAACGAACGGAAGTTGGCATAAAGCCATGGCGGAATAACGACAATACATTTGGAAGAATTCCGTAGTCTTATATTTAGGTATAAAGTCGATTTTCTTGTATATACACATTTAGCTATCGATATCGAAATGCTTCAAATCATTAGTTTAACATATGAAGTTAATAAACGCTTTTTAGCTTACTAAAGACTACATAAAGCCTTAACAGTATAACGGCAGTGCATTTAGAAGATATCCGTAATGTTATAATTTTATATTTAGGTATAAAGTCGATTTTCTTGTATTTACACATTTAGCAATACTTATCGAAATGCTTCAAATAACTGGTTTAGCATATTTAAGTTAATTATAAATTAATTAATTATTACCTTCTTTAACGTAATGAAGGTGATATAAAACCATGGCGGCATAACGACAGTGCAGGTAGAAGAGTTCCGTAACCTTATATTTAGGTATAGAGTCGATTTTCTTGTATATACACATTTAGCTATCGATATCGAAATGCTTCAAATCATTAGTTTAACATATTTAAGTTAGTTAACCTTCTTTAACGAACTGAAGTTGGCTTAAGGCCATGGCGGCATAACGGCAGTGCATTTAGAAGAATTTCGTAATCTTATATTTAGGTATAAAGTCGATTTTCTTGTATATACACATTTAGCTATCGATATCGAAATGCTTCAAATCATTAGTTTAACATATTTAAGTTAATCAGCTTTCTTTAACGTATTGAAGTTGATATAAAGCCATGGCGGCATAACGACAGTACATTTGGAAGAATTCCGTAGTCTTATATTTATGTAAAAAGTCGATTTTCTTGTATATACACATTTAGCGATCGATATCGAGATGCCTCAACTCATTAGTTTAACATGTTTATGTTAATAAACCTTCTTTAACGATCTGAAGTTGGCATATAGCCATGGCGGCATAACGACAGTACATTTGGAAGAATTCCGCAGTCTTAGATTTAGGTATAAAGTCAATTTTCTTGTTTATAAACATTTAGCAATCGATATCGAAATGCTTCAAATAACTGGTTTAACATATTTAAGTTAATAAACCTTCTTTAACGAACTGAAGTTGGCTTAAGGCCATGGCGGCATAACGGCAGTGCATTTAGAAGAATTTCGTAATCTTATATTTAGGTATAAAGTCGATTTTCTTGTATATACACATTTAGCTATCGATATCGAAATGCTTCAAATCATTAGTTTAACATATTTAAGTTAATCAGCCTTCTTTAACGTATTGAAGTTGATATAAAGCCATGGCGGCATAACGACAGTACATTTGGAAGAATTCCGTAGTCTTATATTTATGTAAAAAGTCGATTTTCTTGTATATACACATTAAGCGATCTATATCGAGATGCCTCAACTCATTAGTTTAACATATTTATGTTAATAAACCTTCTTTAACGATCTGAAGTTGGCATATAGCCATGGCGGCATAACGACGGTGCATTTAGAAGAATTCCGTTATCTTATATTTAGGTATAAATTCGATTTTCTTGTATATACACATTTAGCTATCGATATCGAAATGCTTCAAATCATTAGTTTAACATATTTAAGTTAGTTAACCTTCTTTAACGTAATGAAGGTGATATAAAGCCATGGCGGCATAACGGCAAAGCATTTAGAAGAAATACGTAATCTTATATTTAGGTATAAAGTCGATTTTCTTGTATTTACACATTTAGCAATATATATCGAAATACTTCAAATAACTGGTTTGGCATATTTAAGTTAATTAACCTTCTTTATCTTACTGAAGTTTACATAAAGCCATAACGGCATAACGGCAGTATATTTATATGAATTCCTTTACCTTATATTTAAGTATAAAGTCGATTTTGTTGTATATACGCATTAAGCAATCGACATCGAAATGCCTTAAATCATTAGTTTAACATATTTAAGATAATTAACCCTCTTTATCTTACTGAGGTCTACAAAAGCTTTAACGGCATAACGGCAGTGCATTTGGAAGAGTTCCGTAATCTTATATTTAGGTATTAAGTCGATTTCCTTGTATATACGCATTTAGCAATCGACATCGAAATGCTTCAAATCATTAGTTTAACATATTTAAGTTAATAACCTTCTTTAACGTATTGAAGGTGATATAAAGCCATGGCGGCATAACGACAGTGCATGTAGAAGAATTGCGTAATCTTATATTTAGGTATGAATTCGTTTTTCTTCTATATACTCATTTAGCAATCGATATCGAAATGCTTCAAATCAATAGTGTAACATATTTAAGTTAATAAACCTTCCTAAACGTATTGAAGTGATACAAAGCCATGGCGGCATAACGACAGTACATTTGGAAGAATTCCGTAATCTTATATTTAGGTATATAGTCGATTTTCTTGTATATACACATTTAGCAATCGATATCGAAATGCTTTAAATCATTAGTTTAACATATTTAAGTAAATTAATCCTCTTTATCTTACAGAAGTCTACAAAAGCCTTAACGGCATAACGGCAGTGCATTTGGAAGAGTTCCGTAATCTTATATTAAGTATTAAGTCGATTTTGTTGTATATACGCATTTAGCAATCGACATCGAAATGCTTCAAATCATTAGTTTAACATATTTAAGTTAATAACCTTCTTTAACGTATTGAAGGTGATATAAAGCCATGGCGGCATAACGACAGTGCATGTAGAAAAATTCCGTAATCTTATATTTAGGTTTAAAGTCGATATTCTTGTATAAACGCATTTAGCAATTGACATCGAAATGCTTTAAATCATTAGTTTAACATATTAAAGTAAATTAACCATCTTTAACGTAATGAAGGTGATATAAAGCCATGGCGGCATAACGACAGTGCCTGTAGAAAAATTCCGTAATCTTATATTTAGGTTTAAAGTCGATATTCTTGTATAAACGCATTTAGCAATCGATATCGAAATGCTTCAAATAACTGGTTTAGCATATTTAGGTTAATTAGCCTTCTTTATCTTACCGAAGTTTACATAAAGCCATAACGGCAGTATATTTGAGTGAATTCCGTAATCTTTTATTTAGGTATAAAATCGATTTTCATGTACATACACATTTGGCAATTGATATCGAAATGCTTCAAATCATGAGTTTAACATATTTAAGCTAATTAACCCTCTTTATCTTACTAAAGTCTACAAAAGCCTTAACGGCGTAACGACAGTGCATTCGGAAGAATTCCGTTATCTTATATTTAGGTATAAAGTCGATTTTCTTTTACATACTCAGTTAGCAATCGATATCGAATTGCTTCAAATCATTAGTATAAAATATTTAAGTTCATAAACCTTCTTTAACGGACTGAAGTTGTCATAAAGCAATGGCGGCATAACGGCAGTGCATTTAGAAGAATGCCGTAATCTTATATTTAGGTATAAAGTCGTAATCTTGTATATACGCATTTAGCAATTGACATCGAAATGCTTTAAATCATTAGTTTAACATATTAAAGTTAATTAACCATCTTTAACGTAATGAAGGTGATATAAAGCCGTGGCGGCATAACGACAGTGCATGTAGAAAAATTCCGTAATCTTATATTTAGGTTTAAAGTCGATATTCTTGTATAAACGCATTTAGCAATTGACATCGAAATGCTTTAAATCATTAGTTTAACATATTAAAGTTAATTAACCATCTTTAACGTAATGAAGGTGATATAAAGCCATGGCGGCATAACGACAGTGCCTGTAGAAAAATTCCGTAATCTTATATTTAGGTTTAAAGTCGATATTCTTGTATAAACGCATTTAGCAATCGATATCGAAATGCTTCAAATAACTGGTTTAGCATATTTAGGTTAATTAGCCTTCTTTATCTTACCGAAGTTTACATAAAGCCATAACGGCAGTATATTTGAGTGAATTCCGTAATCTTTTATTTAGGTATAAAATCGATTTTCATGTACATACACATTTGGCAATTGATATCGAAATGCTTCAAATCATGAGTTTAACATATTTAAGCTAATTAACCCTCTTTATCTTACTAAAGTCTACAAAAGCCTTAACGGCGTAACGACAGTGCATTCGGAAGAATTCCGTTATCTTATATTTAGGTATAAAGTCGATTTTCTTTTACATACTCAGTTAGCAATCGATATCGAATTGCTTCAAATCATTAGTATAAAATATTTAAGTTCATAAACCTTCTTTAACGGACTGAAGTTGTCATAAAGCAATGGCGGCATAACGGCAGTGCATTTAGAAGAATGCCGTAATCTTATATTTAGGTATAAAGTCGATTTTGTTGTATAAATATACGCATTTAGCAATCGATATCGAAATGCTTCAAATCATTAGTTTAACATATTTAAGTTAATAAACCTTCTTTAACGTATTGAAGTTGATATAAAGCCATGGCGGCATAACGACAGTACATTTGGAAGAATTCCGTAATCTTATGTTTAGGTATAAATTCGATTTTCTTGTAGATACACATTTAGCAAGCGATATCGAAATGTTTCAAATCATTAGTTTAACATATTTAAGTTAATAAACCTTCTTTAACGAACTGAAGTTAACATAAAGCCATAACGGCATAACGGCAGTGCTTTTAGAAGAATTCCGTTATCTTATATTTAGGTATAAAGTCGTAATCTTGTATATACGCATTTAGCAATTGACATCGAAATGCTTTAAATCATTAGTTTAACATATTAAAGTTAATTAAACATCTTTAACGTAATGAAGGTGATATAAAGCCATGGCGGCATAACGACAGTGCATGTAGAAGAATTCCGTAATCTTATATTTAGGTATAAAGTCGATTTTCTTGTATATACGCATTTAGCAATCGATATCGAAATGCTTCGAAAAACTGGTTTAGCATATTTAGGTTAATTAGCCTTCTTTATCTTACCGAAGTTTACATAAAGCCATAACGGCAGCATATTTGGGTGAATTCCGTAATCTTTTATTTAGGTATAAAATCGATTTTCTTGTACATACACATTTAGCAATTGATATCGAAATGCTTCAAATCATTAGTTAAACATATTTAAGTTAATTAACCCTCTTTATCTTACTGAAGTCTACAAACGGCTTAACGGCATAACGGCAAAGCATTTAGAAGAATTACGTAAACTTATATTTAGGTAAAAAGTCGATTTTGTTGTATATACGCATTTAGCAATTGACATCGAAATGCTTCAAATCATTAGTTTAACATATTTAAGACAATTAACCCTCTTTATCTTACTGAAGTCTACAAAAGCCTTAACGGCATAACGGCAGTGCACTTGGCAGAGTTCCGTAATCTTATATTTAGGTATTAAGTCGATTTTCTTGTATATACGCATTTAGCAGACGACACCGAAATGCTTTAAATCATTAGTTTAACATATTTAAGTTAATTAACCATCTTTAACGTAATGAAGGTGATATAAAGCCATGGCGGCATAACGACAGTGCATGTAGAAGAATTCCGTAATCTTATATTTAGGTATAAAGTCGATATTCTTGTACATACGCATTTAGCAATCGATATCGAAATGCTTAAAATAACTGGTTTAGCATATTTAGGTTAATTAGCCTTCTTTAACGTATTAAAGTTTACATAAAGCCATAACGGCAGTATATTTGGGTGAATTCCGTTATCTTTTATTTAGGTATAAAATCGATTTTCTTGTACATACACATTTAGCTATCGATATCGAAATGCTTCTAATCATGAGTTTAACATATTTAAGCTAATTAACCATCTTTATCTTACTAAAGTCTACAAAAGCCTTAACGGCGTAACGACAGTGCATTCGGAAGAATTCCGTTATCTTATATTTAGGCATAAAGTCGATTTTCTTGTATATACTCAGTTAGCAATCGATATCGAATTGCTTTAAATCATTAGTATAAAATATTTAGGTTCATAAACCTTTTTTAACGGACTGAAGTTGGCATAAAGCAATGGCGGCATAACGGCAGTGCATTTAGAAGAATTCCGTAATCTTATATTTAGTTATAAAGTCGATTTTGTTGTATAAATATACGCATTTAGCAATCGATACCGAAATGCTTCAAATCATTAGTTTAACATATTTAAGTTAATTAACCTTCTTTAACGTATTGAAGTTGATATAAAGCCATGGCAGCATAACGACAGTACATTTGGAAGAATTCCGTAATCTTTTGTTTAGGTATAAATTCGATTTTCTTGTATATACACATTTAGCAAGCGATATCGAAATGCTTCAAATCATTAGTTTAACATATTTCAGTTAACAAACCTTCTTTAACGAACTGAAGTTAACTTAAAGCCATAACGGCATAACGGCAGTGCATTTAGAAGAATTCCGTTATCTTATATTTAGGTATAAAGTCGTAATCTTGTATATACGCATTTAGCAATTGACATCGAAATGCTTTAAATCATTAGTTTAACATATTAAAGTTAATTAAACATCTTTAACGTAATGAAGGTGATATAAAGCCATGGCGGCATAACGACAGTGCATGTAGAAGAATTCCGTAATCTTATATTTAGGTATAAAGTCGATTTTCTTGTATATACGCATTTAGCAATCGATATCGAAATGCTTCGAAAAACTGGTTTAGCATATTTAGGTTAATTAGCCTTCTTTATCTTACCGAAGTTTACATAAAGCCATAACGGCAGCATATTTGGGTGAATTCCGTAATCTTTTATTTAGGTATAAAATCGATTTTCTTGTACATACACATTTAGCAATTGATATCGAAATGCTTCAAATCATTAGTTAAACATATTTAAGTTAATTAACCCTCTTTATCTTACTGAAGTCTACAAACGGCTTAACGGCATAACGGCAAAGCATTTAGAAGAATCACGTAAACTTATATTTAGGTATAAAGTCGATTTTGTTGTATATACGCATTTAGCAATTGACATCGAAATGCTTCAAACAATTAGTTTAACATATTTAAGATAATTAACCCTCTTTATCTTACTGAAGTCTACAAAAGCCTTAACGGCATAACGGCAGTGCACTTGGAAGAGTTCCGTAATCTTATATTTAGGTATTAAGTCGAGTTTCTTGTATATACGCATTTAGCAGTCGACATCGAAATGCTTTAAATCATTAGTTTAACATATTTAAGTTAATTAACCATCTTTAGCGTAATGATGGTGATATAAAGCCATGGCGGCATAACGACAGTGCATGTAGAAGAATTCCGTAATCTTATATTTAGGTATAAAGTCGATATTCTTGTATTTACGCATTTAGCAATCGATATCGAAATGCTTCAAATAACTGGTTTAGCATATTTAGGTTAATTAGCCTTCTTTAACGTATTGAAGTTTACATAAAGCCATAACGGCAGTATATTTCGGTGAATTCCGTAATCTTTTATTTAGGTATAAAATCGATTTTCTTGTACATACACATTTAGCAATCGATATCGAAATGCTTCTAATCATGAGCTTAACATATTTAAGCTAATTAACCCTCTTTATCTTACTAAAGTCTACAAAAGCCTTAACGGCGTAACGACAGTGCATTCGGAAGAATTCCGTTATCTTATATTTAGGCATAAAGTCGATTTTCTTGTATATACTCAGTTAGCAATCGATATCGAATTGCTTCAAATCATTAGTATAAAATATTTAAGTTCATAAACCTTCTTTAACGGACTGAAGTTGGCATAAAGCAATGGCGGCATAACGGCAGTGCCTTAAGAAGAATTCCGTAATCTTATATTTAGTTATAAAGTCGATTTTGTTGTATAAATATACGCATTTAGCAATCGATACCGAAATGCTTCAAATCATTAGTTTAACATATTTAAGTTAATTAACCTTCTTTAACGTATTGAAGTTGATATAAAGCCATGGCGGCATAACGACAGTACATTTGGAAGAATTCCGTAATCTTTTGTTTAGGTATAAATTCGATTTTCTTGTATATACCCATTTAGCAAGCGATATCGAAATGCTTCAAATCATTAGTTTAAAATATTAAAGTTAATAAACCTTCTTTAACGAACTGAAGTCAACATAAAGCCATAACGGCATAACGGCAGTGTATTTAGAAGAATTCCGTTATCTTATATTTAGGTATCAAGTCGATTTTCTTGTATATACGCATTTAGCAATCGACATCGAAATGCTTTAAATCATTAGTTTAACATATTAAAGTTAATTAACCATCTTTAACGTAAGGAAGGTGATATAAAGAAATGGCGGCATAACGACAGTGCATTTAGAAGAATTCCGTAATCTTATATTTAGTCATAAAGTCGATTTTGTTGAAATGCTTCAAATCATTAGTTTAACATATTTAAGTTAATTAACCTTCTTTAACGTATTGAAGTTGATATAAAGCCATGGCGGCATAACAACAGTAGATTTGGAAGAATTCCGTAATCTTATAGTTAGGTATAAAGTCGATTTTGTTGTATATACACATTAAGCAATCGATATCAAAGTGCTTCAAATCATTAGTTTAACATACTTAAGTTAATTAACCTTCTTTATCTTACTAAAGTTTACATAAAGCCAAAACGGTATAACGGCAGTGCATTTGGAAGAATTCCGTAATCTTATATTTAGGTAAAAAGTCGATTTTCTTGTCTATACATTCGCTTAACATGATTAAGTTAATTAACCTTCTTTAACGTATTGAAGTTGATATAAAGCCATGGCGACATAACGGCAGTGCATTTAGAAGAATTCCGTAATCTAATATTTAGGTATAAAGTCAATTTTCTTGTATATACACATTAAGCAATCGATAACGAAATGCTTCAAATCATTAGTTTAACATATTTAAGTTAATTAACCTTCTTTATCTTACTGAAGTTTACATAAAGCCATAACGGTATAACGGCAGTGCATTTGGAAGAATTCCGTAAACTTATATTTAGGCATAAAGTCGATTTTGCTGTATATACCTATTTAGCAATCGATATCGAGAAGCTTCAACTCATTAGTTTAACATATTTAAGTTAATAAATCTTCTTTAACGAACTGAAGTTGGCATAAAGCTTTGACGGCATAACGGCAGTGCATGTAGAAGAATTCCGTTATCTTATATTTAGGTATAAAGTCGATTTTCTTGTATATACGCATTTGGCAATCGATGTAGAAATGCTTCAAATCATTAGTTTAACATATGAAGTTAATAAACGCTTTTTAGCTTACTAAAGACTACATAAAGCCTTAACAGTATAACGGCAGTGCATTTAGAAGATATCCGTAATGTTATAATTTTATATTTAGGTATAAAGTCGATTTTCTTGTATTTACACATTTAGCAATACATATCGAAATGCTTCAAATAACTGGTTTAGCATATTTAAGTTAATTATAAATTAATTAATTATTACCTTCTTTAACGTAATGAAGGTGATATAAAACCATGGCGGCATAACGACAGTGCAGGTAGAAGAGTTCCGTAATCTTATATTTAGGTATAGAGTCGAATTTCTTGTAAATACACCTTTAGCAATCGACATCGAAAATCTTCAAATCATTAGTTTAACATATTTATAATAGTTTACCTTCTTTAACGTAATGAAGGTGATATAAAGCCATGGCGGCATAACGACAGTGCAGGTAGAAGAGCTCCGTAATCTTATATTTAGGTATATAGTCGATTTTCTTGTATTTACACATTAAGCAATCGATATCGAAATGCTTCAAATCATTCGTTAAACATATTTAAGTTAATAAACCTTCTTTAACGATCTGAAGTTGGAATATAGCCATGGCGGCATAACGGCAGTGCATGTAGAAGAATTCCGTAATCTTATATTTAGGTATAAAGTCGATTTTCTTGTATATACTCATTTAGCTATCGATATCGAAATGCTTCAAATCACTCGTTTAACATATTTATGTTAATAAACCTTCTTTAACGATCTGAAGTTGGCATATTGCCATGGCGGCATAACGGCAGTAATTCCGTAATCTTATATTTAGGTACAAAGTCGATTTTCTTGTATATACACATTTAGCTATCGATATCGAAATGCTTCATATCATTAGTTTAACATATTAAGTTAGCAAACGCTTTTTAGCTTATTGAAGTCTACGTAAAGCCTTAACTCTATAACGGCAGTGCATTTAGAAGAATTCCGTAATGTTATAATTTTATATTTAGGTATAAATATATTATATTAGGTATAAAATTTAGCAATCGATATCGAAATGCTTCAAATCATTAGTTTAACATATTAAAGGTAGTTAAACTTCTTTAACGTATTGAAGTTGGCTTAAGGCCATGGCGGCGTAACGGCAGTGCATTTAGAAGAATTTCGTAATCTTATATTTAGGTATAAAGTCGATTTTCTTGTATATACACATTTAGCTATCGATATCGAAATGCTTCAAATCATTAGTTTAACATATTTAAGTTAATCAGCCTTCTTTAACGTATTGAAGTTGATATAAAGCCATTGCGGCATAACGACAGTACATTTGGAAGAATTCCGTAGCCTTATATTTAGGTATAAAGTAGATTTTCTTGTATTTACATATTTAGCGATCGATATCGAGATGCCTCAACTCATTAGTTTAACATATTTATGTTAATAAACCTTCTTTAACGATCTGAAGTTGGCATATAGCCATGGCGGCATAACGACAGGGGCATTTAGGGAAAAATTCCGTTATCTTATATTTAGGTATAAAGTTTGATTTTCTTGTATATACACATTTAGCAATCGATATCGAAATGCTTCAAATCATTAGTTTAACATATTTAAGTTATTAACCTTCTTTAACGTAATGAAGGTGATATAAAGCCATGGCGGCATAACGGCAGTGCATTTAGAAGAATTCGTAATCTTATATTTAGGTATAAAGTCGATTTTCTTGTATATACACATTTAGCATATCGATATCGAAATGCTTCAAATCATAGTTTAACATATTTAAGTTAATAACCTTCTTTAACGTATTGAAGTTGATATAAAGCCATGGCGGCATAACGACAGTACATTTGGAAGAATTCCGTATCTTATATTTAGTATAAAGTCGATTTTCTTGTATATACACATTTAGCAATCGATATCGAAATGCCTTAAATCATTAGTTTAACATATTTAAGTAATTAACCTCTTTATCTTACTGAAGTCTACAAAAGCCTTAACGGCATAACGGCAGTGCATTTGGAAGAGTTCCGTAATCTTATATTTAGGTATTAAGTCGATTTTCTTGTATATACACATTTAGCAATCGACATCGAAATGCTTCAAATCATTAGTTTAACATATTTAAGTTAATAACCTTCTTTAACGTATGAAGGTGATATAAAGCCATGGCGGCATAACGACAGTGCATGTTTGAAGAATTGCGTAATCTTATATTTAGGTATGAATTCGATTTTTTTTCTATATACACATTTAGCAATCGATATCGAAATGCTTCAAATCAATAGTTAACAGATTTAAGTTAATAAACCTTCCTTAAACGTATTGAAGGTTTATACAAAGCCATGGCGGCATAACGACAGTACATTTGGAAGAATTCCGTAATCTTATATTTAGGTATAAAGTCGATTTTCTTGTATATACACATTTAGCAATCGATATCGAAATGCCTTAAATCATTAGTTTAACATATTTAAGTAAATTAATCCTCTTTATCTTACAGAAGTCTACAAAAGCCTTAACGGCATAACGGCAGTGCATTTGGAAGAGTTCCGTAATCTTATATTAAGTATTAAGTCGATTTTGTTGTATATACGCATTTAGCAATCGACATCGAAATGCTTCAAATCATTAGTTTAACATATTTAAGCTAATTAACCCTCTTTATCTTACTAAAGTCAACAAAAGCCTTAACAGCGTAACGACAGTGCATTCGGAAGAATTCCGTTATCTTATATTTAGGTATAAAGTCGATTTTCTTTTACATACTCAGTTAGCAATCGATATCGAATTGCTTCAAATCATTAGTATAAAATATTTAAGTTCATAAACCTTCTTTAACGGACTGAAGTTGTCATAAAGCAATGGCGGCATAACGGCAGTGCATTTAGAAGAATGCCGTAATCTTATATTTAGGTATAAAGTCGTAATCTTGTATATACGCATTTAGCAATTGACATCGAAATGCTTTAAATCATTAGTTTAACATATTAAAGTTAATTAACCATCTTTAACGTAATGAAGGTGATATAAAGCCATGGCGGCATAACGACAGTGCATGTAGAAAAATTCCGTAATCTTATATTTAGGTTTAAAGTCGATATTCTTGTATAAACGCATTTAGCAATTGACATCGAAATGCTTTAAATCATTAGTTTAACATATTAAAGTTAATTAACCATCTTTAACGTAATGAAGGTGATATAAAGCCATGGCGGCATAACGACAGTGCCTGTAGAAAAATTCCGTAATCTTATATTTAGGTTTAAAGTCGATATTCTTGTATAAACGCATTTAGCAATCGATATCGAAATGCTTCAAATAACTGGTTTAGCATATTTAGGTTAATTAGCCTTCTTTATCTTACCGAAGTTTACATAAAGCCATAACGGCAGTATATTTGGGTGAATTCCGTAATCTTTTATTTAGGTATAAAATCGATTTTCATGTACATACACATTTGGCAATTGATATCGAAATGCTTCAAATCATGAGTTTAACATATTTAAGCTAATTAACCCTCTTTATCTTACTAAAGTCTACAAAAGCCTTAACGGCGTAACGACAGTGCATTCGGAAGAATTCCGTTATCTTATATTTAGGTATAAAGTCGATTTGCTTTTACATACTCAGTTAGCAATCGATATCGAATTGCTTCAAATCATTAGTATAAAATATTTAAGTTCATAAACCTTCTTTAACGGACTGAAGTTGTCATAAAGCAATGGCGGCATAACGACAGTGCATTTAGAAGAATGCCGTAATCTTATATTTAGGTATAAAGTCGATTTTGTTGTATAAATATACGCATTTAGCAATCGATATCGAAATGCTTCAAATCATTAGTTTAACATATTTAAGTTAATAAACCTTCTTTAACGTATTGAAGTTGATATAAAGCCATGGCGGCATAACGACAGTACATTTGGAAGAATTCCGTAATCTTATGTTTAGGTATAAATTCGATTTTCTTGTAGATACACATTTAGCAAGCGATATCGAAATGTTTCAAATCATTAGTTTAACATATTTATGTTAATAAACCTTCTTTAACGAACTGAAGTTAACATAAAGCCATAACGGCATAACGGCAGTGCTTTTAGAAGAATTCCGTTATCTTATATTTAGGTATAAAGTCGTAATCTTGTATATACGCATTTAGCAATTGACATCGAAATGCTTTAAATCATTAGTTTAACATATTAAAGTTAATTAAACATCTTTAACGTAATGAAGGTGATATAAAGCCATGGCGGCATAACGACAGTGCATGTAGAAGAATTCCGTAATCTTATATTTAGGTATAAAGTCGATTTTCTTGTATATACGCATTTAGCAATCGATATCGAAATGCTTCGAAAAACTGGTTTAGCATATTTAGAATAATTAGCCTTCTTTATCTTACCGAAGTTTACATAAAGCCATAACGGCAGCATATTTGGGTGAATTCCGTAATCTTTTATTTAGGTATAAAATCGATTTTCTTGTACATACACATTTAGCAATTGATATCGAAATGCTTCAAATCATTAGTTAAACATATTTAAGTTAATTAACCCTCTTTATCTTACTGAAGTCTACAAACGGCTTAACGGCATAACGGCAAAGCATTTAGAAGAATTACGTAAACTTATATTTAGGTATGAATTCGTTTTTCTTCTATATACTCATTTAGCAATCGATATCGAAATGCTTCAAATCATTAGTGTAACATATTTTAGTTAATAAACCTTCCTAAACGTATTGAAGGTGATACAAAGCCATGGCGGCATAACGACAGTACATTTGGAAGAATTCCGTAAACTTATATTTAGGTATAAAGTCGATTTTGTTGTATATACGCATTAAGCAATCGATATCGAAATGCTTCAAAGCATTAGGTTAACATATTTAAGTTAATTAAACTTCTTTAACGTAATGAAGGTGATATAAAGCCATGGCGGCATAACGACAGTGCATGTAGAAGAATTCCGTAATCTTATATTTAGGTATAAAGTTTAGCGATCGATATCGAGATGCCTCAACTCATTAGTTTAACATATTTATGTTAATAAACCTTCTTTAACGATCTGAAGTTGGCATATAGCCATGGCGGCATAACGACGGTGCATTTAGAAGAATTCCGTTATCTTATATTTAGGTATAAAGTCGATTTTCTTGTATATACACATTTAGCTATCGATATCGAAATGCTTCAAATCATTAGTTTAACATATTTAAGTTAGTTAACCTTCTTTAACGTAATGAAGGTGATATAAAGCCATGGCGGCATAACGGCAAAGCATTTAGAAGAAATACGTAATCTTATATTTAGGTATAAAGTCGATTTTCTTGTATTTACACATTTAGCAATATATATCGAAATACGTCAAATAACTGGTTTAGCATATTTAAGTTAATTAACCTTCTTTATCTTACTGAAGTTTACATAAAGCCATAACGGCATAACGGCAGTATATTTATATGAATTCCGTTATCTTATATTTAAGTATAAAGTCGATTTTGTTGTATATACGCATTTAGCAATCGACATCGAAATGCCCTAAATCATTAGTTTAACATATTTAAGATAATTAACCCTCTTTATCTTACTGAGGTCTACAAAAGCTTTAACGGCATAACGGCAGTGCATTTGGAAGAATTGCGTAATCTTATATTTAGGTATGAATTCGTTTTTCTTCTATATACTCATTTAGCAATCGATATCGAAATGCTTCAAATCAATAGTGTAACATATTTTAGTTAATAAACCTTCCTAAACGTATTGAAGGTGATACAAAGCCATGGCGGCATAACGACAGTACATTTGGAAGAATTCCGTAATCTTATATTTAGGTATATAGTCGATTTTCTTGTATATACACATTTAGCAATCGATATCGAAATGCTTTAAATCATTAGTTTAGCATATTTAAGTAAATTAATCCTCTTTATCTTACAGAAGTCAACAAAAGCCTTAACGGCATAACGGCAGTGCATTTGGAAGAGTTCCGTAATCTTATATTAAGTATTAAGTCGATTTTGTTGTATATACGCATTTAGCAATCGACATCGAAATGCTTCAAATCATTAGTTTAACATATTTAGGCTAATTAACCCTCTTTATCTTACTAAAGTCTACAAAAGCCTTAACGGCGTAACGACAGTGCATTCGGAAGAATTCCGTTATCTTATATTTAGGTATAAAGTCGATTTTCTTTTACATACTCAGTTAGCAATCGATATCGAATTGCTTCAAATCATTAGTATAAAATATTTAAGTTCATAAACCTTCTTTAACGGACTGAAGTTGTCATAAAGCAATGGCGGCATAACGGCAGTGCATTTAGAAGAATGCCGTAATCTTATATTTAGGTATAAAGTCGTAATCTTGTATATACGCATTTAGCAATTGACATCGAAATGCTTTAAATCATTAGTTTAACATATTAAAGTTAATTAACCATCTTTAACGTAATGAAGGTGATATAAAGCCATGGCGGCATAACGACAGTGCATGTAGAAAAATTCCGTAATCTTATATTTAGGTTTAAAGTCGATATTCTTGTATAAACGCATTTAGCAATCGACATCGAAATGCTTTAAATCATTAGTTTAACATATTAAAGTTAATTAACCATCTTTAACGTAATGAAGGTGATATAAAGCCATGGCGGCATAACGACAGTGCATGTAGAAAAATTCCGTAATCTTATATTTAGGATTAAAGTCGATATTCTTGTATAAACGCATTTAGCAATCGATATCGAAATGTTTCAAATAACTGGTTTAGCATATTTAGGTTAATTAGCCTTCTTTATCTTACCGAAGTTTACATAAAGCCATAACGGCAGCATATTTGGGTGAATTCCGTAATCTTTTATTTAGGTATAAAATCGATTTTCTTGTACATACACATTTAGCAATTGACATCGAAATGCTTCAAATCATTAGTTTAACATATTTAAGACAATTAACCCTCTTTATCTTACTGAAGTCTACAAAAGCCTTAACGGCATAACGGCAGTGCACTTGGAAGAGCTCCGTAATCTTATATTTAGGTATTAAGTCGATTTTCTTGTATATACGCATTTAGCGGTCGACACCGAAATGCTTTAAATCATTAGTTTAACATATTTAAGTTAATTAACCATCTTTAACGTAATGAAGGTGATATAAAGCCATGGCGGCATAACGACAGTGCATGTAGAAGAATTCCGTAATCTTATATTTAGGTACAAAGTCGATATTCTTGTATATACGCATTTAGCAATCGATATCGAAATGCTTCAAATAACTGGTTTAGCATATTTAGGTTAATTAGCCTTCTTTAACGTATTAAAGTTTACATAAAGCCATAACGGCAGTATATTTGGGTGAATTCCGTTATCTTTTATTTAGGTATAAAATCGATTTTCTTGTACATACACATTTAGCAATCGATATCGAAATGCTTCTAATCATGAGTTTAACATATTTAAGCTAATTAACCATCTTTATCTTACTAAAGTCTACAAAAGCCTTAACGGCGTAACGACAGTGCATTCGGAAGAATTCCGTTATCTTATATTTAGGCATAAAGTCGATTTTCTTGTATATACTCAGCTAGCAATCGATATCGAATTGCTTCAAATCATTAGTATAAAATATTTAAGTTCATAAACCTTTTTTAACGGACTGAAGTTGGCATAAAGCAATGGCGGCATAACGGCAGTGCATTTAGAAGAATTCCGTAATCTTATATTTAGTTATAAAGTCGATTTTGTTGTATAAATATAAGCATTTAGCAATCGATACCGAAATGCTTCTAATCATTAGTTTAACATATTTAAGTTAATTAACCTTCTTTAACGTATTGAAGTTGATATAAAGCCATGGCAGCATAACGACAGTACATTTGGAAGAATTCCGTAATCTTTTGTTTAGGTATAAATTCGATTTTCTTGTATATACACATTTAGCAAGCGATATCGAAATGCTTCAAATCATTAGTTTAACATATTTAAGACAATTAACCCTCTTTATCTTACTGAAGTCTACAAAAGCCTTAACGGCATAACGGCAGTGCACTTGGAAGAGCTCCGTTATCTTATATTTAAGTATAAAGTCGATTTTGTTGTATATACGCATTTAGCAATTGACATCGAAATGCTTTAAATCATTAGTTTAACATATTAAAGTTAATTAACCATCTTTAACGTAATGAAGGTGATATAAAGCCATAACGGCATAACGGCAGTGCACTTAGAAGAGTTCCGTAATCTTATATTTAGGTATTAAGTCGATTTTCTTGTATATACGCATTTAGCAGTCGACAACGAAATGCTTTAAATCATTAGCTTAACACATTTAAGTTAGTTAACCATCTTTAACGTAATGAAGGTGATATAAAGCCATGGCGGCATAACGACAGTGCATGTAGAAGAATTCCGTAATCTTATATTTAGGTATAAAGTCGATTTTCTTGTATATACGCATATAGCAATCGATATCGAAATGCTTCAAATAACTCGTTTAGCATATTTAAGTTAATTAACCTTCTTTAACGTATTGAAGTTGACATAAAGCCATGGCGGCATAAGGGCAGTGCATTTAGAAGAACTCCGTTATCTTATATTTAGGCATAAAGTCGATTTTGTTGTATACACACATTTAGCTATCGATATCGAAATGCTTCAAATCATTAGTTTAACATATTAAGTTAATAAACGCTTTTTAGCTTACAGAAGTCTACATAAAGCCTTAACGGTATAACGGCAGTGCATTTAAAAGAATTCCGTAATGGTATAATTTTATATCTAGGTATAAAGTCGATTTTCTTGTATTAACACTTTTAGCAATCGATATCGAAATGCATCAAATAACTGGGTTAGCATATTTAAGTTAATTAACCTTCTTTACCGTAATGAAGGTGATATAAAGAAATGGCGGCATAACGACGGTGCATTTAGAAGAATTCCGTAATCTTATATTTAGGTATAAAGTCGATTTTGTTGAAATGCTTCAAATCATTAGTTTAACATATTTAAGTTAATTAACCTTCTTTAACGTATTGAAGTTGATATAAAGCCATGGCGACATAACGGCAGTGCATTTAGAAGAATTCCGTAATCTAATATTTAGGTATAAAGTCGATTTTCCTGAATATACACATTTAGCAATCGATAACGAAATGCTTCAAATCATTAGTTTAACATATTTAAGTTAATTAACCTTCTTTAACGTAATGAAGGTGATATAAAGCCATGGCGGCATAACGACAGTGCATTTAGAAGATTCCGAAATCTTATATTTAGGTATAAAGTCGATTTTCTTGTATATACACATTTAGCAATCGATATCGAAATGCTTCAAATCATTAGTTTAACATATTTAAGTTAGTTAACCTTCTTTAACGTATTGAAGGTGATATAAAGCCATGGCGGCATAACGACAGTGCATTTGGAAAGAATTCCGTAATCTTATATTTAGGTATAAAGTCGATTTTCTTGTATATACACATTTAGCAATCGATATCGAAATGCTTCAAATCATTAGTTTAACATATTTATGTTAATAAACCTTCTTTAACGTATCTGAAGTTGGCATATAGCCATGGCGGCATAACGACGGTGCATTTAGAAGAATTCCATTATCTTATATTTAGGTATAAAGTCGATTTTCTTGTATATACACATTTAGCAATCGATATCGAAAATCTTCAAATCATTAGTTTAACATATTTATGTTAGTTTACCTTCTTTAACGTAATGAAGGTGATATAAAGCCATGGCGGCATAACGACAGTGCATTTAAAAGCATTCTGTAATCTTATATTTAGGCATAAAGTCGATTTTGTTGTACACACACATTTAGCAATCGATATCGAAATGCTTCAAATCATTAGTTTAACATATTTAAGTTAATTAATCTTCTTTAGCGTAGTGAAGGTGATATAAAGCCATGGCGGCATAACGACAGTGCAGGTAGAAGAGTTCCGTAATCTTATATTTAGGTATATAGTCGATTTTCTTGTATTTACACATTTAGCAATCGATATCGAAATGCTTCAAATCATTCGTTTAACATATTTATGTTAATAAACCTTCTTTAACGATCTGAAGTTGGCATATAGCCATGGCGGCATAACGGCAGTAATTCCGTAATCTTATATTTAGGTACAAAGTCGATTTTCTTGTACACACACATTTAGCAATCGATATCGAAATGCTTCAAATCATTAGTTTAACATATTTAAGTTAATTAATCTTCTTTAGCGTAGTGAAGGTGATATAAAGCCATGGCGGCATAACGGCAGTGCATTTAGAAGAATTTCGTAATCTTATATTTAGGTATAAAGTCGATTTTCTTGTATATACACATTTAGCTATCGATATCGAAATGCTTCAAATCATTAGTTTAACATATTTAAGTTAATCAGCCTTCTTTAACGTATTGAAGTTGATATAAAGCCATGGCGGCATAACGGCAAAGCATTTAGAAGAAATACGTTATCTTATATTTAGGTATAAAGTCGATTTTCTTGTATTTACACATTTAGCAATATATATCGAAATGCTTCAAATAACTGGTTTAGCATATTTAAGTTAATTAACCTTCTTTATCTTACTGATGTTTACATAAAGCCATAACGGCATAAAGGCAGTATATTTATATGAATTCCGTTATCTTATATTTAGGTATAAAGTCGATTTTGTTATATATACGCATTTAGCAATCGATATCGAAATGCTTTAAATCATTAGTTTAACATATTTAAGATAATTAACCCTCTTTATCTTACTGAGGTCTACAAAAGCTTTAACGGCATAACGGCAGTGCATTTGGAAGAGTTCCGTAATCTTATATTTAGGTATTAAGTCGATTTTCTTGTATATACGCATTTAGCAATCGACATCGAAATGCTTCAAATCATTAGTTTAACATATTTAAGTTAATAACCTTCTTTAACGTATTGAAGGTGATATAAAGCCATGGCGGCATAACGACAGTGCATGTAGAAGGATTGCGTAATCTAATATTTAGGTATGAATTCGTTTTTCTTGTATATACTCATTTAGCAATCGATATCGAAATGCTTCAAATCAATAGTGTAACATATTTAAGTTAATAAACCTTCCTAAACGTATTGAAGGTGATACAAAGCCATGGCGGCATAACGACAGTACATTTGGAAGAATTCCGTAATCTTATATTTAGGTATATAGTCGATTTTCTTGTATATACACATTTAGCAATCGATATCGAAAGGCTTTAAATCATTAGTTTAACATATTTAAGTAAATTAATCCTCTTTATCTTACAGAAGTCTACAAAAGCCTTAACGGCATAACGGCAGTGCATTTGGAAGAGTTCCGTAATCTTATATTTAGATATTAAGTCGATTTTGTTGTATATACGCATTTAGCAATCGACATCGAAATGCTTCAAATCATTAGTTTAACATATTTAAGATAATTAACCCTCTTTATCTTACTGAAGTCTACAAAAGCCTTAACGGCATAACGGCAGTGCATTTGGAAGAGTTCCGTAATCTTATATTTAGATATTAAGTCGATTTTGTTGTATATACGCATTTAGCAATCGACATCGAAATGCTTCAAATCATTAGTTTAACATATTTAAGATAATTAACCCTCTTTATCTTACTGAAGTCTACAAAAGCCTTAACGGCATAACGGCAGAGCATTTGGAAGAGTTCCGTAATCTTATATTTAGGTATTAAGTCGATTTTCTTGTATATACGCATTTAGCAATCGACATCGAAATGCTTTAAATCATTAGTTTAACATGTTAAAGTTAATTAACCATCTTTAACGTAATGAAGGTGATATAAAGCCATGGCGGCATAACGACAGTGCATGTAGAAAAATTCCGTAATCTTATATTTAGGTTTAAAGTCGATATTCTTGTATAAACGCATTTAGCAATCGATATCGAAATGCTTCAAATAACTGGTTTAGCATATTTAGGTTAATTAGCCTTCTTTATCTTACCGAAGTTTACATAAAGCCATAACGGCAGTATATTTGGGTGAATTCCTTAATCTTTTATTTAGGTATAAAATCGATTTTCATGTACATACACATTAAGCAATTGATATCGAAATGCTTCAAATCATGAGTTTAACATATTTAAGCTAATTAACCCTCTTTATCTTACTAAAGCCTACAAAAGCCTTAACGGCGTAAGGACAGTGCATTCGGAAGAATTCCGTTATCTTATATTTAGGTATAAAGTCGATTTTCTTGTACATACTCAGTTAGCAATCGACATCGAATTGCTTCAAAGCATTAGTATAAAATATTTAAGTTCATAAACCTTCTTTAACGGACTGAAGTTGTCATAAAGCAATGGCGGCATAACGGCAGTGCATTTAGAAGAATTCCGTAATCTTATATTTAGGTATAAAGTCGATTTTGTTGTATAAATATACGCATTTAGCAATCGATATCGAAATGCTTCAAATCATTAGTTTAACATATTTAAGTTAATAAACCTTCTTTAACGTATTGAAGTTGATATAAAGCCATGGCGGCATAACGACAGAACATTTGGAAGAATTCCGTAATCTTATGTTTAGGTATAAATTCGATTTTCTTGTATATACATATTTAGCAAGCGATATCGAAATGTTTCAAATCATTAGTTTAACATATTTAAGTTAATAAACCTTCTTTAACGAACTGAAGTTAATATAAAGCCATAACGGCATAACGGCAGTGCTTTTAGAAGAATTCCGT
>CM050324.1:11008923-11032923 GCA_027475135.1 Bactrocera correcta | reverse complement strand
TTTATCTTACTGAAGTTTACATAAAGCCATTACGGTATAACGACAGTGCATTTGTATGAATTCCGTAATCTTATATCTAGGTAAAAAGTCGATTTTTTTGTATATACACATTTAGCAATCGATATCGAAATGCTTAAAATATTTAAGTTAATAAAGCTTCTTTAACGAACTGAAGTTGGCATAAAGTCATGGCGGCATAACGGCAGTGCATTTAGAAGAATTCCGAAATCTTAAATTTAGGTATAAAGTCGATTTTCTTGTATATACATATTAAGCAATCGATATCGAAATGCTTCACATCATTAGTTTAACATATTTAAGTTAATAAAACCTCTTTATCTTACTGAAGTTTACATAAAGCCATTACGGTATAACGGCAGTGCATTTGTATGAATTCCGTAATCTTATATCTAGGTAAAAAGTCGAGTTTTTTGTATATACACATTTAGCAGTCGATATCGAAATGCTTCAAATAACTGGTTTAACATATTTAAGTTAATAAACCTTCTTTAATGAACAGAAGTTAACATAAAGCCACAACGGCATAACGGCAGTGCATTTAGAAGAATTCCGTAATCTTATATTTAGGTATAAAGTCGATTTTGTTGTATATATGCATTTAGCAATCGATTTCGAAAATCTTCAAATCATTAGTTTAACATATTTAAGTTAATTAACCTTCTTTAACTTATTGAAGGTGACACAAAGCCATGGCGGCATAACGAGAGTACATTTGGAAGAATTCCGTAAGCTTATATTTAGGTGTAAAGTCGATTTTCTTGTATATACTCATTTAGCAATCGATATCGAAATGCTTCAAATTATTAGTTTAATATATTTAAGTTAATAAAGCTTCTTTAACGCACTGAAAATAACACAAAGCCATGGCGGCATAACGGCAGTGCATGTAGAAGAATTCCGTAATCTTATATTTAGGTATAAAGTCGATTTTCTTCCATATACACATTTAGCAATCGATATCGAAATGCTTCAAATCATTAGTTTAACACATTTAAGTTAAAAACCTTCTCTAACGAACTGAAGTTAACATAAAGCCATAACGGCATAACGGCAGTGCATTTAGAAGAATTCCGTAATCTTAAATTTAGGTATAAAGTCGATTTTCTTGTATATACACATTAAGCAATCGATATCGAAATGCTGCACATCATTAGTTTAACATATTTAAGATAATAAACCCCCTTTATCTTACTGAAGTTTACATAAAGCCATTACGGTATAACGGCAGTGCATTTGTATGAATTCCGTAATCTTATATCTAGGTAAAAAGTCGATTTTTTTGTATATACACATTTAGCAATCGATATCGAAATGCTAAAATATTTAAGTTAATAAAGCCTCTTTAACGAACTGAAGTTGGCATAAAGTCATGGCGGCATAACGGCAGTGCATTTAGAAGAATTCCGTAATCTTAAATTTAGGTATAAAGTCGATTTTCTTGTATATACACATCAAGCAATCGATATCGAAATGCTTCACATCATTAGTTTAACATATTTAAGTTAATAAAACCTCTTTATCTTACTGAAGTTTACATAAAGCCATTACGGTATAACGGCAGTGCATTTGTATGAATTCCGTAATCTTATATCTAGGTAAAAAGTCGAGTTTTTTGTATATACACATTTAGCAGTCGATATCGAAATGCTTCAAATAACTGGTTTAACATATTTAAGTTAATAAACCTTCTTTAACGAACAGAAGTTAACATAAAGCCACAACGGCATAACGGCAGTGCATTTAGAAGAATTCCGTAATCTTATATTTAGGTATAAAGTCGATTTTGTTGTATATATGCATTTAGCAATCGATTTCGAAAATCTTCAAATCATTAGTTTAACATATTTAAGTTAATAAAGCTTCTCTAACGCACTGAAGTTTACATAAAGCAATGGCGGCATAACGGCAGTGCATTTAGAAGAATTCCGTAAGCTAATATTTAGGTATAAAGTCGATTTTGTTGTATAAACACATTTAGCAATAGATATCGAAATGCTTCCAATCATTAGTTTAACATATTTAAGTTAATTAACCTTCTTTAACTTATTGAAGGTGACATAAAGCCATGGCGGCATAACGAGAGTACATTTGGAAGAATTCCGTAAGCTTATATTTAGGTATAAAGTCGATTCTCTTGTATATGCTCATTTAGCAATCGATATCGAAATGCTTCAAATCATTAGTTTAATATATTTAAGTTAATAAAGCTTCTTTAACGCACTGAAAATAACACAAAGCCATGGCGGCATAACGGCAGTGCATGTAGAAGAATTCCGTAATCTTATATTTAGGTATAAAGTCGATTTTCTTCCATATACACATTTAGCAATCGATATCGAAATGCTTCAAATCATTAGTTTAACATATTTAATTTAATAAACCTTCTTTAATGCACTAAAGTCTTCATAAAGCTCTAACGGTATAACTGCAGTGCATTTAGAAGAATTCCGTATTCTTATATTTCGGTATAAAGTCGATTTTCTTGTATTAACATATTTAGCAATCGATATCGAAATGCTTCAAATCATAAGTTTAACATATTCAAGTTAATTAATCCTCTTTATCTTACTGAAGTCTACAAAAGCCATAACGGCAGTATATTTGGGTGAATTCCGTAATCTTTTATTATTTATTTATTTATTTATAAAACGTGAAACAATAATACAATTACTTTTCCACGAAAAAAGGAGCACTGGCTGCCAGGACCTTCGGCTCACTGATGTAAATATAAAATGAATAGTTATTGCTTAATTAAGTCTTAGGTGTAAAAGTTAATAAACGTTCTGTAGCTAATAGAAAAGTATTAAGAACAAAATAAATAATAAGTAATGGGAAGTTTATAAACATAATCATATTTGTGGTTTTAATCCTGTTTGTACTAAGAATGCTGATATTTTTGTTACGTTTTCGGAGGAACTCGTTTGTAACAGAGCAGACGGTATTTGGTCGTCGAAGATATTTTTTCTAATCGCTGCGTAATGTGGGCATTCGTCGAGTAAATGACAGGCTGTTAAAGCTAACGACGGGCAGTGTTGGCAAACTGGTGGACTAGAACGATTTAGGAGGTGCGCATGTGTGGCAATTGTGTGTCCTAGGCGTAATCGGATAAATGCTTTGATGTCGTTGCCCCGGCAGCTGGAGGGATAGCTTGGTTTTATCCTGTTCGGGTTATACGCGGTATATTGGTGCTGGATAGATCTCCAAGTCTCCATATGTGAGCTATATTGGAGCTGCGATATACACTTATACAAGTCTTTTTTCATAATATAGTCAAAAGTTATTAGTGGTTCTTTTGCTGCGTGTTTAGCCCGTTCGTCTGCCAGATTGTTTCCTTTTATGCCTGCATGTCCTGGAACCCACATTAGTTTCAAGCGATTGTTGTTCTCGATTAATTTGCTCCGAATACAGGAAATTAAGTAGGACTTGTTGTTTGTATTTATTACCGAGTGTATGGTTGACTTGCTATCAGTGCAGATAACTGTTTTAAAACTAGATTTTTCGACGAAGATGATTGCGTTGAAGATAGCGACAGCTTCAGCTGTGAAAACCGAGGCGTAGCTGGGAAGTATTCCTGCTGTAATTGTTCTTCCCTCGGAGTCAACGACGGCGAATGTTGTGCTAATGTCGGTTTTTGAACCATCTGTGAAAACGAATTTCCATTCTGGGAGCAGTGGAGTTGTATATTCCGCGAAAAGGCGTTGAAATACTGTGGGGGAGGTACTACTTTTTCCGTATTTCTCCAAGTTTAGCATGAAACATGATTTGTTTATCATCCAAGGCGGAGAAGATACTTTTTGACGGAGAGAAGGGAATGTGATATCAAGCTCTCTGGCGTATTCGATGCAGAGGAATATTGACGACTTACGACCTGAAGACTTTTTCCGTTGCAGCTCGGATAACACTGTTTCGTAAAGAATATTATTGTAACAAAGAAACAGCTTCGGTATGAGTTTTTTTAGGTTAAGTGTAAATCTTTCTTCGATTGTGGGTAGCCCCGCTTCCACAAGTATGAATTGTTTGGCGATGTCGGAAAAGCGCGAAGACTTCTGCGCACAGCCATGTGGTATGGGGAATACAGTAACTTGATGACACTTTTCGCGCAGTTGCCATAGATGGGTAGGCCATAGTCTATCTTCGATAATATAAGAGCTCTGGTTACATTTATTAGTGTTGACGAGTTAATTAAGCAGTGTTTGGATGTTAAGTATTTAATAATGTTAAGCCTGGCAGCCAGCTGCTTTCTTAAATACAAACAATGTTCTTTGAAAGTTAATTTTTTATCAAAAATTAAACCTAGAAACTTAAGTTTATTAGTATTTACAACTGGAATATTGCTATAAACTAATGTGAAGTAATTAAAGGGTGATTTTTTAAGAGCTTGATAACTTTTTTAAAAAAAAAAACGCATAAAATTTGCAAAATCTCATCGGTTCTTTATTTGAAACGTTAGATTGGTTCATGACATTTACTTTTTGAAGATAATTTCATTTAAATGTTGACCGCGGCTGCGTCTTAGGTGGTCCATTCGGAAAGTCCAATTTTGGGCAACTTTTTCGAGCATTTCGGCCGGAATAGCCCGAATTTCTTCGGAAATGTTGTCTTCCAAAGCTGGAATAGTTGCTGGCTTATTTCTGTAGACTTTAGACTTGACGTAGCCCCACAAAAAATAGTCTAAAGGCGTTAAATCGCATGATCTTGGTGGCCAACTTACGGGTCCATTTCTTGAGATGAATTGTTGTCCGAAGTTTTCCCTCAAAATGGCAATAGAATCGCGAGCTGTGTGGCATGTAGCGCCATCTTGTTGAAACCACATGTCAACCAAGTTCAGTTCTTCCATTTTTGGCAACAAAAAGTTTGTTAGCATCGAACGATAGCGATCGCCATTCACCGTAACGTTGCGTCCAACAGCATCTTTGAAAAAATACGGTCCAATGATTCCACCAGCGTACAAACCACACCAAACAGTGCATTTTTCGGGATGCATGGGCAGTTCTTGAACGGCTTCTGGTTGCTCTTCACCCCAAATGCGGCAATTTTGCTTATTTACGTAGCCATTCAACCAGAAATGAGCCTCATCGCTGAACAAAATTTGTCGATAAAAAAGCGGATTTTCTGCCAACTTTTCTAGGGCCCATTCACTGAAAATTCGACGTTGTGGCAGATCGTTCGGCTTCAGTTCTTGCACGAGCTGTATTTTATACGGTTTTACACCAAGATCTTTGCGTAAAATCTTCCATGTGGTCGAATAACACAAACCCAATTGCTGCGAACGGCGACGAATCGACATTTCACGGTCTTCAGCCACACTCTCAGAAACAGACGCAATATTCTCTTCTGTACGCACTGTACGCATTCGTGTGGTTGGTTTAATGTCCAATAAAGTAAACTGAGTGCGAAACTTGGTCACAATCGCATTAATTGTTTGCTCACTTGGTCGATTATGTAGACCATAAATCGGACGTAAAGCGCGAAACACATTTCGAACCGAACACTGATTTTGGTAATAAAATTCAATGATTTGCAAGCGTTGCTCGTTAGTAAGTCTATTCATGATGAAATGTCAAAGCATACTGAGCATCTTTCTCTTTGACACCATGTCTGAAATCCCACGTAATCTGTCAAATACTAATGCATGAAAATCCTAACCTCAAAAAAATCACCCGTTACATTTGTGTTTGCGGCAAACATGGAAATTCTTACATTTGTTTAAAGATACGTTGGCTCCAGATGATTCGGACCATATACTTAAATCAGCTAATATATTAGTAAAATCTTGTTTAACAAGGTTAAGGTCATTTAGTTTAGAGACCAATAATAAATCATCAGCATAGCATATATAAAAAATATTTTTATACTTATCAATTATGTGACAAACTTCATTGAATGCAGCAGTAAACAAAATGACAGATAGCGGGGAACCTTGGGGAATACCATTATGTAAAGAGAAATAATCCGAAAAGGTGTTATTTACTTTGGAAACAAATCTGCGATTAGTGAGAAAAGACTGGATGATTTTAAGGATTTTTCCACCAAGGTTCCATTTTACCAACTGACGTAAAACTACATGAGCTCCCACGCGGTCAAAGGCTTTCTCGAAGTCTATACTTAGCACGGAAAGGTGGTTTCTATTGGAAAGAGCAGTAGAAGCATAGCTTTCGAAGAGGAGCAAGGCATCAATGGTGCTATGCCCCTCTTTAAAAGCCACTTGATGCGGACTAATGGAGTTATTGTTTATGGCATACCACGAAATACGATGAGCTATAATTTTTTCGAAAAGTTTACCTAAACAGCTAAGCAGTGAAATGGGTCTGAAACCTGAAGCTTCTGTTGCAGGACTACTTGACTTAGGAATGGGGATAATAATAGCGTTTTTCCAGGTTTGGGGGTAAATGCCTTTATTTAGAATGTTGTTGTATAACTTAATTAATCTGGCCATCAAACATGAAGGTAGATGTTGCAACATGGGGTACGATATTCTGTCGGCACCCGGGGTTTTGCCTGAGAAAGAGGATAGTGTAGCTTGTAGTTCAATATGTTCTATATTGCAATCTGTGATGTTAGACAACGTATAAGGGGAAGTACTGAGATATTTGTTTTTGTCTGAAATGAAAGTGGCATGAAAGTTTGAGTCCTGCGAGTATTCTGACCAGTATGCTGCGAAGTAGTTAGATAGCTGTTTTGCGTTGACGATAGGCCCATTAGCATTACTTATGGAGATCAACTGGGATTGTGGGTATATTCCAGATAATTTTTTAATATCGGACCATGCTTTTTTCGGGTTTGTTTTATGGTTGATAGATTCCGAGAATTTATTTAAGCGGTCCCTTTTAGATTGTTTTGCTTTCTTACGAAACATCGCGTTAGCCTTTTTATACATAATTAAATTTTGGTTTGATCTTGTCCGTTTATATTCCGACCAATAAAAGCGCTTTACATTTCTTAATTGTGATAGCTCAGGAGACCAGTACGGCACAGTTTTAGTAAAGATTTTATTACTGGATTGTGGAATGGAAAGGTGAGCAGAAGTCCGAATAATTTTTGTAATTGTGGCAACTTCTTTGTTGATATTGTCCGAATAGGGGTATTTTTCGCAGTATGTTGAAACTTTTCCCAGTTCGCTATATCTGTTAGGAACTTTGGAATGGGTTGGGCCTTAAAGACTGACGGAGTGCGTAAAATAGTAAGAATAGGGAAGTGATCGCTGCCGTGGAGGTGGGGAAGGGTATTGCTAGTTATTTTAGGGGCGATGTTGGAGGAACATAATGTAAGGTCAACAGAGGTAAAAGTTTTGTGTGTGGAAAAGTGAGTCGGTTTGTTGTCGTTAAGTAAAGTGAGGTTTTCTGAAAATATCATATCTTCTATGATAGCACCTCGATTGTTGCCAAGAGTTGATCCCCAAAGGGACTCCAGGCGTTAAAGTCCCCAACTATAACGAATGAAGTAGAAACTGATCGCAAAATGTTTCTAAGTTCGCTGCATGTGAAGTTTTGTAGAGGTGGTATATAGAGGGCCACGATAGTAAATTTGAAAGATAGTGAAACTTCTATTGCAATTGTGGCAATATTTGAAGTAATGGGAACTTGTCTATGGGGTATCGATTTTTTTATCAAAACTGCAATGCCTTGCTTGTTAGTTTTGTTTTGAGGCAAGTTGTAAAAATAGCTTTGGTACTGATGGGGCGAAGCTGCTGACTTATCAGCAGCAATATTAGTCTCTTGGAGACAGACAACGCTTGGCGAATATTCTTTCAACAGAAGTTCTAGTTGCGTGTAATTGTTGAGGTAACCGTGCATATTCCACTGTAGGATCTTAAACATTGAGAGCGGGAGAGGGATTGTCACAAAATTAATATGCTATGATAACAAATATGTATGTATGTTAATAAAGGGTGATTTTTTAAGAGCTTGATAACTTTTTTTAAAAAAAAACGCATAAAATTTGCAAAATCTCATCGGTTCTTTATTTGAAACGTTAGATTGGTTCATGACATTTACTTTTTGAAGATAATTTCATTTAAATGTTGACCGCGGCTGCGTCTTAGGTGGTCCATTCGGAAAGTCCAATTTTGGGCAACTTTTTCGAGCATTTCGGCCGGAATAGCCCGAATTTCTTCGGAAATGTTGTCTTCCAAAGCTGGAATAGTTGCTGGCTTATTTCTGTAGACTTTAGACTTGACGTAGCCCCACAAAAAATAGTCTAAAGGCGTTAAATCGCATGATCTTGGTGGCCAACTTACGGGTCCATTTCTTGAGATGAATTGTTGTCCGAAGTTTTCCCTCAAAATGGCAATAGAATCGCGAGCTGTGTGGCATGTAGCGCCATCTTGTTGAAACCACATGTCAACCAAGTTCAGTTCTTCCATTTTTGGCAACAAAAAGTTTGTTAGCATCGAACGATAGCGATCGCCATTCACCGTAACGTTGCGTCCAACAGCATCTTTGAAAAAATACGGTCCAATGATTCCACCAGCGTACAAACCACACCAAACAGTGCATTTTTCGGGATGCATGGGCAGTTCTTGAACGGCTTCTGGTTGCTCTTCACCCCAAATGCGGCAATTTTGCTTATTTACGTAGCCATTCAACCAGAAATGAGCCTCATCGCTGAACAAAATTTGTCGATAAAAAAGCGGATTTTCTGCCAACTTTTCTAGGGCCCATTCACTGAAAATTCGACGTTGTGGCAGATCGTTCGGCTTCAGTTCTTGCACGAGCTGTATTTTATACGGTTTTACACCAAGATCTTTGCGTAAAATCTTCCATGTGGTCGAATAACACAAACCCAATTGCTGCGAACGGCGACGAATCGACATTTCACGGTCTTCAGCCACACTCTCAGAAACAGACGCAATATTCTCTTCTGTACGCACTGTACGCATTCGTGTGGTTGGTTTAATGTCCAATAAAGTAAACTGAGTGCGAAACTTGGTCACAATCGCATTAATTGTTTGCTCACTTGGTCGATTATGTAGACCATAAATCGGACGTAAAGCGCGAAACACATTTCGAACCGAACACTGATTTTGGTAATAAAATTCAATGATTTGCAAGCGTTGCTCGTTAGTAAGTCTATTCATGATGAAATGTCAAAGCATACTGAGCATCTTTCTCTTTGACACCATGTCTGAAATCCCACGTAATCTGTCAAATACTAATGCATGAAAATCCTAACCTCAAAAAAATCACCCGTTAATTGCATTCGTCTATAGACATAAATTGCTCTTTCGAGTTGTTTTCGTTATGTTGAGGTATAGTTTGGTTTAAAGAGAGATTGACAATTGAGGTGTCAGCTGTCTCTTTCATGGAAGCGTCTGCTTCTGTTTTGTTTTGGTAAGCGTTAGCTTGCGAAATGATGTTTGCGAGAGTAGATTCGAGATTGAAGGGCGTGTGTAATAGAGTCTGCGGAAGAGGTGTAAAAGAGGAAACTAAGGCATTGTTAGGTTGTTGATTGTTGTTGTTTTGTGGTGAGTGGTTAGGTAAAGAAGAATTTATTTGAGGTGGGTTAACAGAAGAAATTTCAGATGAAGTAGTAATCGGTGATTTGTTTAATGAGATGGGTGGTGAGATTAGAGATTGGGAGCTTTGAGTAGGGTTATTGTTTGCTTTTTGTGCTTCTTTAGCTGCCTCTGCGAAAGAGGAGTTAAGCATCGATGGTGTTTGTGCTTTGTAAAGCTTAAGTGCTTCGCGCATGGAATATTTGTTTTGACATTTTATTTTAAGTATTTCTTTCGTTTGCATGTATTTCGGGCACGCGTTGGCAGATGATGGGTGGTTACCAGAGCAGTTTGCACAGAGCGTGCGAGAGCATGGGGGAGGATGGGGGGGAAGATTGCATGACATGCATACGGGCGCATTTTTGCAGTGTTTGGCGGTATGACCAAGCCGTTGACAAGTTTTGCACCGCATTGGGTTAGAGTAGTAGGGTTTCACTTTAGCGCTACGCCAAGAAACGTCAACTTTATCTGGTAGTTCGAACAGATCAAAAGTAAGTAGCACAACTCCAGTGAATTGTGAAACTCCTTCCGCAGTTTTCGAAAATTTGTACACTCCGACTACGCCTTGGTTACTCATATTTTCAATTATTTCTTTTTCACTGACATTGTTTAGGCAGGGTGCATAGATTGTACCTTTTACGCTATTAAGATTGTCATGATATTTTACAACAATTTCGCACACACCATGTAGCTTTTTAGTTGAAATGAACCTTTGGGCAATTTGGTTGTTTTTCACAAGCAGTAGCAGATTGCCAGCACGTAATTCAGAAATCGAAATAATTTCTTTACTAATAGCTTCTAATGCTTTATGTACGGCGAAACAAGAATAATTAGAGATAGGTTTCGTTGAATCGGAAGCACTAACGATAATAAATTTAGGGTTTTCTTTCCTAGACTGAGGCAAGTCGGGAAAATTAAGGGGCGTGTACGAGGATTTCTTTCTTTTTGGATGGGATTCCGAGGCAAGCAAGGCAAACCTGTTATTCCCGAGGTTGGGTGGCCCTGGGGCCATGATTATTATATCTACACACTCGATTCACTTGTTTAGAAAACACTTGTAGGAAAAACGATATGCGGTATAATAATAAAACAGAGATTAACTAAGCAAACACGTGCACGTAAGACGGATGTGTACTGTGCGAAATAAGCAAAAGATAAGCCGAAACACGTCTACACAGAGCGAGCTTTAGTCGATGACTGCCGTAATCTTTTATTTAGGTATAAATTTGATTTTCTTGTATGTACACATTTAGCAAGCGATACCGAAATGCTTCAGCTCATAAGTTTAACATATTTAAGTTAATAAACCTTCTTTAACGATCTGAAGTTTTCATATAGCCATGATGTTATAACGTCAGTGCATGTAGAAGAATTCTGTAATCTTATATTTAGGTATAAAGTCGATTTTCTTGTATATACACATTAAGCAATCGATATCGAAATGCTTCACATCATTAGTTTAACATATTTAAGTTAATAAAACCATTTATCTTACTGAAGTTTACATAAAGCCATTACGGTTAAACGGCAGTGCACTTGTACGAATTCCGTAATCTTATATCTAGGCAAAAAGTCGATTTTTTTGTAATATACACATTTAGCAGTCGATATCGAAATGCTTCAAATCGGCAGTACATTTGGAAGAATTCCGTAATTTTATATTTGATTTTGCAATCGATATCTTACTGAAGTCTACAAAAGCCTTAACGGCATAACGGCAGTGCATTTAGAAGAATTCCGTAATCTTATATTTAGGTATAAAGTCGATTTTCTTGTATATACTCATTTATCAATCGATGTCGAAATGCTTCAAATCATTAGTTTAATATATTAAAGTTAATAAAGCTTCTTTAGCGCACTGAAAACAACATAAAGCCATGGCGGCATAACGGCAGTGCATTTAGAAGAATTCCGTAATCTTATATTTAGGTATAAGGTCGATTTTCTTGTATTTACACATTTAGCAATCGATATCGAAATGCTTCAAATCATTAGTTTAATATATTTAAGTTAATAAACCTTCTTTAATGCACTGAAGTCTTCATAAAGCCTTAACGGTATAACTGCAGCGCATTTAGAAAAATTCCGTATTCTTATATTTAGGTATTAAGTCGATTTTGTTGTATATACGCATTTAGCAATCGACATCGAAATGCTTCAAATCATTAGTTTAACATATTCAAGTTAATTAACCCTCTCTGTCTTACTGAAGTCTACATAAAGCCTTAACGGCATAACGGCAGTGCATTTAGAAGAATTCCGTTATCTTATATTTAGGTATAAATTTGATTTTCTTGTATGTACACATTTAGCAAGCGATATCGAAATGCTTCAAATTATTAGTTTAACATATTTAAGTTAATTAAACTTCTTTAACGTATTGAAGTTGAAGCCATGGCGGCAAAACGGCAGTGCGGCGGCAAAACGGCAGTGCATTTAGAAGAATTTCGTAATCTTATATTTAGGTATAAATTCAATTTTCTTGTGTATACACATTAAGCAATCGATAACGAAATGTTTCAAATCGATAGTTTAACATATTTAAGGTTATTAACCTTCTTTATCTTACTGAAATTTACATAAAGCCATAACGGTATAACGGTAGCGCATTTGGAAGAATTCCGTAATCTTATATTAAGGTAAAAAGTCGATTTTGTTACATATACACATTAAGCAATCGATATCGAAATGCTTCAGCTCATAAGTTTAACATATTTAAGTTAATAAATCTTCTTTAACGATCTGAAGTTGGCATATAGCCATGGCGGCATAACGGCAGTGCATGTAGAAGAATTCCGTAATCTCATATTTAGGTATAAGGTCGATTTTCTTGTATATACACATTAAGCTATCGATATCGAAATGCTTTAAATCATTAGTTTAACATATAAAGTTAATAAACGTTTTTTAGCTTACTGAAGTCTACATAGAACCTTAACGGTATAACGCCAGTGCATTTAGAAGAATTCCGTAATGTTATAATTTTATATTCAGGTATAAAGTCGATTTTCTTGAATTTACACATTTAGCAATCGATATCGAGATGCTTCAACTCATTAGTTTAACATATTTAAGTTAATAAACCTTCTTTAACGAAAGGAAGTAGGTTTAAAGCCATGGCGGCATAACGGCAGTGCATGTAGAAGAATTCCGTTAACTTATATTTAGGTATAAAGTCGATTTTCTTGTTTATACACATTTAGCAATCGATATCGAGATGCTTCAAATCATTAGTTTAACATATTTAAGTTAGTTAGCCTTCTTTAGGTGATATAAAGCCATGGCGGAATAACGACAGTACATTTGGAAGTATTCCGTAATCTTATGTTTAGATTAAATTCGATTTTCTTGTATATACGCATTTAGCAAGCGAAATCGAAATGCTTCAAGTCATTAGTTTACCAAATTTAAGTTAATTGACCTTCTTTAACGTACTGAAGTTGATATAAAGCCATGGCGGCATAACCACAGTACATTTGGAAGAATTCCGTAGTCTTATATTTAGGTATAAAGTCGATTTTCTTGTATATATGCATTACGCAATCGATATCGAAATGCTTCAAATACCTGGTTTAACATATTTAAGTTAATAAACCTTCTTTAACGAACTGAAAAAAAATCCACAACTGCATAACGGCAGAATTCCGTTATCGTATTTTAATGTATAAAGTCGATTTTCTTGTATATACACATTTAGCAATCTTTATCGAAATGCTTCAAATCATTAGTTTAACATATTTAAGTTAATAAACCTTCTTTAACGAACGGAAGTTGGTTTAAAGCCGTGGCGGCATAACGGCAATGCTTCAAATTATTAGTTTAATATATTTAAGTTAATAAAGCTTCTTTAACGCACTGAAAATAACACAAAGCCATGGCGGCATAACGGCAGTGCATGTAGAAGAATTCCGTAATCTTATATTTAGGTATAAAGTCGATTTTCTTCCATATACACATTTAGCAATCGATATCGAAATGCTTCAAATCATTAGTTTAACACTTTTAAGTTAAAAACCTTCTCTAACGAACTGAAGTTAACATAAAGCCATAACGGCATAACGGCAGTGCATTTAGAAGAATTCCGTAATCTTAAATTTAGGTATAAAGTCGATTTTCTTGTATATACACATTAAGCAATCGATATCGAAATGCTGCACATCTTTAGTTTAACATATTTAAGATAATAAACCCCCTTTATCTTACTGAAGTTTACATAAAGCCATTACGGTATAACGGCAGTGCATTTGTATGAATTCCGTAATCTTATATCTAGGTAAAAAGTCGATTTTTTTGTATATACACATTTAGCAATCGATATCGAAATGCTAAAATATTTAAGTTAATAAAGCTTCTTTAACGAACTGAAGTTGGCATAAAGTCATGGCGGCATAACGGCAGTGCATTTAGAAGAATTCCGTAATCTTAAATTTATGTATAAAGTCGATTTTCTTGTATATACACATTAAGCAATCGATATCGAAATGCTTCACATCATTAGTTTAACATATTTAAGTTAATAAAACCTTTTTATCTTACTGAAGTTTACATAAAGCCATTACGGTATAACGGCAGTGCATTTGTATGAATTCCGTAATCTTATATCTAGGTAAAAAGTCGAGTTTTTTGTATATACACATTTAGCAGTCGATATCGAAATGCTTCAAATAACTGGTTTAACATATTTAAGTTAATAAACCTTCTTTAACGAACAGAAGTTAACATAAAGCCACAACGGCATAACGGCAGTGCATTTAGAAGAATTCCGTAATCTTATATTTAGGTATAAAGTCGATTTTGTTGTATATATGCATTTAGCAATCGATTTCGAAAATCTTCAAATCATTAGTTTAACATATTTAAGTTAATAAAGCTTCTCAAACGCACTGAAGTTTACATAAAGCAATGGCGGCATAACGGCAGTGCATTTAGAAGAATTCCGTAAGCTAATATTTAGGTATAAAGTCGATTTTGTTGTATAAACACATTTAGCAATAGATATCGAAATGCTTCCAATCATTAGTTTAACATATTTAAGTTAATTAACCTTCTTTAACTTATTGAAGGTGACATAAAGCCATGGCGGCATAACGAGAGTACATTTGGAAGAATTCCGTAAGCTTATATTTAGGTATAAAGTCGATTCTCTTGTATATGCTCTTTTAGCAATCGATATCGAAATGCTTCAAATCATTAGTTTAATATATTTAAGTTAATAAAGCTTCTTTAACGCACTGAAAATAACACAAAGCCATGGCGGCATAACGGCAGTGCATGTCGAAGAATTCCGTAATCTTATATTTAGGTATAAAGTCGATTTTCTTCCATATACACATTTAGCAATCGATATCGAAATGCTTCAAATCATTAGTTTAACATATTTAATTTAATAAACCTTCTTTAATGCACTAAAGTCTTCATAAAGCTCTAACGGTATAACTGCAGTGCATTTAGAAGAATTCCGTATTCTTATATTTCGGTATAAAGTCGATTTTCTTGTATTAACATATTTAGCAATCGATATCGAAATGCTTCAAATCATAAGTTTAACATATTCAAGTTAATTAATCCTCTTTATCTTACTGAAGTCTACAAAAGCCATAACGGCAGTATATTTGGGTGAATTCCGTAATCTTTTATTATTTATTTATTTATTTATAAAACGTGAAACAATAATACAATTACTTTTCCACGAAAAAAGGAGCACTGGCTGCCAGGACCTTCGGCTCACTGATGTAAATATAAAATGAATAGTTATTGCTTAATTAAGTCTTAGGTGTAAAAGTTAATAAACGTTCTGTAGCTAATAGAAAAGTATTAAGAACAAAAAAATAATAAGTAATGGGAAGTTTATAAACATAATCATATTTGTGGTTTTAATCCTGTTTGTACTAAGAATGCTGATATTTTTGTTACGTTTTCGGAGGAACTCGTTTGTAACAGAGCAGACGGTATTTGGTCGTCGAAGATATTTTTTCTAATCGCTGCGTAATGTGGGCATTCGTCGAGTAAATGACAGGCTGTTAAAGCTAACGACGGGCAGTGTTGGCAAACTGGTGGACTAGAACGATTTAGGAGGTGCGCATGTGTGGCAATTGTGTGTCCTAGGCGTAATCGGATAAATGCTTTGATGTCGTTGCCCCGGCAGCTGGAGGGATAGCTTGGTTTTATCCTGTTCGGGTTATACGCGGTATATTGGTGCTGGATAGATCTCCAAGTCTCCATATGTGAGCTATATTGGAGCTGCGATATACACTTATACAAGTCTTTTTTCATAATATAGTCAAAAGTTATTAGTGGTTCTTTTGCTGCGTGTTTAGCCCGTTCGTCTGCCAGATTGTTTCCTTTTATGCCTGCATGTCCTGGAACCCACATTAGTTTCAAGCGATTGTTGTTCTCGATTAATTTGCTCCGAATACAGGAAATTAAGTAGGACTTGTTGTTTGTATTTATTACCGAGTGTATGGTTGACTTGCTATCAGTGCAGATAACTGTTTTAAAACTAGATTTTTCGACGAAGATGATTGCGTTGAAGATAGCGACAGCTTCAGCTGTGAAAACCGAGGCGTAGCTGGGAAGTATTCCTGCTGTAATTGTTCTTCCCTCGGAGTCAACGACGGCGAATGTTGTGCTAATGTCGGTTTTTGAACCATCTGTGAAAACGAATTTCCATTCTGGGAGCAGTGGAGTTGTATATTCCGCGAAAAGGCGTTGAAATACTGTGGGGGAGGTACTACTTTTCCCGTATTTCTCCAAGTTTAGCATGAAACATGATTTGTTTATCATCCAAGGCGGAGAAGATACTTTTTGACGGAGAGAAGGGAATGTGATATCAAGCTCTCTTGCGTATTCGATGCAGAGGAATATTGACGACTTACGACCTGAAGACTTTTTCCGTTGCAGCTCGGATAACACTTTTTCGTAAAGAATATTATTGTAACAAAGAAACAGCTTCGGTATGAGTTTTTTTAGGTTAAGTGTAAATCTTTCTTCGATTGTGGGTACCCCCCGCTTCCACAAGTATGAATTGTTTGGCGATGTCGGAAAAGCGCGAAGACTTCTGCGCACAGCCATGTGGTATGGGGAATACAGTAACTTGATGACACTTTTCGCGCAGTTGCCATAGATGGGTAGGCCATAGTCTATCTTCGATAATATAAGAGCTCTGGTTACATTTATTAGTGTTGACGAGTTAATTAAGCAGTGTTTGGATGTTAAGTATTTAATAATGTTAAGCCTGGCAGCCAGCTGCTTTCTTAAATACAAACAATGTTCTTTGAAAGTTAATTTTTTATCAAAAATTAAACCTAGAAACTTAAGTTTATTAGTATTTACAACTGGAATATTGCTAAAAAACTAATGTGAAGTAATTACATTTGTGTTTGCGGCAAACATGGAAATTCTTACATTTGTTTAAAGATACGTTGGCTCCAGATGATTCGGACCATATACTTAAATCAGCTAATATATTAGTAAAATCTTGTTTAACAAGGTTAAGGTCATTTAGTTTAGAGACCAATAATAAATCATCAGCATAGCATATATAAAAAATTTTTTTATACTTATCAATTATGTGACAAACTTCATTGAATGCAGCAGTAAACAAAATGACAGATAGCGGGGAACCTTGGGGAATACCATTATGTAAAGAGAAATAATCCGAAAAGGTGTTATTTACTTTGGAAACAAATCTGCGATTAGTGAGAAAAGACTGGATGATTTTAAGGATTTTTCCACCCAAAGGGTTTCCCTTTTACCAACTGACGTAAAACTACATGAGCTCCCACGCGGTCAAAGGCTTTCTCGAAGTCTATACTTAGCACGGAAAGGTGGTTTCTATTGGAAAGAGCAGTAGAAGCATAGCTTTCGAAGAGGAGCAAGGCATCAATGGTGCTATGCCCCTCTTTAAAAGCCACTTGATGCGGACTAATGGAGTTATTGTTTATGGCATACCACGAAATACGATGAGCTATAATTTTTTCGAAAAGTTTACCTAAACAGCTAAGCAGTGAAATGGGTCTGAAACCTGAAGCTTCTGTTGCAGGACTACTTGACTTAGGAATGGGGATAATAATAGCGTTTTTCCAGGTTTGGGGGTAAATGCCTTTATTTAGAATGTTGTTGTATAACTTAATTAATCTGGCCATCAAACATGAAGGTAGATGTTGCAACATGGGGTACGATATTCTGTCGGCACCCCGGGGGTTTTTCCTGAGAAAGAGGATAGTGTAGCTTGTAGTTCAATATGTTCTATATTGCAATCTGTGATGTTAGACAACGTATAAGGGGAAGTACTGAGATATTTGTTTTTGTCTGAAATGAAAGTGGCATGAAAGTTTGAGTCCTGCGAGTATTCTGACCAGTATGCTGCGAAGTAGTTAGATAGCTGTTTTGCGTTGACGATAGGCCCATTAGCATTACTTATGGAGATCAACTGGGATTGTGGGTATATTCCAGATAATTTTTTAATATCGGGCCATGCTTTTTTCGGGTTTGTTTTATGGTTGATAGATTCCGAGAATTTATTTAAGCGGTCCCTTTTAGATTGTTTTGCTTTCTTTCGAAACATCGCGTTAGCCTTTTTATACATAATTAAATTTTGGTTTGATCTTGTCCGTTTATATTCCGACCAATAAAAGCGCTTTACATTTCTTAATTGTGATAGCTCAGGAGACCAGTACGGCACAGTTTTAGTAAAGATTTTATTACTGGATTGTGGAATGGAAAGGTGAGCAGAAGTCCGAATAATTTTTGTAAATTTTGGCAACTTCTTTGTTGATATTGTCCGAATAGGGGTATTTTTCGCAGTATGTTGAAACTTTTCCCAGTTCGCTATATCTGTTAGGAACTTTGGAATGGGTTGGGCCTTAAAGACTGACGGAGTGCGTAAAATAGTAAGAATAGGGAAGTGATCGCTGCCGTGGAGGTGGGGAAGGGTATTGCTAGTTATTTTAGGGGCGATGTTGGAGGAAATAATGTAAGGTCAACAGAGGTAAAAGTTTTGTGTGTGGAAAAGTGAGTCGGTTTGTTGTCGTTAAGTAAAGTGAGGTTTTCTGAAAATATCATATCTTCTATGATAGCACCTCGATTGTTGCCAAGAGTTGATCCCCAAAGGGACTCCAGGCGTTAAAGTCCCCAACTATAACGAATGAAGTAGAAACTGATCGCAAAATGTTTCTAAGTTCGCTGCATGTGAAGTTTTGTAGAGGTGGTATATAGAGGGCCACGATAGTAAATTTGAAAGATAGTGAAACTTCTATTTCAATTGTGGCAATATTTGAAGTAATGGGAACTTGTCTATGGGGTATCGATTTTTTTATCAAAACTGCAATGCCTTGCTTGTTAGTTTTGTTTTGAGGCAAGTTGTAAAAATAGCTTTGGTACTGATGGGGCGAAGCTGCTGACTTATCAGCAGCAATATTAGTCTCTTGGAGACAGACAACGCTTGGCGAATATTCTTTCAACAGAAGTTCTAGTTGCGTGTAATTGTTGAGGTAACCGTGCATATTCCACTGTAGGATCTTAAACATTTAGAGCGGGAGAGGGATTGTCACAAAATTAATATGCTATGATAACAAATATGTATGTATGTTAATAATTGCATTCGTCTATAGACATAAATTGCTCTTTCGAGTTGTTTTCGTTATGTTGAGGTATAGTTTGGTTTAAAGAGAGATTGACAATTGAGGTGTCAGCTGTCTCTTTCATGGAAGCGTCTGCTTCTGTTTTGTTTTGGTAAGCGTTAGCTTGCGAAATGATGTTTGCGAGAGTAGATTCGAGATTGAAGGGCGTGTGTAATAGAGTCTGCGGAAGAGGTGTAAAAGAGGAAACTAAGGCATTGTTAGGTTGTTGATTGTTGTTGTTTTGTGGTGAGTGGTTAGGTAAAGAAGAATTTATTTGAGGTGGGTTAACAGAAGAAATTTCAGATGAAGTAGTAATCGGTGATGAGATGGGTGGTGAGATTAGAGATTGGGAGCTTTGAGTAGGGTTATTGTTTGCTTTTTGTGCTTCTTTAGCTGCCTCTGCGAAAGAGGAGTTAAGCATCGATGGTGTTTGTGCTTTGTAAAGCTTAAGTGCTTCGCGCATGGAATATTTGTTTTGACATTTTATTTTAAGTATTTCTTTCGTTTGCATGTATTTCGGGCACGCGTTGGCAGATGATGGGTGGTTACCAGAGCAGTTTGCACAGAGCGTGCGAGAGCATGGGGGGGGATGGGGGGGAAGATTGCATGACATGCATACGGGCGCATTTTTGCAGTGTTTGGCGGTATGACCAAGCCGTTGACAAGTTTTGCACCGCATTGGGTTAGGGTAGTAGGGTTTCACTTTAGCGCTACGCCAAGAAACGTCAACTTTATCTGGTAGTTCGAACAGATCAAAAGTAAGTAGCACAACTCCAGTGAATTGTGAAACTCCTTCCGCAGTTTTCGAAAATTTGTACACTCCGACTACGCCTTGGTTACTCATATTTTCAATTATTTCTTTTTTACTGACATTGTTTAGGCAGGGTGCATAGATTGTACCTTTTACGCTATTAAGATTGTCATGATATTTTACAACAATTTCGCACACACCATGTAGTTTTTAGTTGAAATGAACCTTTGGGCAATTTGGTTGTTTTTCACAAGCAGTAGCAGATTGCCAGCACGTAATTCAGAAATCGAAATAATTTCTTTACTAATAGCTTCTAATGCTTTATGTACGGGGAAACAAGAATAATTAGAGATAGGTTTCGTTGAATCGGAAGCACTAACGATAATAAATTTAGGGTTTTCTTTCCTAGACTGAGGCAAGTCGGGAAAATTAAGGGGCGTGTACGAGGTTTCTTTCTTTTTGGATGGGATTCCGAGGCAAGCAAGGCAAACCTGTTATTCCCGAGGTTGGGTGGCCCTGGGGCCATGATTATTATATCTACACACTCGATTCACTTGTTTAGAAAACACTTGTAGGAAAAACGATATGCGGTATAATAAAAAAACAGAGATTAACTAAGCAAACACGTGCACGTAAGACGGATGTGTACTGTGCGAAATAAGCAAAAGATAAGCCGAAACACGTCTACACAGAGCGAGCTTTAGTCGATGACTGCCGTAATCTTTTATTTAGGTATAAATTTGATTTTCTTGTATGTACACATTTAGCAAGCGATACCGAAATGCTTCAGCTCATAAGTTTAACATATTTAAGTTTAAAAAACCTTCTTTAACGATCTGAAGTTTTCATATAGCCATGATGTTATAACGTCAGTGCATGTAGAAGAATTCTGTAATCTTATATTTAGGTATAAAGTCGATTTTCTTGTATATACACATTAAGCAATCGATATCGAAATGCTTCACATCATTAGTTTAACATATTTAAGTTAATAAAACCATTTATCTTACTGAAGTTTACATAAAGCCATTACGGTTAAACGGCAGTGCACTTGTACGAATTCCGTAATCTTATATCTAGGCAAAAAGTCGATTTTTTTTTAATATACACATTTAGCAGTCGATATCGAAATGCTTCAAATCGGCAGTACATTTGGAAGAATTCCGTAATTTTATATTTGATTTTGCAATCGATATCTTACTGAAGTCTACAAAAGCCTTAACGGCATAACGGCAGTGCATTTAGAAGAATTCCGTAATCTTATATTTAGGTATAAAGTCGATTTTCTTGTATATACTCATTTATCAATCGATGTCGAAATGCTTCAAATCATTAGTTTAATATATTAAAGTTAATAAAGCTTCTTTAGCGCACTGAAAACAACATAAAGCCATGGCGGCATAACTGCAGCGCATTTAGAAGAATTCCGTATTCTTATATTTAGGTATTAAGTCGATTTTGTTGTATATACGCATTTAGCAATCGATATCGAAATGCTTCAAATCATTAGTTTAACATATTCAAGTTAATTAACCCTCTCTGTCTTACTGAAGTCTACATAAAGCCTTAACGGCATAACGGCAGTGCATTTAGAAGAATTCCGTTATCTTATATTTAGGTATAAATTTGATTTTCTTGTATGTACACATTTAGCAAGCGATATCGAAATGCTTCAAATTATTAGTTTAACATATTTAAGTTAATTAAACTTCTTTAACGTATGAAGTTGAAGCCATGGCGGCAAAAACGGCAGTGCGGCGGCAAAACGGCAGTGCATTTAGAAGAATTTCGTAATCTTATATTTAGGTATAAATTCTATTTTCTTGTGTATACACATTAAGCAATCGATAACGAAATGTTTCAAATCGATAGTTTAACATATTTAAGGTTATTAACCTTCTTTATCTTACTGAAATTTACATAAAGCCATAACGGTATAACGGTAGCGCATTTGGAAGAATTCCGTAATCTTATATTAAGGTAAAAAGTCGATTTTGTTACATATACACATTAAGCAATCGATATCGAAATGCTTCAGCTCATAAGTTTAACATATTTAAGTTAATAAATCTTCTTTAACGATCTGAAGTTGGCATATAGCCATGGCGGCATAACGGCAGTGCATGTAGAAGAATTCCGTAATCTCATATTTAGGTATAAGGTCGATTTTCTTGTATATACACATTTAGCTATCGATATCGAAATGCTTCAAATCATTAGTTTAACATATAAAGTTAATAAACGTTTTTTAGCTTACTGAAGTCTACATAGAACCTTAACGGTATAACGCCAGTGCATTTAGAAGAATTCCGTAATGTTATAATTTTATATTCAGGTATAAAGTCGATTTTCTTGAATTTACACATTTAGCAATCGATATCGAAATGCTTCAGACCATTAGTGTAACATATTTAAAATAATTAACCTTCTTTAAAGTATTGAAAAGTATTGAAGTTGATATAGAGCCAAGGCGGCATAACGACAGTACATGTGGAAGAATTCCGTAATCTTATATTTAGGTATAAAATCGATTTTCTTGTATATATGCATTTAGCAATCGATTTCGAAATGCTTCAGATAACAAGTTTAACATATTTAAGTTAACAAACCTCCTTTAGCGAACTGAAATTGACATATTTAGGTATAAAGTCGATTTTGTTGTACATACACATTTAGCAATTGATATCGAAATGCTTCAAATCATTAGTTTAACATATTTAAGTTAATTAACCTCTTTAACGTAATGAAGGTGATATAAAGCCATGGCGGCATAACGACAGTGCATGTAGAAGAATTTCGTAATCTTATATTTAGGTATATAGTCGATTTTCTTGAATTTACACATTTAGCAATCGATATCGAAATGATTCAAATCAATAGTTTAACATATTTAAGTTAATTAGCCTTCTTTAACATATTGAAGTTGATATAAAGCCATGGCGGCATAACGACAGTACATTTGGAAGAATTCCGTACTCTTATGTTTAGGTATAAATTCGATTTTCTTTTATATACACATTTAGCAAGCGATATCGAAATGCTTCAAATCATTAGCTTAACATATTTAAGTTAATTAACCTTCTTTAACGTATTGAAGTTGACATATAGCCATGGCGGCATAACGACAGTACATTTGGAAGAATTCCGTAGACTTATATTTAGGTATAAAGTCGATTTTGTTGTATATACGCATTTAGCAATCGATATCGAGATGCTTCAACTCATAAGTTTAACATATTTAAGTCAATAAACCTTCTTTAACGTACTGAAGTTGGCATAAAGCCATGGCGGCATAACCACAGTACATTTGGTAGAATTCCGTAGTCTTATATTTAGGTATAAAGTCGATTTTCTTGTATATATGCATTAATCAATCGATATCGAAATGCTTCAAATAACTGGTTTAACATATTTAAGTTAATAAACCTTCTTTAACGAACTGAAAATAAATATACAACTGCATAACGGCAGTGCATTTAGAAGAATTCCGTTATCGTATATTAATGTGTAAGGTCGATTTTCTTGTAAATACACATTCAGCAATCGATATCGAGATGCTTCAACTCATAAGTTTAACATATTTAAGTTAATAAACCTTCTTTAACGAACTGAAGTTGGCATAAAGCCATGGCGGCATAACCACAGTACATTTGGTAGAATTCCGTAGTCTTATATATTGGTATAAAGTCGATTTTCTTATATAGATGCATTAAGCAATCGATATCGAAATGCTTCAAATAAATGGTTTAACATATTTAAGTTAATAAACCTTCTTTAACGAACTGAAAATAAATATAAACTGCATAACGGCAGTGCATTTAGAAGAATTCCGTTATCGTATATTAATGTGTAAGGTCGATTTTCTTGTAAATACACATTTAGCAATCGATATCGAGATGCTTCAACTCATTAGTTTAACATATTTAAGTAATAAACCTTCTTTAACGAAAGGAAGTAGGTTTAAAGCCATGGCGGCATAACGGCAGTGCATGTAGAAGAATTTCGTTAACATATATTTAGGTATAAAGTCGATTTTCTTGTTTATACACATTTAGCAATCGATATCGAGATGCTTCAAATCATTAGTTTAACATATTTAAGTTAGTTAGCCTTCT
>CM050324.1:10987229-11008423 GCA_027475135.1 Bactrocera correcta | reverse complement strand
TGCCGCCATGGCTTTATATCACCTTCATTACGTTAAAGAAGGTTAACGAACTTAAATATGTTAAACGACTGATTTGAAGCATTTCGATATCGATAGCTAAATGTGTATATACAAGAAAATCGACTTTTTACCTAAATATAAGATTACGGAATTCTTCTAAATGCACTGTCGTTATGCCGCCATGGCTTTATATCACCTTCATTACGTTAAAGAAGGTTAACTAACTTAAATATGTTAAACGAATGATTTAAAGATTTTCGATATTGATTGCTAAATGTTTAAATACAAGAAAATCGACTATATACCTAAATATAAGATTACGGAACTGTCGTTATGCCGCCATGGCTTTATATCAACTTCAATACGTTAAAGAAGGTTAATTAACTTAAATATGTTAAACTAATGATTTGAAGCATTTCGATATCGAATGCTAAATGTGTATGTACAACAAAATCGACTTTATACCTAAATATACGATAACGGAATTCATATAAATATACTGCCGTTATGCCGTTATTGCCTTATGTAAACTTCAGTAAGATAAAGAAGGTTAATTAACTTAAATATGCTAAACCAGTTATTTGATGCATTTCGATATAGATTGCTAAATGTGTAAATACAAGAAAATCGACTTTATACCTAAATGTAAGATAACGGAATTCTTCTACATGCACTGCCGTTATGCCGCCATAGCTTTATGCCAACTTCAGTTCGTTAAAGAAGGTTTATTAACTTAAATATGTTAAACTAATGAGTTGAAGCATCTCGATATCGATTGCTAAATATGTATATACAACAAAATCGACTTTATAACTAAATATAAGATTACGGAATTCTTCTAAATGCACTGCCGTTATGCCGCCATGGCCTTAAGCCGCCATGGCCTTAAGCCAACAGCATCGATTGCTTAATGCATATATGCCAGAAAATCGACTTTATACCTAAATATAAGACTACGGAATTCTTCCAAATGTACTGTCGTTATGCCGCCATGGCTTTATATAAACTTCAATACGTTAAAGAAGGTTAATTAACTTAAATTTGTTAAACTAATGATTTGAAGCATTTCGATATCGATAGCTAAATGTGTATGCAAAAGAAAACCGAATTTATACCTAAACATAAGATTAAGGAATTCTTCCAAATGTACGGCGTTATGCCGCCATGTCTTTATGTCACCTTCATTACGTTAAAGAAGGCTAGTTAACTTAAATATGTTAAACTAATGATTTGAAGCATTTCGTTATCGATTGCTAAATGTGTTTATACAAGAAAATCGACTTAATACCTAAATATAAAATTACGGAACTCTTCCAAATGCACTGCCGTTATGCCGTTAAAGCTTTAGTAGACATCAGTAAGATAAAGAGGGTTAATTATCTTAAATATGTTGTTTAATCCAAACAAATACTCCTCTGCATTACTCCCACAAATTACAAAAAGTAATAGAGGCGTAATGTAGAGGAGTATAAACCGCCCCAACTTCACGCAACAGGCGAAAAAGGAGGAATGAAGGAGACGATTTTCCCGCGCTTTCACAAAAAAGGCATTATTATCCCGCCAACAGCAGCGATCAGCAAACATATAAAAAAAAACACAGTGAATACAAAAAACAACACAAGCGAAACACAAGTGAACACGAAGAAAAACAAAGTTCACAGAAATTAAACAAAATTGTAATATAAAGTATCAGGAATACAACACAAATATCCTCACAAACATCGTTGGAGTTCCAGAAAGAATCCACACCACATTTACAGCGAGGGAATCAACAACAAATCGAAACAGGTTTATAATAAGTTAATAAATTAACATAGAATTACACATTTATATTTCCAAATAACCCACTTAACCATTATTGGTTACACATACACATAATTATATATATATGTATATACCCTGAATTATATTAAACTCGAAATTTATAACGTTAAACTGAAACTAATTATCTTTTAATTAATCGTAATCGGCCCCATACGTCGACATACCCCGACATTTTTGGTCCTTCAAGCCGGATTAATTAAAAGAAAAAGTCTTCGTGGGAATTTTAACAACAATATCATCGTTGGAATTCCACAACCCAACCTGAAGGTTTTAAAAGAGTGCACCCAACAAACAAAAACTCTACACGCTGAAGCAACAAATACCCCAGCAAGTAAATAAAAACAAAAACAAACCGAAATTAACAAACCGGAAAAAATTTGTAAGTGCGACCCATATATTTCTAAATATATTATAATAATACAATATAAAGTGCAAATCAAAAAATTGTTAAAAAACACCCAATTGCCAAATTGTGTCCTTAAACCGACTTAAGCACAATTTATTTGTTTTATTGGGTTAACAAAAATTTGATCTGCACTATTTAATTATATGTATATACACATATTTACATATACTTACCCAAGAGAAGAAGTGCAATAATAAAATATATGCATATAATTTGCCGTCGGCTATTGCATTCTTCTCGTTGAACTCAAATTATATATATAAATAAATATACACCCGCCGCTACATACCTGCATACGAATAGCGCACCCATTCGTTTATATTTGTTGGTGACAAAATTTGTTGGCGAACAGCGCGTCAAAAGACAATTACCCAGTAGGAAATTAAAAAGGTGACCCAGTAGGAAAAAGTGCAAAACCCTGCAAATTTTTTATTTATCGATTTTTTTCTACGATTCATCGGAAATTTAATAATTTCGCATCAACATTAACAATCGGACACTATCGAGATAAGAAAAAGCCAATTAATTTGAAATTTTAAAAAATAAATAAATCACTATACAAAAGTTTTTTAAAGTTTGTTTTCTTACATTTTCGTAACCCTACGCGACTCATTTTCTCATTTAACCCAAAAATCAAAGATATTTTACCCAAAAATGGAAATGGAGGATTTCAAAATCACAACAACAGATTTGATTGAATTCGTGGAAGACCATCTTCAGACCCAAAGTGAAGATGATTCGGTCTATACCCTAGAAATTAAAAGGGTCGAACTAAATTCGCTCTATGAAAAAGCAAAGCGCTCATACGATGCGATCAGAAGAATTTCTCGCGAAAGTCATGAAACCATCGATTTCTTTAAAGTGAAAGAAAAATATCAAAAAAGTTATCAAATGTACCTCTCTTGCTTGGCTTCCATCAACGAAGATGTAGATGCGCGTAAAACACAAGTGTCAACCCAACCCATTAAGGAAAGGACTTCAGAAGCCACAATGATGGATTTCGCTCCTGCAGTTCACCTTCCACCATGCGACACCGACATCTTTTACGGAGATAACACAACTTGGCCCACCTTTCGGGATATGTTTACAGCCCTGTATATCCGTAACCCAAGGATTAGTAACGTTGAAAGACTCTTTCACCTTACTCAGAAGACCCGAGGAGAAGCAAGAGAGGTTATTCAAAACGCACCCCTAACAAATGATGGTTTCATACTCGCCTGGAAAAATTTAGTCGACCAATACGAAAATAAGAGGTTGCAGGTAAACACCCAATTAAAGACCCTTTTTAACCTACCCCAAGTAACTCAGGAAACAGGTTGTGCTATAAAAAGCTTACAACGTTCGGTCAATAACGTTTTAACCAATTTACACAATCTTGAGATTGACACACAAAGCTGGGATCCGATATTAATATATCTTTGTAGTTCCAAACTACCTAAACAAACTCTCGAAATGTTTGAATATACCCTAGCTGATAATTCAGATATACCAACGTGGTCAAATTTCGACAGTTTTTTAACCCACAAATACAAAACCCTCGAATCTGTTGGAAACTTCAAAGCTTCAGTAGCAAAATTACCCCCATTCCACACCGGTGCAATTAAAAGAACAGATGAAAAGAAATACAACACTTTTCATGCAAACGTGGTTGAAACGCCAATTGCTAGACCCTCTAACACCCAAAGGAATAATAATTTCAACTTTACTCCAAATAATATAGATACAGAAAGCTGTAAGCTCTGCAAAAAGCAGCACTCTATTCGAGAATGTCCCAAATTTCTCGCAATGAATGTAGAGTCACGTATCTCCACAATCAAAAAATATGGTTATTGCTATAACTGCTTGGCCATATCACACAGCTACAAGAACTGTGTGAGTAAATTCTCGTGTCGTAAGTGTCACAAAAAACACAATACTCTGATACACAGAGAATCCAGCTTTCGACCTGAATCCACTCCGGAAATACCAAACGTCACTAGTTCGAACCATGAAAACGCTTCAAGTACCGCACTACCCACCCAAAGCACAAATACAAATCGGCAAGCCTACACTACAACTATACAGTCCACTATATCATCAACCCAAGACCCACCCAACCCAAGTAGGAAGCAGATATTACTCGGTACTGCAATGGTTCAAATAGAACATAATGGCCAGCGATATTCCGCGAGAGCCCTTATTGATTCAGGATCGGAAGCCACATTTATATCTCGAAGACTTCAGAGAAGCTTGGATATACCCACCCACTCTGTATCAGCCCAAGTGACCGGACTAAACAATGCAGTTTCAGCAACACCAACGAACATTTGTGAAATAACGCTTTGCTCACCCTTAAATACAAATTATAAGCTATCAGCACAGGCATTTATACTAAATAGCCTAACTGATAATTTACCCTCATACCTTATAGATCCAAAGCAGTGTCTTAAAAATCTTGGATTCACTTTAGCCGACACCCAATTTCACAAACCCAGACCCGTGGATATATTAATCGGCAGTGATATTTATCCAAGTATTTTACTCAATGGAGTAAAGAGGAACATACTAGGTTCACTCTTAGCTCAAGAGACAGAATTCGGATGGATATTGTCCGGACCCATAACTCAACCCTCCCAAAATTCTGCCATAGTATCATTTCACAATAAAGTGAATCCCGAGAGTCTTCTCACACGTTTTTGGGAGGTGGAGGAAATCCGAAAGGAATCCGTAGTTTCCAAATCGGACCAAATTTGTGAGGAAACTTTCCAAAAAACTACCCGTCGTAATCCAGATGGGCGCTATATAGTAACCCTACCCTTCAAAGAACCCGACAATATTGATATCGGGCAATCTAGACATATAGCGTTGGCCCAATTTCTCAGAAATGAACGAGCTTTACTTAAAAAACCCGAAGTGAAAGCAGAATACGACAAAGCAATCATGGAATATTTGGAACTCGGACAAATGAAGAAAGTAGAGTATGACCCTTCTGGTAAAGCGACCCAATATTACTTACCACACCACGCGGTCATTAAACCCGACCGTATAACCACGAAATTGCGTGTGGTATTTAACGCATCTTGCCCCACGTCAAATCACAAAAGCTTGAATGACGTCTTACATATCGGGCCTACTTTACAGAAAGACCTTGTCATTCTGATAACAAATTGGCGACTCTTCCAATTCGTTTTTAATGCGGATATTCAGAAAATGTACCGGCAAATACTCGTAGACCCTAAACACACTCGGTTCCAAAGGATATTATTTAGAAAGTCCCCGGAAGACACAATAGAAGACTTCGAATTGCAAACAGTCACGTTCGGCATAAATTGTGCGCCGTATTTAGCGATCCGTACCCTCATGAAGCTAGCCGATGATGTTGAAGAAACCCACCCATTAGCAGCCAAAATACTTCGCCAGGAAATGTATGTAGACGATGTTTTAGCTGGAACACATGACCTGACCACGGCAAAGTCAGCACGAGATGAACTCATTTCCGCTCTGAAGACCCCAGGATTCGCTCTGCGAAAATGGACCTCCAATGACCCACACATTCTGAAAGGACTTCCACGGGATCATCTTTTAGAGACGGAAACACTCAACCTTTCGGAACCCGAGAACACCAAAACCCTAGGCATTCGATGGAACTCCAAAAAGGATTCATTTTTCTTCCTCGTCAACCCAATGGAGAAAAAACCCGCATACACCAAACGTGAAGTTTTATCAGCCATAGCAAAATTGTTTGACCCAGCCGGTTGGCTTAGTCCAATAATAATCACGGCAAAAATAATTATGCAACAAATATGGCTGGATAAAACTGACTGGGATGAAAGCCTGAAGCCCCTCACCCTTCATCGATGGAACAGCTTCGTAAAGGATTACGACAACATAAACAAAATTGAAATACCCAGGTGGACCCATTTCAAGCCAACAGCCACCATTGAATTCCACGGTTTCTCTGATGCTTCAGAAAAAGCATATGCCGCGACACTTTATATAAGGGTTTCAGTTGGAGACAAAATATGGACAACTCTCTTAGTCTCAAAAACAAGAGTTGCTCCCATTAAAACCGTATCCCTACCTAGATTGGAACTCTGCGGAGCGGTTCTGCTAGCTAACCTTGTTAACTCTACTCAATCCCAACTTCACCTAACCCAATATAAAAATTATTTTTGGACTGACTCAACCATAGTTCTTGCTTGGTTAAACAAACCACCCTGTTCATGGACCACTTTCGTTTCACATCGAGTAGCTGCAATCACCGAGAAAGTGGGAGTCGATAATTGGAACCATGTGGAAAGCCAAGACAATCCCGCAGACTTGGCAAGCCGAGGATGTACACCCACCGATCTATTGAATTACAACCTCTGGTGGCATGGACCCCAATGGCTACAACACGAAAAGGAGCATTTTCCAGCATCGGAGAAAACATACAACACTACCGTGGAGTTCAAACCCGTTAAGACGTTTGCGATAACCACCCAAGAGGATATACTAGAAAGGTTTTCCTCATTCCCCAGAGCTATTCGCGTTATCGCTTACCTATTCAGGTTTTGCGCAAATGCCTCAACAAGGAGGCGAGGAATTGTTTACTTAAACCACGAAATAACCCCGGAAGAGTTCAAAACAACCCGAATGAAGTTAATTATTCAAACCCAAAAAACACATTTCCGAGAAGAATATGATGCATTGACCCGTAAAACCCAAATACATAAGAAAAGTTCATTATTGACTTTAAATCCATTCATTGACCCTAAAGGAGTTATGCGAAGTGACGGAAGATTAACTAATTCCGCAGCACTATCATATAACGAGCGTCACCCTATCCTATTACCCTATAATAGCCGTATGACAAAATTACTAACTCAATTTACCCATTTAGCAACGCTACACGGCGGAAATCAGCTAGTTCTTCGACTCCTAAGGACAGAATTCTGGATACCCAAAGCAAAGATGCTGATTAAAACAATCATTCATCAATGCAAAACGTGCATCATACACAACAAGGCTCAACAAACCCAAATAATGGCAGCTCTTCCAAATGAACGAACCATCCTAACCCGGCCGTTTGCTAACACTGGTATCGATTTCGCTGGACCCTATGACATCAAAAACTACACTGGGAGAGCATGTCTAATCACCAAAGGATATATATGTGTATTTGTATGCTTCTCAACTAAAGCAATACATCTCGAACCCGTTAGCGATCTCACTACACAAGCCTTCCTAGCAGCATTCTCTCGTTTCTTCTCGAGGCGTAGATGCCCCGCCAATCTTTATTCCGACAACGGAACAAACTTTATAGGAGCTTCACAGTTGCTAGTTAAAGATCGGCGTGAATTCTTACATACACTTCGAACTCAAATTGCATCTCTCCATAGCCATCAAAATATCTCATGGCACTTCAACCCACCAGGAGCTCCACATATGGGTGGATTATGGGAAGCAGGCGTAAAAAGTCTAAAAACCCACCTAAAAAAGATCGCAAAACTACAAAAATTCACGTTCGAAGAATTTGCTACCCTATTGACCCGCATTGAAAGCTGTTTAAACTCTCGACCCATAAGCCCCATAAGTGATGACTCAACAAGCTTGGAACCTCTAACTCCAGGACACTTCCTTATAGGTACCCCATTGCTAACCCCTGCCGAACCCAATTTAGAGGATGCAAATTTAAGCATCGTTAACAGATGGCAGAAACTAAAAATACTCTACCAGCACATTTGCAAGAGATGGAAGGAAGAGTACCTTAAGGAACTACACAAACGATATAAATGGATATACCCCCATCGTAATGTTGAAGTTAACGACTTAGTCGTTATAAGAAACGACAATACTTCACCCAACGAATGGAAGCTCGGTCGAATCCAAAAGGTCTTCCCCGGCTTAGACCATAAAACACGAGTGGTTGAAATCCGAACTGCTCAAGGCACAGTAACCCGCCCCATCACAAAAATTGTGATATTAAATACAGAATAACATACAAGTTTTCTCTTCTTTTTTAGTGAAATGGCCCCAACAATCACCAACTCACCCAAACCTCGTTCTATGAGCCCAACAATCACCAACTCACCCAAACCTCGTCGCAAGAGCTCAGCAATTACCATCCGGTCCCGTAGCGCAACCCGTAGCATCACACCGATTTCGGAAGACGAAACGATGTCCCGACGTATTCAACGTTTCAAGTCGACCCTTCCCACTATTCGTGAAGAAAAGGAATGTGATGATCGTACAACACGAAAAACGATCTCACATCGAAGAAAACACACATCATCCCGTCATGTCGCTTGCGGAATATGCAAAAAAGACCACCGTCTAGTGACTTGCGCTACGTACTCGGCATATAATATAAACAAAAAATACGAAGCAGTAATAAAATACCACTACTGCGTTAATTGCTTAGCCAGGTCGCACAAGACAGAAGGATGTACAAGCAAAAATAGATGTTCCGTTTGTCATGGAAAACATCATTCATCCCTACACGGACATCCGAGGCTATACCCGACCAACGATGCCAATGTTGTGGAGAAACATCCACTTGCAATAGAGACCCGACTACCATCCTTACTGGCTAAGCAGACCCTAGTACCCACATTGAAGATACGATTAAGATGCGATGGTGAATGGCATAAAGTTCGAGCCATTTTAAACCCTACCCTCAAAATCACGAATATAGCAGCTGAACTCGTCAAACACTTAAAACTGCCAATTACATACCTCAACACGTATCGTATTTGTAGCATACAAATCAGCTCAAATAATGACACAAAGTTTTCTCTGGAATGTAACGCAGTTATCACCCACAAGCTACCCAAAAAACCCTATGAGCGAGATTTAAGCGACGATGTGCAAATGCGCTTTGAACACTTAGTTCTCGCTGACCCTCAATTCCACAGCAACAGGGAGATAACGTTGGAGATTGGAGCAGATGTGTACCCTCAAATCATCAGAAATGGACTATTCAAACCCGATAATGGTACGGTGGTAGCGCAGAATACAGCATTTGGCTGGACCCTTACTGGCACCATCTAACCATAAGTATATTGCTGATAAATACTCAAAACAAAAAAAATCTCAATTTTTTCAATACCCAATCAGTTACCCTATTAATACTCAATTATTTCGCAGATTCTGCAAGGTGGCCGGGATGTTTAATCCAAACAAATACTCCTCTGCATTACTCCCACAAATTACAAAAAGTAATAGAGGCGTAATGTAGAGGAGTATAAACCGCCCCAACTTCACGCAACAGGCGAAAAAGGAGGAATGAAGGAGACGATTTTCCCGCGCTTTCACAAAAAAGGCATTATTATCCCGCCAACAGCAGCGATCAGCAAACATATAAAAAAAAACACAGTGAATACAAAAAACAACACAAGCGAAACACAAGTGAACACGAAGAAAAACAAAGTTCACAGAAATTAAACAAAATTGTAATATAAAGTATCAGGAATACAACACAAATATCCTCACAAACATCGTTGGAGTTCCAGAAAGAATCCACACCACATTTACAGCGAGGGAATCAACAACAAATCGAAACAGGTTTATAATAAGTTAATAAATTAACATAGAATTACACATTTATATTTCCAAATAACCCACTTAACCATTATTGGTTACACATACACATAATTATATATATATGTATATACCCTGAATTATATTAAACTCGAAATTTATAACGTTAAACTGAAACTAATTATCTTTTAATTAATCGTAATCGGCCCCATACGTCGACATACCCCGACATATGTTAAACTGATGATTTGAAGCATTTCGATATCGATTGCTTAACGCATATATACCAGTATATCGACTTTATACCTAAATATAAGATTACGGAATTCTTCTAAATGCACTGCCGTTATGCCGCCATGGCCTTAAGCCAACTTCAGTTCGTTAAAGAAGGTTTATTAACTTAAATATGTTAAACCAGTTATTTGAAGCATTTCGACATCGTTTGCTTAATGCATATATACCAGAAAATCGACTTTATACCTAAATATAAGACTACGGAGTTCTTCCAAATGTACTGTCGTTATGCCGCCATGGCTTTATATCAACTTCAATACGTTAAAGAAGATTAATTAACTTAAATATGTTAAACTAATGAGTTGAAGCATCTCCATATCGATTGCTAAATGTGTTAATACAAGAAAATCGACTTTATACCTAAATATAAGACTACGGAGTTCTTCCAAATGTACTGTCGTTATGCCGCCATGGCTTTATATCAACTTCAATACGTTAAAGAAGGTTAATTAACTTAAATTTGTTTAACTAGTGATTTGAAGCATTTCGATATCGATACCTAAATGTGTATGTAAAAGAAAATCGAATTTATACCTAAACATAAGATTACGGAATTCTTCCAAATTTACTGTCGTTATGCCGCCATGTCTTTATGTCACCTTCATTACGTTAAAGAAGGCTATTTAACTTAAATTTGTTAAACTAATGATTTAAAGCATTTCGATATCTATAGGTAAATGTGTATGTAAAAGAAAATCGAATTTATACCTAAACATAAGATTACGGAATTCTTCCAAATGTACTGTCGTTATGCCGCCATGTCTATATGTCACCTTCATTACGTTAAAGAAGGCTAGTTAACTTAAATATGTTAAACTGATGATATAAAGCATTTCGATATCGATAGCTAAATGTGTATATACAAGAAAATTGACTTTATACCTAAATATAAGATTACGGAATTCTTCTAAATGCACTGCCGTTATGCCGCCATGGCCTTAAGCCAACTTCAGTTCGTTAAAGAAGGTTTATTAACTTAAATATGTTAAACCAGTTATTTGAAGCATTTCGACATCGTTTGCTTAATGCATATATACCAGAAAATCGACTTTATACCTAAATATAAGACTACGGAGTTCTTCCAAATGTACTGTCGTTATGCCGCCATGGCTTTATATCAACTTCAATACGTTAAAGAAGATTAATTAACTTAAATATGTTAAACTAATGATTCGAAGCATTTCGATATCGATTGCTAAATGCGTATATACAACAAAATCGACTTTATACCTAAATATAAGATAACGGAATTCTTCTGCATGCACTGTCGTTATGCCGCCATGGCTTTATATCACCTTCATTACGTTAAGGAAGGTTAACTTACTTAAATATGTTAAACGAATGATTTGAAGCATTTCGATATCGATAGCTATATGTGTATATACAAGAAAATCGTTTTTTTACCTAAATATAAAATTATAACATTACGAAATTCTTCTAAATGCACTGCCGTTATACCGTTAAGGCTTTATGTAGACTTCAGTATGCTAAAAAATGTTTATTAAAATACTAAATGCGTATACACAAGAAAATCGACTTTATACCTAATATAAGATTACGGAATTCTTCTAAATGCACTGCCGTTATGCCGCCATGGCTTTAAGCCAACTTCCAATCGTTAAAGAAGGTTTATTAACTTAAATATGTCAAACTAATGATTTGAAGCATTTCGATATCGATAGCTAAATGTGTATATACAAGAAAATCAACTTTATACACAAACATAAGACTACGGAATTCTTCCAAATGTATTGTCGTTATGCTGCCATGGCTTTACATCAATTTCAATACGTTAAAGAAGGTTAATTTACTTAAATGTGTTAAACTAATGATTTGAGGTATTTCGATATCGATTGCTAAATGTGTATATACAAGAAAATCTACTCTATACCTAAATATAAGATTACGGAATTCTTCTAAATGCACTGCCGTTATGCCGCCATGGCCTTAAGCCAACTTCAGTTCGTTAAAGAAGGTTTATTAACTTAAATATGTTAAACCAGTTATTTGAAGCATTTCGATATCGATTGCTTAATGCATATATACCAGAAAATCGACTTTATACCTTAATATAAGACTACGGAATTCTTCCAAATGTACTGTCGTTATGCCGCCATGGCTTTATATCAACTTCAATACGTTAAAGAAGGTTAATTAACTTAAATATGTTAAACTAATGATTTGAAGCATTTCGATATCGACTGCTAAATGCGTATATACAACAAAATAGACTTTATACCTAAATATAAGATTACGGAATTCTTCTGCATGCACTGTCGTTATGCCGCCATGGCTTTATGTTTACTTCAGTTCACTAAAGGAGGTTTATTAACTTAAATATGTTAAACCAGTTATCTGAAGCATTTTGATATCGATTGCGAAATGTGTATATACAAGAAAATCGACTTTATACCTAAATATAAGATTAAGGAATTCTTCTAAATGCACCGTCGTTATGCCGCCATGGCTTTATATCACCTTCATTACGTTAAAGAAGGTTAACTAACTTAAGTACGTTAAACGAATGATTTGAAGATTTTCGATATCGATTGCTAAATGTGTAAATACAAGAAAATCGACTACATACCTAAATATAAGATTACGGAATTCTTCTAAATGCACCGTCGTTATGCCGCCATGGCTTTATATCACCTTCATTATGTTAAAGAAGGTTAACTAACTTAAGTACGTTAAACGAATGATTTGAAGATTTTCGATATCGATTGCTAAATGTGTAAATACAATAAAATCGACTACATACCTAAATATAAGATTACGGAATTCTTCTACATGCACTGTCGTTATGCCGCCATGGCTTTATATCACATTCATTACGGTAAAGAAGGTTAATTAACTTAAATATGTTAAACTAATAATTTGAAGCATTTCGATATCGATTTCTAAATATGTAAATACAACAAAATCGACTTTATACATAAATATAAGATTACGAAATTCTTCCAAATGTACTGTCGTTATGCCGCCATGGCTTTATATCGACTTCAATATGTTAAAGAAGGTTAATTAACTTAAATATGTTAAACTAATGATTTGAAACATTTCGATATCGATAGATAAAAGTGTATTTACAAGAAAATTGACTTTATGCCTAAATATAAGATTACGGAATTCTTCTAAATGCACTGAAGTTATGCCGTTGTGGCTTTATGTAAACTTCAGTAAGATAAAGAAGGTTAATTAACTTAAATATGCTAAACCAGTTATTTGATCCATTTCGATATTGATTGCTTAATGTGTAAATACAAGAAAATCGACTATATACCTAAATATAAGAATACGGAATTCTTCTACATATCACCTTCACTACGTTAAAGAAGGTTAGCTAACTTAAATATGTTAAACGAATGATTTGAAGCATTTCGATATCGATAGCTAAATGTGTATATACAAGAAAATCGACTCTTTACCTAAATATAAGATTACGGAATTCTTCCAAATGCACTGCCGTTATACCGCCATGGCTTTATGTAAACTCCAGCAAGATAAAGAAGGTTAATTAACTTAAATATGTTAAACTAATGGTTTAAAGCATTTCGATATCGATTGCTAGATGCGTATATACAACAAAATCGACTTTATACATAAATATAATATTACGGAATTCTTCTAAATGCACTGTCGTTATGCCGCCATGGCTTTATATCACCTTCATTACGTTAAAGAAGGTTAACGAACTTAAATATGTTAAACGAATGATTTGAAGCATTTCGATATCGATAGCTAAAAGTGTATATACAAGAAAATCGACTTTATACCTAAATATAAGATAACGGAATTTTTCTAAATGCACTGCCGTTATGCCGCCATGGCTTTAAGCCAACTTCCGTTCGTTAAAGAAAGTTTAGTAACTTAAATATGTTAAACTTATGATTTGAAGCATTTCGATATCGATTGCTAAATGTGTATATACAAGAAAATCGAATTTATACATAAATATAAGATTACGGAATTCTTCTAAATGCACTGTCGTTATGCCGCCATGGCTTTATATCACCTTCATTACGTTAAAGAAGGTTAACGAACTTAAATATGTTAAACGAATGATTTGAAGCATTTCGATATCGATAGCTAAATGTGTATATACAAGAAAATCGACTTTTTACCTAAATATAAGTTTACGGAATTCTTCCGAATGCACTGCCGTTATGGCTTTATGTTAACTTCAGTTCGTTAAAGAAGGTTAATTAACTTAAATATTTTAAACTAATGATTTGAAGCATTTCGTTATCGATTGCTAAATGTGAATATTTAAGAAAATCGACTTTATACCTAAATATAAGATTACAGAATTCTTCTAAATGCACTGTCGTTATGCCGCCATGGCTTTATATCACCTTCATTACGTTAAAGAAGGTTAACGAACTTAAATATGTTAAACTAATGATTTGAAGCATTTCGATATCGATTGCTAAATATGTATATACAAGAAAATCGACTTTATACATAAATATAAGATTACGGAATTCTTCTCAATGCACTGCCGTTATGCCGCCATTGCTTTAAGCCAACTTCAGATCGTTAAAGAAGGTTTATTAACTTAAATATGTTAAACTAATGAGTTGAACCATCTCGATATTGATTGCTAATGTGTATATACAACAAAATCGACTTTATGCCTAAATATAAGATTACGGAATTCTTCTAAATGCTCTGCCGTTATGTCGCCATGGCTTTAAGCCAACTTCCGTTCGTTAAAGAAGGTTTATTAACTTAAATATGCTAAACTAATGATTTGAAGCATTTCGATATCGATTGCTAAATATCTATATACAAGAAAATCGACTTTATGCCTAAATATAAGATAACGGAATTCTTCTAAATGCTCTGCCGTTATGCCGCCATGAATTTAAGCCAACTTCCGTTCGCTAAAGAAGGTTTATTAACTTAAATATGTTAAACTAATGATTTGAAGCATTTCGATATCGATTGCTTAATGTCTATATACAAGAAAATCGACTTTATGCCTAAATATAAGATTACGGAATTCTTCTAAATGCACTCAAGTTATGCCGTTATGGCTTTATGTAAACTTCAGTAAGAAAAATTAGGTTAATTAACTTAAATATTTTAAACAACTGATTTAAAGCATCTCGGTATCGATTGCTAAAGGTTTAAATACAACTAAATCGACATTATACCTAAATATAAGTTTACGGAGTTCTTCCAAATGCACTGCCATTATACCGGTATGGCTTTATGTTAACTTCAGTTCGTTAAAGAAGGTTTATTAACTTAAATATGTTAAACCAGGTATTTGAAGCATTTCGATATCGATTGCTTAATGCATATATAAAAGAAAATCGACTTTATACCTAAATATAAGACTACGGAATTCTTCCAAATGTACTGTCGTTATGTCGCCATGGCTCTATATCAACTTCAATACGTTAAAGAAGGTTAATTAACTTAAATTTGTTAAACTAATGATTTGAAGCATTTCGATATCGATAGCTAAAGGTGTATGTAAAAGAAAATCGAATTTATACCTAAACATAAGATTACGGAATTCTTCCAAATGTACTGTCGTTATGCCGCCATGTCTTTATGTCACCTTCATTACGTTAAAGAAGGCTAGTTAACTTAAATATGTTAAACTAATGATTTGAAGCATTTCGGTATCGATTGCTAAATGTGAATATACAAGAAAATCGACTTTATACCTAAATATAAGATTACGGAATTCTTCTAAATGCACTGCCGTTATGCCGCCATGGCTTTATGCACACTTCCGTTCGTTAAAGAAGGTTAATTAACTTAAATATGTTAAACTAATGAGTTGAAGCATTTCGATATCGATTGCTAAATGTGTAAAAACAAGAAAATCGACTTTATACCTAAATATAAAATTAAAACATTACGGAATTCTTCTAAACGCACTGCCGTTATACCGTTAAGGCTTTATATAGACTTCAGTGTGCTAAAAAATATTTATTAACTTAATATGTTTAACTTATGATTTGAAGCATTTCGATATCGATAGTTTAAAGTGTATATACAAGAAAATCGACTTTATGCCTAAATATAAGATTACGGAATTCTTCTAAATGCTCTGCCGTTATGCCGCCATGGCTTTAAGCCAACTTCCGTTCGTTAAAGAAGGTTTATTAACTTAAATATGTTAAACTAATGATTTGAAGCATTTCGATATCGATTGCTAAATGTCTATATACAAGAAAATCGACTTTATACATAAATATAAGATTACGGAATTCTTCTAAATGCACTGTCGTTATGCCGCCATGGCTTTATATCACCTTCATTACGTTAAAGAAGGTTAACGAACTTAAATATGTTAAACGAATGATTTGAAGCATTTCGATATCGATAGCTAAATGTGTATATACAAGAAAATCGACTTTTTACCTAAATATAAGATTACGGAATTCTTCCAAATGCACTGCCGTTATCCCGTTATGGCTTTATGTTAACTTCAGTTCGTTAAAGAAGGTTAATTAACTTAAATATGTTAAACAAATGATTTGAAGCATTTCGTTATTGATTGCTAAATGTGAATATTTAAGAAAATCGACTTTATGATTAAATATAAGATTACGGAATTCTTCTAAATGCACTGTCGTTATGCCGCCATGGCTTTATATCACCTTCATTACGTTAAAGAAGGTTAACGAACTTAAATATGTTAAACTAATGAGTTGAAGCATTTCGATATCGATAGCTAAATGCGTATATACAGAAAATCGACTTTTTACCTAAATATAAGATTACGGAATTCTTCCAAATGCAATGCCGTTATACCGTTGGCTTTATGTAAACTTCAGTAAGATAGAGAAGGTTAATTAACTTAAATATGTTAAACTAATGATTTAAAGCATTTCGATATCGATTGCTAAATGTGTATATACAACAAAATCGATCTTATACCTAAATATAAGATTACGGAATTCTGCCAAATCTACTGTCGTTATGCCGCGATGGCTTTATATCAACTTCAATACGTTAGAGAAGGTTAATTAACTTAAATATGTTAAACTAATGATTTGAAGCATTTCGACATCGATTGCTAGTTGCGTATATAAAACAAAATCGACTTTATACCTAAATATAAGATTACGGAATTCTTCTAAATGCACTGTCGTTATGCCGCCATGGCTTTATATCACCTTCATTACGGTAAAGAAGGTTAACTAACTTAAATATGTTAAACTAATGATTTGAAGCATTTCGATATCGATTGCTAAATGTGTATGTACAATAAAATCGACTTTATACCTAAATATAAGATAACGGAATTCATATAAATATACTGCCGTTATGCCGTTATTGCGTTATGTAAACTTCAGTAAGATAAAGAAGGTTAATTAACTTAAATATGCCAAACCAGTTATTTGATGCATTTCGATATCGATTGCTAAATGTGTAAATGCAAGAAAATCGACTTAATACCTAATATAAGCTTACGGAATTATTCTAAATGCACTGTCGTTATGCCGCCATGGCTTTAAGCCAACTTTCGTTCGTTAAAGAAGGTTTATTAACTTAAATATGTTAAACGAATGATTTGAAGCATTTCGATATCGATAGCTAAATGTGTATATACAAGAAAATCGACTTAATACCTAATATAAGCTTACGGAATTATTCTAAATGCACTGCCGTTATGCCGCCATGGCTTTAAGCCAACTTCCGTTCGTAAAAGAAGGTTTATTAACTTAAATATGTTAAACTAATGATTTGAAGCATTTCGATATCGATTGCTAAATGTGCGTATAACACAAAATCGACTTTATACCTAAATATAAGATAACGGAATTCTTCTAAATGCACTACCGTTATGCCGCCATGGCTACATGCCAACTTCAGATCGTTAAAGAAGGTTTATTAACATAAATAGGTTAAACTAATGAGTTGAAGCATCTCGATATCGATCGCTAAATGTGTATATACAAGAAAATCGACTTTATACCTAAATATGAGATTACGGAATTCTTTTAAATTCACTGCCGTTGTGCCGCCATGGCTACATGCCAACTTCAGATCGTTAAAGAAGGTTTATTAACATAAATATGTTAAACTAATGAGTTGAGGCATCTCGATATCGATCGCTAAATGTGTATATACCAGAAAATCGACTTTATACCTAAATACGAGATTACGGAATTCTTCTAAATGCACTGCCGTTGTGCCGCCATGGCCTTAAGCCAACTTCAGTTCGTTAAAGAAGGTTTATTAACTTAAATATGTTAAACGAATGATTTGAAGCATTTCGATATCGATAGCTAAATGTGTATATACAAGAAAATCGACTTAATACCTAATATAAGCTTACGGAATTATCCTAAATGCACTGCCGTTATGCCGCCATGGCTTTAAGCCAACTTCCGTTCGTTAAAGAAGGTTTATTAACTTAAATATGTTAAACGAATGATTTGAAGCATTTTGATATCGATAGCTAGATGTGTATATACAAGAAAATCGACTTTATACCTAAATATAAGATTACGGAATTCTTCAAATGCACTGCCGTTATACCGTTATGGCTTTATGTAAACTTCAGTAAGATAAAGAAGGTTAATTAACTTAAATATGTTAAACTAATGATTTGAGGCATTTCGATATCGATTGCTAAATGTGTATATACAAGAAAATCGACTTTATAGCTAAATATAAGATTACGGAATTCTTCTAAATGCACTGCCGTTATGTAGTTATGGCTTTATGTTAACTTCAGTGCGTTAAAGTAAGTTTGTTAACTTAAATATGTTAAACTAATGATTTGAAGCATGTCGATATCGATTGCTAAATGAGTATATACAAGAAAATCGACTTTTTACCTAAATATAAAATTATAACATTACGGAATTCTTCTAAATGCACTGCCGTTATACCGTTAAGGCTTTATGTAGACTTCAGTATGCTAAAAAATGTTTATTAGCTTAATATGTTAAACTAATGATTTAAAGCATTTCGATATCGATAGCTAAATGTGTATATACAAGAAAATCGACATTATATCTAAATATGAGATTACGGAATTCTTCTTAATGCACTGCCGTTGTGCCGCCATGGCCTTAAGCCAACTTCAGTTCGTTAAAGAAGGTTTATTAACTTAAATATGTTAAACCAGTTATTTGAAGCATTTCGATATCGATAGCTAAATGTGTATATACAAGAAAATCGACTTAATACCTAATATAAGCTTACGGAATTATTCTAAATGCACTGCCGTTATGCCGCCATGGCTTTAAGCCAACTTCCGTTCGTTAAAGAAGGTTTATTAACTTAAATATGTTAAACTAATCATTTGAAGCATTTCGATATCGATTGCTTAATGTGTGTATACAAGAAAATCGACTCTTTACCTAAATATAAGATTACGGAATTCTTCCAAATGCACTGCCGTTATACCGTTCGGGCTTTATGTAAACTTCAGTAAGATAAAGAAGGTTAATTAACTTAAATATGTTAAACTAATGATTTAAAGCATTTCGATATCGATTGCTAAATGTGTATATACAACAATATCGACCTTATACCTAAATATAAGATTACGGAATTCTTCCAAATCTACTGTCGTTATGCCGCCATGGCTTTATATCAACTTCAATACGTTAAAGAAGGTTAATTAACTTAAATATATTAAACTAATGATTTGAAGCATTTCGATATCGATTGCTAAATGCGTATATGCAACAAAATCGACTTTATACCTAAATATAAGATTACGGAACTCTTCTAAATGCACCGTCGTTATGCCGCCATGGCTTTATATCACCTTCATTACGTTAAAGAAGGTTAACTAACTTAAATATGTTAAACGAATGATTTGAAGCATTTCGATATCGATAGCTAAATGTGTATGTACAAGAAAATCGACTTTTTTCCAAAATATAAAATTATAACATTACGGAATTCTTCTAAATGTACTGCCGTTATACCGTTTAGGCTTTATGTAGACTTCAGTAAGCTAAAAAATGTTTATTAACTTAATATGTTGAACTAATGATTTGGAGCATTTCGATATCGATTGTTAAATGTGTATATACAACAAAGACGATTTTATACCTAAATATAAGATTACGGAATTCTTCAAAATGAACTGCCGTTATTCCGTTAAGGCTTTATGTAGACTTCAGTAAGCTAAAAAATGTTTATTAACTTAATATGTTAAACTAATGATTTGAAGCATTTCGATATCGATTGCTAATTGTGTATATACAAGAAAATCGACTTTATACATAAATATAAGATTACGGAATTCTTCTACATGCACTGCCGCTATGCCGCCATGGCTATATGCCAACTTCAGATCGTTAAAGAAGGTTTATTAACTTAAATTTGTTAAACTAATGATTTGAAGCATTTCGATATCGATTGCTAAATGTGTATATACAACAAAATCGACTTTATACCTAAATATAAGATAACGGAATTCTTCCAAATGTACTGTCGTTATGCCGCCATGGCTTTATATTAATTTCGTTACGTTAAAGAAGGTTAATTAACTTAAATATGTTAAACAAATGATTTGAAGCATTTCGATATCGATTGTTAAATGTGTATATACAACAAAATCGATTTTATACCTAAATATAAGATTACGGAATTCTTCCAAATGTACTGTCGTTATGCCGCCATGGCTTTATATCACCTTCGTTACGCTAAAGAAGGTTAACTAACTTAAATATGTTAAACAAATGATTTGAAGCATTTCGATATCGATGGTTAAATGTGTATATACAACAAAATCGATTTTATACCTAAATAAAAAATTACGGAATTCTTCATAATGCACTGCCGTTATACCGTTAAGGCTTAATGTAGACTTCAGTAAGCTAAAAAATGTTTATTAACTTAATATGTTAAACTAATGATTTGAAGCATTTCGATATCGATTGCTAATTGTGTATATGCAAGAAAATCGACTTTATACCTAAATATAAGATTACGGTATTCTTCTACATGCACTGCCGTTATGCCGCCATGGCTTTATATCACCTTCATTACGTTAAAGAAGGTTAGCTAACTTAAATATGTTAAACTAATGAGTGGAAGCATCTCGATATCGATTGCTAAATGTGTATATGCAACAAAATCGACTTTATACCTAAATATAAGATAACGGAATTCTTCCAAATGCACTGCCGTTATACCGTTTTGGCTTTATGTAAACTCCAGCAAGATAAAAAAG
>CM050324.1:10971183-10986229 GCA_027475135.1 Bactrocera correcta | reverse complement strand
TCTTCTACATGCACTGCCGTTATGCCGCCATGGCTTTATGTTAACTTCAGTAAGTTAAAGAAGCTTTGTTAACTTAAATATATTAAACTAATGATTTGAAGCATTTCGATATCGATCGCTAAATGAGTATATACAGCAAAATCGACTTTATACTTAAATATAAGATTACGGAATTCTTCTAAATGCACTGCAGTTATACCGTTAAGCCTTTATGAAGACTTCAGTGCGTTAAAGAAGGTTTATTAACTTAAATATGTTAAACTAATGATTTGAAACATGTCGATATCGATTGCTAAATGCGTATAGACAAGAAAATCGACTTTATATCTAAATATAAGATAACGTAATTCTTCTAAATGCACTGCCGTTATATCGCCATGGCTTTACATCACCTTCATTACGTTAAAGAAGGTTAATTATTTTAAATATGTTAAACTAATGATTTGAAGAATTTCGATATCGATTGCTAAATGCGTATATACATCAAATTCGGCTTTATACCTAAATATAAGATTACGGAATTCTTCTAATGCACTGCAGTTATTTCGTTAAAGCTTTATGAAGACTTCAGTGCGTTAAAGAAGGTTTATCAACTTAAATATGTTAAACTAATGATTTGAAGCATGTCGATATCGATTGCTAAATGTGTATGTACAAGAAAATCGATTTTATACCTAAATATAAGATAACATAATTCTTCTAAATGCACTGCCGCTATGCTGTTATGGCTTTATATAAATTTCAGTACGTTAAAGAAGGTTAGTTTACTCAAATATGTTAAACTAATGATTTGAGCATTTCGATATCGATTGCTAAATTTGTATATACAAGAAAATCGACTTTATACCTAAATATAAGATTACGGAATTCTTCTACATGCACTGCCGTTACTTTAATATATTAAACTAATGATTTGAAGCACTTCGATATCGATTGCTAAATGAGTATATACACGAAAATCGACTTTATACCTAAGTATAAGATTACGTAATTCTTCTAAAGGCACTTCCGTTATGCCGTTAAGGCTTTTGTAGACTTCAGTAAAATAAAGATGTTTAATTAACTAAAATAAAGTAAACTAATGATTTGAAGCATTTTGATATCGATTGCTAAATGTGTATATACAAAAAAATCGACTTTGTACTTAAATATAAGATTACGGAATTCTTCTACATGCACTGCCGTTATGCCGCCATGACTTTATGTAAACTTCAGAATAAATAAAGAAGGTTAATTAACCTAAATAAAGAAGGTTAATTAACCTAAATATGCTAAACCAGTTATATGAAACATTTCGATATCGATTGCGAAAAATATATATACAAGAAAATCGACTTTATACCTAAATATAAGATTACGGAATTCTTCCACATGTACTGCCGTTATGCCGCCATGGCTTTATATCACCTTCAATACGTTAAAGAAGGTTAATTATTTTAAATATGTTAAACTAATGGTTTGAAGCATTTCGATATCGATTGCTAAATGTGTAAATAAAAGAAAATCGACTTTATACCTAAAAATAAAATTATAACTTTACGGAATTATTCTAAATGCACTGGCGTTATACCGTTAAGGCTTTATGTAGACTTCAGTAAGCTTAAAAGCGTTTATTATCTTAATATGTTAAACTAATGATTTGAAGCATTTCGATATCGATAGCTAAATGCGTATATACAAGAAAATCGACTTTATACCTAAATATGAGATTACGGAATTCTTCTACATGCACTGCCGTTATGCCGCCATGGCTATATGCCAACTTCAAATCGTTAAAGAAGGTTTATTAACTTAAATATGTTAAACTAATGATTTGAAGCATTTCGATATCGCTTGCTAAATGTATACATACAAGAAAATCAAATTTATACCTATATATAAGATAACGGAATTCTTCTAAATGCACTGCCGTTATGCCGTTAAGGCTTTATGTAGACTTCAGTAAGACAGAGAGGGTTAATTAACTTGAATATGTTAAACTAATGATTTGAAGCATTTCGATATCGATTGCTAAAAGTACATATACAAGAAAACCGACTTTATACCTAAATATAAGACTACGGACTTCTTCTAAATGCACTGCCGTTATGCCGCCATGGCTTTATATCAACTTCAATACGTTAAAGAAGGTTAATTAACTTAAATGTGTTAAATTAATGATTTGAAGAATTTCGATATCGATTGCTAACTGCGTATATACAACAAATTCGGCTTTATATCTAAATAAAAGATTACGGAATTCTTCGAAATACACTGCCGTTATGACGTTATGGCTTTATGTAAATTTCAGTACGTTAAAGAAGGTTAATTTACTTAAATATGCTAAGATGTGTGTACAAGAAAATCGATTTTATACCTAAATAAAAGATTACGGAATTCTCTCAAACATACTGCCGTTATGCCGTTATGGCTTTACGTAAACTTCAGTAAGATAAAGAAGGTTAATTAACCTAAATATGCTAAACCAGTTATATGAAGCATTTCGATATTGCTAAATGCCTATATACAACAAAATCGAACTTATACCTAAATATAAGATTACGGAATTTTTCTAAATGCACTGTCGTTATGTCGCCATGGCTTTATATCACCTTCATTACGTTAAAGAAGGTTAATTAACTTAAATATGTTAAATTAATGATTTGAAGATTTTCGATATCGATTGCTAAATGTGTAAATACAAGAAAATCGACCATATACCTAAATATAAGATTACGGAATTCTTCTACATGCACTGTCGTTATGCCGCCATGGCTTTATACACATTTCAGTACGTTAAAGAAGGTTAATTAACTTAAATATGTTAAACTAATGATTTGAAGCATTTCGATATCGATTGCTTAATGTGTATGTACAAGAAAATCGACTTTATACCTAAATAAAAGCTTACGGAATTCACCCAAATATACTGCCGTTATGCCATTATGGCTTTATGTAAACTTCAGTAAGATAAAGAAGGTTAATTAACTTAAATATGTAAAACTAATGGTTTGAAGCATTTCGATATCGATTGCTAAATGTGTAAATAAAAGAAAATCGACTTTATACCTAAAACTAAAATTATAACTTTACGGAATTATTCTAAATGCACTGCAGTTATTTCGTTAAGGCTTTATGAAGACTTCAGTGCGTTAAAGAAGGTTTATTAACTTAAATATGTTAAACTAATGATTTGAAGCATTTCGATATCGCTTGCTAATGTATACATACAAGAAAATCAAATTTATACCTAAATATAAGATAACGGAATTCTTCTAAATGCACTGCCGTTATGCCGTTAAGGCTTTATGTAGACTTCAGTAAGACAGAGAGGGTTAATTAACTTGAATATGTTAAACTAATGATTTGAAGCATTTCGATATCGATTGCTAAATATGTAAATACAAGAAAATCGAATTTATACCTAAAAATAAAATTATAACTTTACGGAATTATTCTAAATGCACTGGCGTTATACCGTTAAGGCTTTATGTAGACTTCAGTAAGCTAAAAGGCGTTTATTGTCTTAATATGTTAAACTAATGATTTGAAGCATTTCGATATCGATAGCTAAATGCGTATATACAAGAAAATCGACTTTATACCTAAATATGAGATTACGGAGTTCTTCTACATGCACTGCCGTTATGCCGCCATGGCAATATGCCAACTTCAGATCGTTAAAGAAGGTTTATTAACTTAAATATGTTAAACTTATGAGATGAAGCATTTCGAAATCGATTGCTTAATATGTATATACAACAAAATCGACCTTATACCTAAATATAAGATTACGGAATTCTTCCAAATCTACTGTCGTTATGCCGCCATGGCTTTATATCAACTTCAATACGTTAAAGAAGATTAATTAACTTAAATATGTTAAACTAATGATTTGAAGCATTTCGATATCGCTTGCTAAATGTATACATACAAGAAAATCAAATTTATACCTAAATATAAGATAACGGAATTCTTCTAAATGCACTGCCGTTATGCCGTTAAGGCTTTATGTAGACTTCAGTAAGACAGAGAGGGTTAATTAACTTGAATATGTTAAACTAATGATTTGAAGCATTTCGGTATCGATTGCTAAATATGTAAATACAAGAAAATCGACTTTATACCTAAATATAAGAATACGGAATTCTTCTAAATGCACTGCAGTTATACCGTTAAGGCTATATGAAGACGTCAGTGCGTTAAAGAAGGTTTATTAACTTAAATATGTTAAACTAATGATTTGAAGCATTTCGATATCGATTGCTAAATGTGTATATACAAGAAAATCGACTTTATGCCTAAATATAAGATTACGGAATTCTTCTACATGCACTGCCGTTATGCCGCCATGGCTTTATGTTAACTTCAGTGCGTTAAAGAAGCTTTATTAACTTTAATATATTAAACTAATGATTTGAAGCATTTCGATATCGATTGCTAAATGAGTATATACATGAAAATCGACTTTATACCTAAATATAAGATTACGTAATTCTTCTAAAGGCACTGCCGTTATGCCGTTAAGGCTTTTGTAGACTTTAGTAAAATAAAGATGTTTGATTAACTTAAATATAGTAAACTAATGATTTGAAGCATTTTGATATCGATTGCTAAATGTGTATATACAATAAAATCGACTTTGTACTTAAATATAAGATTACGGAATTCTCCTACATGCACTGACGTTATGCCGCCATGGCTTTATGTTAACTTCAGTGCGTTAAAGAAGCTTTATTAACTTAAATATATTAAACTAATGATTTCCAGCATTTCGATATCGATTGCTAAATGAGTATATAAAACAAAATCGACTTTATACCTAAATATGAGATTACGGAATTCTTCTAAATGCACTGCAGTTATTTCGTTAAGGCTTTATGAAGACTTCAGTGCGTTAAAGAAGCTTTATTAACTTAAATATGTTAAACTAATGATTTGAAGCATTTCGATATCGATTGCTAAATGAGTATATACAACAAAATCGACTTTATACCTAAATATAAGATTACGGAATTCTTCTAAATGCACTGCAGTTATTTCGTTAAGGCTTTATGAAGACTTCAGTGCGTTAAAGAAGGTTTATTAACTTAAATATGTTAAACTAATGATTTGAAGCATGTCGATATCGATTGCTATATGCGCATATATGTACATGAAAATCGACTTTATACCTAAATATAAGATTACGGAATTCTTCCACATGTACTGCCGTTATGCCGCCATGGCTTTATATCACCTTCAATACGTTAAAGAAGGTTAAGTATTTTAAATATGGTAAACTAATGGTTTGAAGCATTTCGATATCGATTGCTAAATGTGTAAATAAAAGAAAATCGACTTTATACCTGAATAAATTTGTAACCACTATATCTTTATTTTTAGCTTCGTAGTCACTATGCACTTATAAGATAGTTTAGATGGGCCTAACCCACATAATAAAAATATCCGTGTCACTCAAGTTTATAATAACAATGTAATTTATTGTTAAAGTATCCAATTTAGTACACTGTTATTCTAAGGTTAAATTGTAAATTAAATGTTTTAAAAACGAAGTGTTTTAAGGTTCAATGGATTGCTGCAAATCGGTGCGGGCGGAACGCTGTCGATCGGAGTCAAAGTAGCATCTAATCGAAAATGTGTATGGCGAACGTTGATGCGTTGATGGGCGAACTGCCGGTGACGAATTGTGTTGAACGAAGTGAGCTGTCGAATTGTTTTGTACAAATAATGTTTCCTATCCTGCTGCCCATCCTTTTTGTTTAGTAGGGGTACAGGTGTGGTGAGTCGTATTGTAACGCCATCAGCTGTGGTGAATTGCTGTATTAAGATGCGTCAGTTTTGCCGGGTAGAGGGGGTGGATGCTTAACTCATTTAAACATCCTGGGCCCCCTAGGCGAATATTTTGCCTAGTTTTATACATATATACATATAATCTGATGCATGTAATTCGGCTTACTTTTGGTGTAGAAACCGAGGCCGCAGAGTATTAGCTGTAAGAAGCAATTTTGGTTTTAATAGCCAACTGTATTTTGTGTAAATATTGGTGCTTGAGGTAATAATTGATTTTGGGTGCTTTGACGACTTATTGCATTATTATACCAAAAAAGTTGTTTGCTTTTATTAATTTTATTAGCGGTTATTTACAATTTATCGGTTTGGCATACCGGTGGTTTATTATATGCCTTTTCGGTATTATCGGCAATTGTTTGTTTTTTATTTATTCCCGGCTTATGAAGGATAGTAACTCCACGCCTGGACAGATATGGCCAGAATGGGTACTCCTTAGCCCTCGTGTTAAGACTGTGACAATAGAGGAATCTTGCGAGAGAGTGGCCGGTAATTGCGAACGGCTTCATTAGAATTATAATTTTTTATTAGGGATGTTCATGCTTTACAACAGATTTCTCACCAACAACCTTAATTTTTTTTTCTATTTTACAATTTAGGCCTCTGTGGGGCAATATTGTATGAAAAGTGTCGATTTTTTTTGTGGTTTTACTTTTGAAGACACTTTTGTTATATTTTTTGTTTAGTAGCCCGCCACCGCTCTAGGATTTGTTCAAAATTGGTTTTTTCTTTCCATTATTGGCGCAAGCCATCCTGCGGGGCCGAAAAGTAGTATATGCTTTTAACATAGGAGGAAGTTTTCCTATACATCGAAATTTCCTTAATTGTGAATTAAGGTTTGCATTATCCTCAACTTGAGTTGGTATGTTGGTAACTAGTTCTGTAACTAGTCCACTTTGTGTTTGGTTGTGCATCGTTTGAACTTTTTGTGCCTTTGAGCAACATGGTGTCTCTTGGCAATTTTTCGAATTTTGGTTTTCGGGGTTTGCTTTTGCAATTAAACCCGTGGTTCTTGATTCATAAGCGCTTTTATAGGGTGAGATGGGGTATATGCTGTAATGAAGCATTGTATGATGTCTTTTATGACAATATAAGCAGTTAAATTTGCTTTTGAAATTTTTAAGATTATGTGTGTGGGACAAGCAGTTTGTACAGAGTCTTTTTGATCTGACAAAGTTATTCCTTTCGTTAATGTTTAATTTTTTAAACTTCTCGCAAGTTTTAAGCTGGTGCCCTTTTGTGCATAGTTCGCATGACTTATGTTTTCTTTGTTCGGATGTGAACGATTGCGCTTCGTAAGTGTTTCTGTTTATATTGTTATTGCTTCTAGCTTGGGGTCTATTGAAGCTTCTATTTTGGTCTTGTTTAATGTTTTTAGTTTTGATTATTTTTTCTTCTAACCTTTCCGCAATTTCATATTGGGTGGTGAGAAAATCTTTCATTTTTTGCCACGTCGGGCACTTTTTCCGTGATGAGAGTGATTGCTCCCATAGAAGTAACGACTTTTTTGGTAATGCGGCGGTGCAAATGTTTACCAGAATTGGGTCCCAGCTGTGTGTGGGAATATTTAGTGTTGATAGAATCGACAAACAATTTGAGACAGTGGATTCTGGTTTGATGAATTCTACACTTGTTCCTTTTTTAATTTTTGGCAAGTTCATTAGTGTCGTTACTTGTTTATCGACCAGTATTCTTTCATTTTCAAATCTAGCTTTTAGAGCTTCCCAAGCCAAATTGAAATTGTCGTCATTTAATGCGAACTGTTTAACTATTTCGCCTGCTTGACCTTTCGTTTTGTATCGGAGGTGATACAGTTTTTGTGCCTTTGATAGTTGTGGATGGTTGATGTAAACGGCTGTGAACATGTCCCGGAAGGACGGCCATTCTTCATAACCTCCGTAAAACGTTTCTGTATCACATGCAGGCACCTCGAGTTGGATGCCTGAACTTGCCTCTTGAATGTCTCCTTGTGGCAGCTCTACTCTACTGTGGGGAGTAGGTGCAATTGCTTTAATGAGCTTTAATTGATCGGAGATCATAGCTTTCGTTTCTTCATATTGGTCCAAGCAGTTTTCGTAAATATCGTTAGCCGAGGATTTGAAATTATGTGTATCTGAATCGTCAGAATCTAGAATGGCGTCATGAGCCGCTTGGAAGCGAGTCCAAAAATTTGTAAGATTTTGATTTTTGATTTCTAATAACGATTCAGAGTTTTCGTGAATCGGTGAAGAGGCAAATCTAGTGCAGTATCTTGTTAAACTGTCACTTTCTGAAATGAATTTAATAGCCTGTTTTGAGCGTATAGCTGCTGCAGGTGTATTATGATTTTTTTCGTTATTAACCATTTTTGCGAAATAATATTATTTATTTATTTTATTTTAGCTTTAAATTTAAAAATATCCGCACTTTTACTTTATTACCACCTTTTACGTCCTTATGTTAGTATTTAGGTATACCCTAATACTTGGACTTGTGTGTATGTAAGTATGATGTGCTTTTGAAGATACTTATGTTTTGTGCAATTGAGAGCTCGCTGAGGAGATCAATGCGCTATGAATATAAGTATGCACGAATTGTTAGTGTGCTTATGATTATGCTTTTTCTTATATTCTTAAGCAATTGAGAGCTCGTTAGAGAGATCAATTTGCTTTTTGTACGCAATCCTGCTTGTTTTTGTTTCCCAAAGAACAAGAGGTATTGCCGGACAATTGCCAATGTGGACTTTGAATATGTAAGTATGTACTAGATATATTTTAAAATGAATTAATGATTTCTCAGTGTGAACTGAATAATTTTTTAAGTATATATAGGTTTTTTGTTTTTTTGTAAAAGACGGGTTATTGTTTTTTTTTTTGTAAGTATTTTTGTATATAGGCACACCCTAATGACTGGCTTGCATGGACTTGTTTTTGTGCAATTGAGAGCTCGTCGTAGAGATCAATATGCTTTGTACATAAGTAAGCACGAATTGTTTGTGCTAATGATTTTATGCTTATGTTTTTGTTCTTGAGCAATTGAGCGCTCATTAAAGATATCAACTAGCTTTTTGTCCACAATCCTGCTTGTTTTTGTTTGCCAAAGAACAAGAGGTATTGCTGGATAATTGCAAATGTGGACTTTGAACTTTTGTTTTTTTTTTTGAAATTTTGTGGTTTGCGTCATAGGCAGATTTTGCCGTATGTTTGTATATTCTTGTACTTATGTATATTTTTGCGCAGAGGTGAGAGTGCGAGAAAACGTAATAGAAAATGAGTATTTTCCTTTGTTAAATGCGGCATATGCAAATATGTAGTTTAAATTTAAAATGTAAGCAAGTGTATTTATTATTTACATATGTAAAAGCATATATGTATGTATGGTTGTTTGTATTTCTGCTTGAGTTTAAATTTACTTTTGCGTATTTGTTGATCCTGCTGTTGTCTTTTTTTGTTGTTAAATTCTTGCAGGTAAATACTTGAACTATCTAGTGTTGGTTAGGAGAGTGTATATAAATACACAAAGCCAAGTATAAATACGCAAAAAGTTTTTAATCAGTTAATATGTATAATGCCGGCTTATTATTGTTAAATCCGAAATCTTTATCAACCGCATTAAATAGCGTTATAGAATTGTACATGTACATAAACCAATAAATTTTTACATACATACATATATGCATAGTAAAATTATATTAACTGAACTCAATACGCTCACTTTGGTTTTGTAGGGCATATTCCAGTGTATACCATGCCTGTTCGTATTCTCCCAAATCCTGTGCTCCAGCTGGCTACCTCTTTGTGCTGTTGTTTTGTTGTATGTATTTTGTTGTTTTTTTTTTGTTCGCGCCCGAAAAGTATTTGTTGTATTTATGTATATACTTTTAGGTTGATGGTTTCGCGCCCGATTTTCTCTCTGTTGTTTTCGTCTCTTTTTTTTTGTTGAAACTGTTAACATTTTGATTTTCCTTGTGATTTGTTTTTGTATATGTTAGTTCACCTTTTCTTAATTTGTTTTGTCTATTTTATTTTTATTTTTTCTTTGTTCTGTTTGAGTCACTGCACTTTGTTTTTTTGTTTTTTCTTCACGGCATTTGTATGTATATATTTCACTTTGCACTTCGTTTGTTTTTTCCCACCACAATTGTTTATTATTGTTTTTAATTTGTCTGTTAAAAACCAAAGGTGCCTTTCGTTAAGGCTCGAAGGACCATGAATAAATTTGTAACCACTATATCTTTATTTTTAGCTTCGTAGTCACTATGCACTTATAAGATAGTTTAGATGGGCCTAACCCACATAATAAAAATATCCGTGTCACTCAAGTTTATAATAACAATGTAATTTATTGTTAAAGTATCCAATTTAGTACACTGTTATTCTAAGGTTAAATTGTAAATTAAATGTTTTAAAAACGAAGTGTTTTAAGGTTCAATGGATTGCTGCAAATCGGTGCGGGCGGAACGCTGTCGATCGGAGTCAAAGTAGCATCTAATCGAAAATGTGTATGGCGAACGTTGATGCGTTGATGGGCGAACTGCCGGTGACGAATTGTGTTGAACGAAGTGAGCTGTCGAATTGTTTTGTACAAATAATGTTTCCTATCCTGCTGCCCATCCTTTTTGTTTAGTAGGGGTACAGGTGTGGTGAGTCGTATTGTAACGCCATCAGCTGTGGTGAATTGCTGTATTAAGATGCGTCAGTTTTGCCGGGTAGAGGGGGTGGATGCTTAACTCATTTAAACAATACCTAAAAATAAAATTATAACTTTACAGAATTATTCTAAATGCACTGGCGTTATACCGTTAAGGCTTTATGTAGACTTCAGTAAGCTAAAAAGCGTTTATTATCTTAATATGTTAAACTAATGATTTGAAGCATTTCGATATCGATAGCTAAATGCGTATATACAAGAAAATTGACTTTATACCTAAATATGAGATTACGGAATTCTTCTACATGCACTGCCGCTATGCCACCATGGCTATATGCCAACTTCAAATCGTTAAAGAAAGTTTATTAACTTAAATACGTTAAACTTATGGGATGAAGCATTTCGATATCGATTGCTAAATGTGTATATACAAGAAAATCGACTTTTTACCTTAATATAAGATTACGGAATTCATCCAAATGCACTGCCGTTATATCGTTATGGCTTTATGTAAACTTCAGTAAGATAAAGAAGGTTAATTAACTTAAATATGTAAAACTAATGATTTGAAGCATTTTGTTATCGATTGCTAAAAGTACATATACAAGAAAACCGACTTTATACCTAAATATAAGACTACGGAATTCTTCTAAATGCACTGCCGTTATGCCGCCATGGCTTTATATCAACTTCAATACGTTAAAGAAGGTTAATTAACTTAAATATGTTAAACTAATGATTTGAAGCATTTCGATATCGCTTGCTAAATGTATACATACAAGAAAATCAAATTTATACCTAAATATAAGATAACGGAATTCTTCTAAATGCACTGCCGTTATGCCGTTAAGGCTTTATGTAGACTTCAGTAAGACAGAGAGGGTTAATTAACTTGAATATGTTAAACTAATGATTTGAAGCATTTCGATATCGATTGCTAAATATGTAAATACAAGAAAATCGACTTTATACCTAAATATAAGAATACGGAATTCTTCTAAATGCACTGTCGTTAGGCCGCCATGGCTTTATATCACCTTAATTACGTTAAAGAAGGTTAATTAACTTAAATATGCTAAACTAATGATTTGATGCATTTCGTTATCGGTTGCTAAATGTGTATATACAACAAAATCGACTTTATACATAAATATACGATAACGGAATTCTTCTAAATGCACTGCCGTTATGCCGCCATGGCTTTATATCACCTTCATTACGTTAAAGAAGGTTAACTAACTTAAATATGTTAAACTAGTGATTAGAAGCATTTCGATATCGATTCCTAAACTTGTATATACAACAAAATCGATTTTATACCTAAATATAAGATTACGAAATTCTTCCAAATGTACTGTCGTTATGCCGCCATGGCTTTATATCGACTTCAATACGTTAAAGAAGGTTAACGATCTTAAATATGTTAAACGAATGATTTGAAGCATTTCGATATCGATAGCTAAAGGAGTATAGAAGAAAACCGACTTTATACCTAAATATAAGATTACGAAATTCTTCTAAATGTACTGTCGTTATGCCGCCATGGCTTTATATCGACTTCAATACGTTAAAGAAGGTTAACGATCTTAAATATGTTAAACGAATGATTTGAAGCATTTCGATATCGATAGCTAAAGGAGTATAGAAGAAAATCGACTTTATACCTAAATATAAGATTACGGAATTCTTCCAAATGCACTGCCGTTATACCGTTATGGCTTTACGTATACTTCAGTAAGAAAAAGAAGGTTAATTAACTTAAATATGTTAAACTAATGATTTGAAGCATGTCGATATCGATTGCTAAATGCGTATATACAACAAATTCGGCTTTATATCTAAATATAAGATTACGTAATTCTTCTAAATGCACTGCCGTTATGCTGTTAAGGCTTTTATAGACTTCAGTAAAATAAAGATGTTTAATTAACTTAAATATAGTAAACTAATGATATGAAGCATTTCGATATCGATTGCTAAATGTGTATATACAACAAAATCGAATTTATACTTAAATATAAGATTACGGAATTCTTCTACATGCACTGCCGTTATGCCGCCATGGCTTTATGTTAACTTCAGTAAGGTAAAGAAGCTGTACTAACTTAAATATATTAAACTAATGATTTGAAGCATTTCGATATCGATCGCTAAATGAGTATATACAGCAAAATCGACTTTATACTTAAATATAGGATTACGGAATTCTTCTAAATGCACTGCAGTTATACCGTTAAGCCTTTATGAAGACTTCAGTGCGTTAAAGAAGGTTTATTAACTTAAATATGTTAAACTAATGATTTGAAGCATGTCGATATCGATTGCTAAATGTGTATGTACAAGAAAATCGATTTTATACCTAAATAAAAGCTTACGAAATTCACCCAAATATACTGCCGTTATGCCGTTATGGCTTTATGTAAACTTCAGTAAGATAAAGAAGGTTAATTAACCTAAATATGCTAAACCAGTTATTTGAAGCATTTCGATTTCGATTGCTAAATGCGTATATACAACAAAATCGAATTTATACCTAAATATAAGATTACGGAATTCTTCTAAATGCACTGTCGTTAGGCCGCCATGGCTTTATATCACCTTCATTACGTTAAAGAAGGTTAATTATTTTAAATATGTTAAACTAAAGATTTGAACAATTTCGATATCGATTGCTAAATGCGTATATACAACAAATTCGGCTTTATATCTAAATATAAGATTACGGAATTCTTCGAAATACACTGCCGTTATGCCGTTATGCCGTTATAGCTTTATATAAATTTCAGTACGTTAAAGAAATTTAATTTACTTAAATATGCTAAACTAATGATTTGAAGCATTTCGATATTGATTGCTAAATGTGTATGTATAAGAAAATCGATTTTATACCTAAATAAAAAATTACGGAATTCTCTCAAACATACTGCCGTTATGCCGTTATGGCTTTATGTAAACTACAGTAAGATAAAGGTTAATTAACCTAAATATGCTAAACCAGTTATATGAAGCATTTCGATATTGCTAAATGCCTATATACAACAAAATCGAACTTATAACTAAATATAAGATTACGGAATTTTTCTAAATGCACTGTCGTTATGTCGCCATGGCTTTATATCACCTTCATTACGTTAAAGAAGGTTAATTAACTTAAATATGTTAAATTAATGATTTGAAGATTTTCGATATCGATTGCTAAATGTGTAAATACAAGAAAATCGACTATATACCTAAATATAAGATTACGGAATTCTTCTACATGCACTGTCGTTATGCCGCCATGGCTTTATATAACCTTCATTACGGTAAAGAAGGTTTATTAACTTAAATATGTTAAACTAATGATTTGAAGCATTTCGATATCGATTGCTAAATGTGTATGTACAAGAAAATCGATTTTATACCTAAATAAAAGCTTACGGAATTCACCCAAATATACTGCCGTTATTCCGTTATGGCTTTATGTAAACTTCAGTAAGATAAAAAAGGTTAATTGACCTAAATATGCTAAACCAGTTATTTGAAGCATTTCGATATCGATTGCTAAATGCGTATATACAACAAAATCGAATTTATACCTAAATATAAGATTACGGAATTCTTCTAAATGCACTGTCGTTAGGCCTCCATGGCTTTATATAACCTTCATTACGTTAAAGAAGGTTAATTATTTTAAATATGTTAAACTAATGATTTGAAGAATTTCAATATCGATTGCTAAATGCGTATATACAACAAATTCGGCTTTATATCTAAATACAAGATTACGGAACTCTTCGAAATACACTTCCGTTATGCCGTTATGGCTTTATATAAATTTCAGTACGTTAAAGAAGGTTAATTTACTTAAATATGCTAAACTAATGATTTGAAGCATTTCGATATCGATTGCTAAATGTGTGTGGACAACAAAATCGACTTTATACCTAAATATGTCAACTTCAGTTCGCTAAAGGAGGTTTATTAACTTAAATATGTTAAACCAGTTATCTGAAGCATTTCGATATCGATTGCGAAATATATATATACAAGAAAATCGACTTTATACCTAAATATAAGATTACGGAATTCTTCCACATGTACTGCCGTTATGCCAACATGGCTTTATATCACCTTCAATACGCTAAAGAAGGTTAATTATTTTAAATATGTTAAACTAATGGTTTGAAGCATTTCGATATCGATTGCTAAATGTGTAAATAAAAGAAAATCGACTTTATACCTAAAAATAAAATTATAGCTTTACGAAATTATTCTAAATGCACTGGCGTTATACCGTTAAGGCTTTATGTAGACTTCAGTAAGCTAAAAAGCTTTTATTATCTTAATATGTCAAAGTTATGATTTGAAGCATTTCGATATCGATAGCTAAATGCATACATACAAGAAAATCGACTTTATACCTAAATATGAGATTACGGAATTCTTCTAAATGCACTGCCGTTATGCCGCCATGGCCATATGCCAACTTCAGATCGTTAAAGAAGGTTTTTTAAACTTAAATATTTTAAAACTTATGAGATGGAGCATTTCGATATCGATTGCTAAATGTGTATATACAACAAAACCGACTTTTTACCTTAATATA
>CM050324.1:10955036-10970183 GCA_027475135.1 Bactrocera correcta | reverse complement strand
GGCGGCATAACGGCAGTGCATGTAGAAGAATTCCGTAATCTTATATTTAAGTACAAAGTCGATTTTTTTGTATATACACATTTAGCAATCGATATCAAAATGCTTCAAATCATTAGTTTACTATATTTAAGTTAATTAAACATCTTTATTTTACTGAAGTCTACAAAAGCCTTAACGGCATAACGGAAGTGCCTTTAGAAGAATTACGTAATCTTATACTTAGGTATAAAGTCGATTTTCGTGTATATACTCATTTAGCAATCGATATCGAAGTGCTTCAAATCATTAGTTTAATATATTAAAGTTAATAAAGCTTCTTTAACGCACTGAAGTTAACATAAAGCCATGGCGGCATAACGGCAGTGCATGTAGAAGAATTCCGTAATCTTATATTTAGGCATAAAGTAGATTTTCTAGTATATACACATTTAGCAATCGATATCGAAATGCTTCAAATCATTAGTTTAACATATTTAAGTTAATAAACCTTCTTTAACGCACTGACGTCTTCATATACCCTTAACGGTATAACTGCAGTGCATTTAGAAGAATTCCGTATTCTTATATTTAGGTATAAAGTCGATTTTCTTGTATTTACATATTTAGCAATCGATACCGAAATGCTTCAAATCATTAGTTTAACATATTCAAGTTAATTAACCCTCTCTGTCTTACTGAAGTCTACATAAAGCCTTAACGGCATAACGGCAGTGCATTTAGAAGAATTCCGTTATCTTATATTTAGGTATAAATTTGATTTTCTTGTATGTATACATTTAGCAAGCGATATCGAAATGCTTCAAATCATTAGTTTAACATATTTAAGTTAATTAATCTTCTTTAACGTATTGAAGTTGATATAAAGCCATGGCGGCATAACGACAGTAGATTTGGAAGAATTCCATAATCTTATATTTAGGTATAAGGTCGATTTTGTTGTATATACATATTAAGCAATCGATTTCGAAATGCTTCATCTCATAAGTTTAACATATTTAAGTTAATAAACCTTCTTTAACGATCTGAAGTTGGCATATTGCCATGGCGGCATAACGGCAGTGCATGTAGAAGAATTCCGTAATCTCATATTTAGGTATAAAGTCGATTTTCTTGTATATACGCATTTAGCTATCGATATCGAAATGCTTCAAATCATTAGTTTAACATATTAAGACAATAAACGCTTTTTAGCTTACTGAAGTCTACATAAAGCCTTAACGGTATAACGCCAGTGCATTTAGAATAATTCCGTAAAGTTATAATTTTATTTTTAGGTATAAAGTCGATTTTCTTGTATTTACATATTTAGCAATCGATATCGAAATGCTTCAAATCATTAGTTTAACATATTCAAGTTAATTAACCCTCTCTGTCTTACTGAAGTCTACATAAAGCCTTAACGGCATAACGGCAGTGCATTAAGAAGAATTCCGTTATCTTATATTTAGGTATAAATTTGATTTTCTTGTATGTATACATTTAGCAAGCGATATCGAAATGCTTCAAATCATTAGTTTAACATATTTAAGTTAATAAACCTTCTTTAACGCACTGAAGTCTTCATAAAGCCTTAACGAAATAACTGCAGTGCATTTAGAATAATTCCGTAAAGTTATAATTTTAGTTTTAGGTATAAAGTCGATTTTCTTTTATTTACACATTTAGCAATCGATATCGAAATGCTTCAAACCATTAGTTTTACATATTTAAGTTAATTAACCTTCTTTATCTTACTGAAGTTTACATAAAGCCATAATGGCATAACGGCAGTATATTTGGGTGAATTCCGTAAGCTTTTATTTAGGTATAAAGTCGATTTTCTTGTACATACACATTAAGCAATCGATATCGAAATGCTTCAAATCATTAGTTTAACATATTTAAGTTAATTAACCTTCTTTAACGTACTGAAATGTGTATAAAGCCATGGCGGCATAACGACAGTGCATGTAGAAGAATTCCGTAATCTTATATTTAGGTATATGGTCGATTTTCTTGTATTTACACATTTAGCAATCGATATCGAAAATCTTCAAATCATTAATTTAACATATTTAAGTTAATTAACCTTCTTTAACGTAATGAAGGTGATATAAAGCCATGGCGACATAACGACAGTGCATTTAGAAAAATTCCGTAATCTTATATTTAGGTATAAGTTCGATTTTGTTGTATATAGGCATTTAGCAATATCGAAATGCTTCATATAACTGGTTTAGCATATTTAGGTTAATTAACCTTCTTTATCTTACTGAAGTTTACGTAAAGCCATAACGGCATAACGGCAGTATGTTTGAGAGAATTCCGTAATCTTTTATTTAGGTATAAAATCGATTTTCTTGTACACACATCTTAGCATATTTAAGTAAATTAACCTTCTTTAACGTACTGAAATTTACATAAAGCCATAACGTCATAACGGCAGTGTATTTCGAAGAATTCCGTAATCTTTTATTTAGATATAAAGCCGAATTTGTTGTATATACGCAGTTAGCAATCGATATCGAAATTCTTCAAATCTTTAATCTAACACATTTAAGTTAATTAACCTTCTGTAACGTAATGAAGTTGATATAAAGCCATGGCGGCATAACGGCAGTGCATTTAGAAGAAGTCCGTAGTCTTATATTTAGGTATAAAGTCGGTTTTCTTGTATATGTACTTTTAGCAATCGATATCGAAATGCTCCAAATCATTAGTTTAACATATTCAAGTTAATTAACCCTCTCTGTCTTACTGAAGTCTACATAAAGCCTTAACGGCATAACGGCAGTGCATTTAGAAGAATTCCGTTATCTTATATATAGGTATAAATTTGATTTTCTTGTATGTATACATTTAACAAGCGATATCGAAATGCTTCAAATCATTAGTTTAACATATTTAAGTTAATAAACCTTCTTTAACGATTTGAAGTTGGCATATAGCCATGGCGGCATAACGGCAGTGCATGTAGAAGAATTCCGTAATCTCATATTTAGGTATAAAGTCGATTTTCTTGTATATACGATACGATACTATCGATATCGAAATGCTTCAAATCATTAGTTTAACATATTAAGATAATAAACGCTTTTTAGCTTACTGAAGTCTACATAAAGCCTTAACGGTATAACGCCAGTGCATTTAGAATAAATCCGTAAAGTTATAATTTTATTTTTAGTTATAAAGTCGATTTTCTTTTATATACACATTTAGCAATCGATATCGAAATGCTTCAAACCATTAGTTTAACATATTTAAAATAATTAACCTTCTTTAACGTATTGAAGGTGATATAAAGCCATGGCGGCATAACGGCAGTACATGTGGAAGAATTCCGTAATCTTATATTTAGGTATAAAGTCGATTTTCTTGTATATATATTTTTCGCAATCGATATCGAAATGCTTCATATAACTGGTTTAGCATATTTAGGTTAATTAACCTTCTTTATCTTACTGAAGTTTACATAAAGTCATGGCGGCATAACGGCAGTGCATGTAAAAGAATTCCGTAATCTTATATTTAAGTACAAAGTCGATTTTTTTGTATATACACATTTAGCAATCGATATCAAAATGCTTCAAATCATTAGTTTACTATATTTAAGTTAATTAAACATCTTTATTTTACTGAAGTCTACAAAAGCCTTAACGGCATAACGGAAGTGCCTTTAGAAGAATTACGTAATCTTATACTTAGGTATAAAGTCGATTTTCGTGTATATACTCATTTAGCAATCGATATCGAAGTGCTTCAAATCATTAGTTTAATATATTAAAGTAACGGCAGTGCATGTAGAAGAATTCCGTAATCTTATATTTAGGTATAAATTCGATTTTCTTGTATATACACATTTAGCAATCGATATCGAAATGCTCAAATCATTAGTTTAACATATTTGAGTAAACTAACCTTCTTTAACGTACTGAAATTTATATAAAGCCATAACAGCATAGCGGCAGTGCATTTAGAAGAATTATGTTATCATATATTTAGGTATAAAGTCGATTTTCTTGTACATATATGCGCATATAGCAATCGATATCGACATGCTTCAAATCATTAGTTTAACATATTTAAGTTAATAAACCTTCTTTAACGCACTGACGTCTTCATAAAGCCTTAACGAAATAACTGCAGTGCATTTAGAAGAATTCCGTAATCTTATATTTAGGTATAAAGTCGATTTTGTTGTATATACTCATTTAGCAATCGATATCGAAATGCTTCAAATCATTAGTTTAACATATTTAAGTTAATAAAGCTTCTTTAACGCACTGAAGTCTTCATAAAGCCTTAACGAAATAACTGCAGTGCATTTAGAAGAATTCCGTAATCTCATATTTAGGTATAAAGTCGATTTTGTTTTATATACTCATTTAGCAATCGATATCGAAATGCTGGAAATCATTAGTTTAAAATATTTAAGTTAATAAAGCTTCTTTAACGCACTGAAGTTAACATAAAGCCATGGCGGCATAACGGCAGTGCATGTAGAAGAATTCCGTAATCTTTTATTTAGGTATAAAGTCGATTTTCTTGTATATATACATTTAGCAAACTATATCGAAATGCTTCAAATCATTAGTTTAACATATTTAAGTTAATAAACCTTCTTTAACGGACTGACGTCTTCATAAAGCCTTAACGGTATAACTGCAGTGCATTTAGAAGAATTCCGTATTCTTATATTTAGGTATAAAGTCGATTTTCTTGTATTTACATATTTAGCAATCGATATCGAAATGCTTCAAATCATTAGTTTAACATATTCAAGTTAATTAACCCTCTCTGTCTTACTGAAGTCTACATAAAGCCTTAACGGCATAACGGCGATGCATTTAGAAGAATTCCGTTATCTTATATTTAGGTATAAATTTGATTTTCTGGTATGTACACATTTAGCAAGCGATATCGAAATGCTTCAAATCAGTAGTTTAACATATGTAAGTTAATTAACCTTCTTTAACGTATTGAAGTTGATATAAAGCCATGGCGGCATAACGGCAGTGCATTTAGAAGAAGTCCGTAGTCTTATTTTTAGGTATAAAGTCGATTTTCTTGTATTTACACATTTAGCAATCGATATCGAAAATCTTCAAATCATTAATTTAACATATTTAAGTTAATTAACCTTCTTTAACGTAATGAAGGTGATATAAAGCCATGGCGACATAACGACAGTGCATTTAGAAAAATTCCGTAATCTTATATTTAGTTATAAGTTCGATTTTGTTGTATATAGGCATTTAGCAATATCGAAATGCTTCATATAACTGGTTTAGCATATTTCGGTTAATTAACCTTTATCTTACTGTAGTTTACATAAAGCCATAACGGCATAACGGCAGTATGTTTGAGAGAATTCCGTAATTTTTTATTTAGGTATAAAATCGATTTTCTTGTACATACACATTTAGCAATCAATATCGAAATGCTTCAAATCATTAGTTTAGCATATTTAAGTAAATTAAATTTCTTTAACGTACTGAAATTTATATAAAGCTATAACGGCATAACGGCATAACGGCAGTGTATTTCGAAGAATTCCGTAATCTTATATTTAGATATAAAGCCGAATTTGTTGTATATACGCATTTAGCAATCGATATCGAAATTGTTCAAATCACTAGTTTAACATATTTAAAATAATTAACCTTCTTTAACGTAATGAAGGTGATATAAAGCCATGGCGGCCTAACGACAGTGCATTTAGAAGAATTCCGTAATCTTATATTTAGGTATAAATTCGATTTTGTTGTATATACGCATTTAGCAATCGAAATCGAAATGCTTCAAATAACTGGTTTAGCATATTTAGGTTAATTAACCTTCTTTATCTTACTGAAGTTTACATAAAGCCATAACGGCATAACGGCAGTATATTTGGGTGAATTCCGTAAGCTTTTATTTAGGTATAAAATCGATTTTCTTGTACATACACATTTAGCAATCGATATCGACATGCTTCAAATCATCAGTTTAACCCATTAATGACAACGTATGATGTATCATACGCAAAAAGAGCTTTTTTTAAAAATTCGTCAAAAATCCGAAATGCAATAAAAGCTTTCTATATTTGCAGTGTGAGCGAGATAAAAGTATTGTTGCATTAGAAAAGCTTTTTAATTGTCGCTTAAAGCTCATTTGTTTACAATTCTCGCGCCAATTTACGTAGCATTTTTCGGAAAAGTGAATAATGACTCGAAGGTGAGGTTTATATTTTTATAAATAGTAAGCGAGGAATTTGTATAACTTTAAATGTGCATAAACTTAAAGCTAAAACCCTAAGCTATCAAATGAATATAAAGTGCAGTGAAAAATTGAGCTCCGAAAGTGTTTTAACTATTTGTAAACTATTGTGTATGTTTTATCATACGTAAACGCTAGCCCAGTTTTTGCTATATGAAAATTCATTCCTAATATCTCCTTGTAGACAAGCAACAACTGAGGAGATAGTTGGATGGCTCCAAGATTTAAATGAAGACGATGATGCAGAGATTATAGAAAACATCAATAATGCCAATTTTATTGATGTGACTTTGCTCCCCCCCGAAGAACAGGAGTTATCCGATTGCGATGACGCAGATGAAGACGATGAAGGTACACTGGGTGATTTGGGTCGTGGAGTTCTTAAAAGGGCATGTGAAATAAGAATTGATAACTCAGAAGTGGAGGAGCAACAGTTTCTAAATGAAGCGAGCAGTTCACTAGCCCCACGTTCAAGGAATTCAACTCAAAGGAAAACTAAAAAAAAGAAGATTTGCCGAAAATGGTCCAAGATAGTACTAAAAGCAAGTGAATGTTCTATCACAGCAATACGCGAGCATACTCCGGACATTGTAGCAGATATTTTGGAAAATGATTTAAGTCCAATACAACTTTTTAAAAGAATTTTTGATAGCGAATTTATGGAATGTATACAATCAGAGACTGTTAAGTACGCCACAAACAAAGGAGATGAAGCTTTCACCGTAAATCTTGAGGAGTTATACACATATTTCGGCATCCTTATACTAAGTGGATACAACAAGGTGACTAACCTGAACCACAAATTCACTTGCTTACTTGTTACGAGTAAATTAAACATTTTTATTTTAAGGTTCCAGCTACTCGCATGTACTGGGAGACAGAAAGTGATGTGTACAATCATTTAGTGGCAGGTTCAATGGCGAGGAATAAATTTGAAAAAATACATCGCTACCTTCATTTCAATGATAATACACAAATTGATTCGAATAATAAGGCTTTCAAAGTTCAGCCTGTTCTTGATCATTTAAATACAAAGTTTAAAGAGCTTGGAAAACCCTTTGGAACTTCATTTTCTGTAGACGAATCGATGGAGCCGTATTTTGGTAAGCATTCTTTCAAGCAGTTTATACGAGGAAAACCAATTCGCTATGGATACAAAATTTGGTGTATGACTACTTCAGAAGGATATTTATTAAACTTCGATTTGTACACCGGAAAAGGCATGATTCGATCTAATGAGCCCTTAGGTTTATCTGTCACAAAAAGTTTATGTTATGACATAGTTCCCGAACACAGCACTGTATTTCTAGATAACTATTTCAATAGTTTTAAATTATTAGAAGAGTTTGATAAGAAAAATATAACAGTGGTGGGAACGATTCGGTCGGACCGTATTGAAAATGCTCCTTTGAGTAGCATGAAAAGAGAACCCCGTGGTACTTGTGAAGCACTAAAATCTAAAAATATTACCCTAGTTAGGTGGAATGATAACAATAATGTCACCATTGCAACAAATTGTAAAAACGACAACATAACGACAACAACCGGATTATGCAAAAGATATGATCGACAACAGAAACGCAGACAAGACGTAAAGCAACCAGTCATTATCAAGGAGTATAATTCGGGAATGGGTGGAGTCGATCTCTTTGACCAGCAAAGGGCAGCGTACCGAACTCGGATTCGGTCAAGAAAATGGTATTGGCCCATTTTCAGATTTTGCTTAAATGGTGCCGTTGTAAATTTATGGATATTATTTCGGAAAGCTTATCCACAAGTTACTCTTCTCGGCTTCATCCGACGACTTACAAGGAGCATACTTTCAAAGCCAATAGATTTTCATCCAGTCTCATCACGAAAGAGAAAACGAGAAAACGAAACTAGATACGACGGAGTCGAGCACTACGTAAATTACTCAAAAACTCAGCGCCGATGCAAAAATTGTGGAAAGTGTACGAAATTTATATGCATGAAATGTAATTTTGGCTTGCACCCAGATAACTGTTTCTACAAATATCATGTAAACTGAGTCAGCAACTAAATCTGAAAATTAACAATGAATATGTCATTAAATATATAAATACGATGTCAATTTGAACTCAAAAGTTATAGTGATGTTTACATTTTATTTTCATAGAGGCAAGTCTCCGTATACGTTTATGTATGATATATCATACGCTCCGCCGCGCCCATATCTTTTGAGATATTTTTTTGAAAATTGGAAATTACCCTTTTAATAGCATTACAGACGTCTGCTTAAAATTTCATTAGCTTATCATAGCGGGTTTTAGGTGTGAGCAGTAATGGGTTAACATATTTAAGTTAATAAACCTTCTTTAACGCACTGAAGTCTTCATAAAGCCTTAACGAAATAACTGCAGTGCATTAGAAGAATTCCGTAATCTTATATTTAGGTATAAAGCCGAATTTGATGTATATACGCATTTAGCAATCGATATCGAAATTCCTCAAATCATTAGTTTAACATATTTAAAATAATTAACCTTCTTTAACGTAATGAAGGTGATGTAAAGCCATGGCGATATAACGGCAGTGCATTTAGAAGAATTACGTTATCTTATATTTAGGTATAAAGTCGATTTTCTTGTATATACGCATTTAGCAATCGATATCGACATGTTTCAAATCATTAGTTTAACATATTTAAGTTAATAAACCTTCTTTAACGCACTGAAGTCTTCATAAAGGCTTAACGGTATAACTGCAGTGCATTTAGAAGAATTCCGTAATCTTATATTTAAGTATAAAGTCGATTTTGCTGTATATACTCATTTAGCGATCGATATCGAAATGCTTCAAATCATTAGTTTAACATATTTAAGTTAATAAACCTTCTTTAACGAACTGAAGTTAACATAAAGCCATAACGGCATAACGGCAGTGCATTTAGAAGAATTCAGTTATCTTATATTTAGGTATAAAGTCGATTTTCTTGTATATACATATTTAGCAATCGATATCGAAATGCTTCAAATCATTACTTTAACATATTTACGTTAATAAACCTTCTTTAATCTTATATTTAGGTATAAAGTCGATTTTGTTGTATATACACATTAAGCAATCGATATCGAAATGCTTCATATAACTGGTTTAGATTATTTAGGTTAATTAGCCCCCTCTATATTACTGAAGTTTACATAAAGCCATAACGGCATAACGGCAGTATGTTTGGCTGAATTCCGTAATCTTTTATTTAGGTATAAAATCGATTTTCTTGTACATACACATTTAGCAATCAATATCGAAATGCTTCAAATCATTAGTTTAGCATATTTAAGTAAATTAAACTTCTTTAACGTACTGAAATTTATATAAAGCCATAACGGCATAACGGCAGTGTATTTCGAAGTATTCCGTAATCTTATATTTAGATATAAAGCCGAATTTGTTGTATGTACGCATTTAGCAATCGATATCGAAATTCTTCAAATCATTAGTTTAACATATTTAAAATAATTAAAATTCTTTAACGTAATGAAGATGATATAAAGTCATGGCGGCTTAACGACAGTGCAGTTAGAAGAATTCCGTAATCTTATATTTAGGTATAAATTCGATTTTGTTGTATATACGAATTTAGCAATCGATACCGAAATGCTTCAAATAACTGGTTTAGCATATTTAAGTTAATTAACCTTCTTTATCTTACTGAAGTTCACATAAAGCCTTAACGGTATAACTGCAGTGCATTTAGAAGAATTCCTTAATCTTATATTTAAGTATAAAGTCGATTTTGCTGTATATACAAATTTAGCATCCGATATCGAAATGCTTCAAATCATTAGTTTGATATATTTAAGTTAATAAAGCTTCTTTAACGCACTGAAGTTAACATAAAGCCACGGCGGCATAACGGCAGTGCATGTAGAAGAATTCCGTAATCTTATATTTAAGTGCAAAGTCGATTCTGTTGTATATACACATTTAGCAATCGATATTGAAATGCTTCAAATCATTAGTTTACTATATTTGAGTTAATTAAACATCTTTATTTTACTGAAGTCTACAAAAGCCTTAACGGCATAACGGCAGTGCATTTAGAAGAATTACGTAATCTTATATTAGATATAAGATCGATTTTCTTGTACATACACATTTAGCAATCGATATCGAAATTCTTCAAATCATTAGTTTAACATATTTAAAATAATTAACCTTCTTTAACGTAATGCAGGTAATATAAAGCCATGGCGGTATAACGGCAGTGCATTTAGAAGAATTACGTTATCTTATATTTATGTATATAGTCGATTTTCTTGTATCGACATGCTTCAAATCATTAGTTTAACATATTTAAGTTAATATACCTTCTTAAACGCACTGAAGTCTTCATAAAGCCTTAACGGTATGACTGCAGTGCATGTAGAAGAATTCCGTAATCTTATATTTAGGTATAAAGTCGGTTTTATTGTATATACTCATTTAGCAATCGATATCGAAATGCTTCAAATCATTAGTTTAATATATTTAAGTAAATAAAGCTTCTTTAACGCACTGAAGTTAATATAAAGCCATGGCGGCATAACGGAAGTGCATGTAGAAGAATTCCGTAATCTTATATTTAAGTATAAAGTCGATTTTGTTGTATATACACATTTAGCAATCGATATCGTAATGCTTCAAATCATTAGTTTACTATATTTAAGTTAATTAAACATCTTTATTTTGCTGAAGTCTACAAAAGCCTTAACGGCATAACGGCAGTGCATTTAGAAGAATTCCGTTATCTTATATTTAGGTATAAAGTCGATTTTCGTGTATATACTCATTTAGCAATCGATATCGAAATGCTTCAAATCATTAGTTTAATATATTAAAGTCAATAAAGCTTCTTTAACGCACTGAAGTTAACAAAAAGCCTTAACGGTGTAACTGCAGTGCATTTAGAAGAATTCCGTATTCTTATATTTAGGTATAAAGTCAATTTTCTTGTATTTACATACTTAGCAATCGATATCGAAATCGATATTCAAGTTAATTAACCCTCTCTGTCTTACTGAAGTCTACATAAAGCCTTAACGGCATAACGGCAGTGCATTTAGAAGAATTCCGTTATCTTATATTTAGGTATAAATTTGATTTTCTTGTATGTACACATTTAGCAAGCGATATCGAAATGCTTCAAATCATTATTTGAACATACTTAAGTTAATTAACCTTCTTTAACGTATTGAAGTTGATATAAAGCCATGCCGGCATAACGGCAGTGCATTTAGAAGAAGTCCGTAGTTTTATATCTAGGTATAAAGTCGGTTTTCTTGTATATACACATTTAGTAATCGATAACGAAATGCTTCAAATCATTAGTTTTACATATTTAAGTTAATTAACCTTCTTTAACGATCTGAAGTTGGCATATAGCCATGGCGACATAACGACAGTACATTTGGAAGAATTCCGTAGTCTCATATTTAGGTATAAAGTCGATTTTCTGGTATATATGCATTAAGCAGTCGATATCGAAATGCTTCAAACCATAAGTTTAACATATTTAAAATAATTAACCTTCTTCAACGTATTGAAGTTGTTACAAAGCCATGGCGGCTTAACGACAGTACATTTGGAAGAATTCCCTAATCTTATATTTAGGTATAAAGTCGATTTTCTTGTATATATATATTTCGCGATCGATATCGAAATGCTTCAGTTAACTGGTTTAACATATTTAATTTAATAAACCTTCTTTAACGCACTGAAGTCTACATAAAGCTTTAACGGTATAACTGCACTGCATTTAGAAGAACTCCGTTATCTTATATTTAGGTAGAAAGTCGATTTTCTTGTATATACTCATTTTGCAATCGATATCGAAATGCGTTAAATCATTATTTTAACATATTTAAGTTAATAAAGCTTTTTAGAAGAACTCCGTTAGCTTATACAAAGGTAAAAAGTCGATTTTGTTGTATATACACATTTAGCAAGCGATATCGAAATGCTTCAAATCATTAGTTTAACATATTTAAGTTAATAAACCTTCTTTAACGAACTGAAGTTAACATAGAGCCACAACGGCATAACGGCAGTGCATTTAGAAGAATTCAGTTATCTTATATTTAGGTATAAAGTCGATTTTCTTGTATATACATATTTAGCAATCGATATCGAAATGCTTCAAATCATTACTTTAACATATTTACGTTAATAAACCTTCTTTAATCTTATATTTAGGTATAAAGTCGATTTTGTTGTATATACACATTAAGCAATCGATATCGAAATGCTTCATATAACTGGTTTAGCTTATTTAGGTTAATTAGCCCCCTCTATCTTACTGAAGTTTACATAAAGCCATAACGGCATAACGGCAGTATGTTTGGCTGAATTCCGTAATCTTTTATTTAGGTATAAAATCGATTTTCTTGTACATACACATTTAGCAATCAATATCGAAATGCTTCAAATCATTAGTTTAGCATATTTAAGTAAATTAAACTTCTTTAACGTACTGAAATTTATATAAAGCCATAACGGCATAACGGCAGTGTATTTCGAAGTATTCCGTAATCTTATATTAAGATATAAAGCCGAATTTGTTGTATGTACGCATTTAGCAATCGATATCGAAATTCCTCAAATCATTAGTTTAACATATTTAAAATAATTAACCTTCTTTAACGTAATGAAGATGATATAAAGTCATGGCGGCCTAACGACAGTGCAGTTAGAAGAATTCCGTAATCTTATATTTAGGTATAAATTCGATTTTGTTGTATATACGAATTTAGCAATCGATACCGAAATGCTTCAAATAACTGGTTTAGCATATTTAAGTTAATTAACCTTCTTTATCTTACTGAAGTTCACATAAAGCCTTAACGGTATAACTGCAGTGCATTTAGAAGAATTCCTTAATCTTATATTTAAGTATAAAGTCGATTTTGCTGTATATACAAATTTAGCATCCGATATCGAAATGCTTCAAATCATTAGTTTGATATATTTAAGTTAATAAAGCTTCTTTAACGCACTGAAGTTAACATAAAGCCACGGCGGCATAACGGCAGTGCATGTAGAAGAATTCCGTAATCTTATATTTAAGTGCAAAGTCGATTCTGTTGTATATACACATTTAGCAATCGATATTGAAATGCTTCAAATCATTAGTTTACTATATTTGAGTTAATTAAACATCTTTATTTTACTGAAGTCTACAAAAGCCTTAACGGCATAACGGCAGTGCATTTAGAAGAATTACGTAATCTTATATTAGATATAAGATCGATTTTCTTGTACATACACATTTAGCAATCGATATCGAAATTCTTCAAATCATTAGTTTAACATATTTAAAATAATTAACCTTCTTTAACGTAATGCAGGTGATATAAAGCCATGGCGGTATAACGGCAGTGCATTTAGAAGAATTACGTTATCTTATATTTATGTATAAAGTCGATTTTCTTGTATCGACATGCTTCAAATCATTAGTTTAACATATTTAAGTTAATATACCTTCTTAAACGCACTGAAGTCTTCATAAAGCCTTAACGGTATGACTGCAGTGCATGTAGAAGAATTCCGTAATCTTATATTTAGGTATAAAGTCGGTTTTATTGTATATACTCATTTAGCAATCGATATCGAAATGCTTCAAATCATTAGTTTAATATATTTAAGTAAATAAAGCTTCTTTAACGCACTGAAGTTAATATAAAGCCATGGCGGCATAACGGAAGTGCATGTAGAAGAATTCCGTAATCTTATATTTAAGTATAAAGTCGATTTTGTTGTATATACACATTTAGCAATCGATATCGTAATGCTTCAAATCATTAGTTTACTATATTTAAGTTAATTAAACATCTTTATTTTGCTGAAGTCTACAAAAGCCTTAACGGCATAACGGCAGTGCATTTAGAAGAATTCCGTTATCTTATATTTAGGTATAAAGTCGATTTTCGTGTATATACTCATTTAGCAATCGATATCGAAATGCTTCAAATCATTAGTTTAATATATTAAAATCAATAAAGCTTCTTTAACGCACTGAAGTTAACAAAAAGCCTTAACGGTGTAACTGCAGTGCATTTAGAAGAATTCCGTATTCTTATATTTAGGTATAAAGTCAATTTTCTTGTATTTACATACTTAGCAATCGATATCGAAATCGATATTCAAGTTAATTAACCCTCTCTGTCTTACTGAAGTCTACATAAAGCCTTAACGGCATAACGGCAGTGCATTTAGAAGAATTCCGTTATCTTATATTTAGGTATAAATTTGATTTTCTTGTATGTACACATTTAGCAAGCGATATCGAAATGCTTCAAATCATTATTTGAACATACTTAAGTTAATTAACCTTCTTTAACCTATTGAAGTTGATATAAAGCCATGCCGGCATAACGGCAGTGCATTTAGAAGAAGTCCGTAGTTTTATATCTAGGTATAAAGTCGGTTTTCTTGTATATACACATTTAGTAATCGATAACGAAATGCTTCAAATCATTAGTTTTACATATTTAAGTTAATTAACCTTCTTTAACGATCTGAAGTTGGCATATAGCCATGGCGACATAACGACAGTACATTTGGAAGAATTCCGTAGTCTCATATTTAGGTATAAAGTCGATTTTCTGGTATATATGCATTAAGCAGTCGATATCGAAATGCTTCAAACCATAAGTTTAACATATTTAAAATAATTAACCTTCTTCAACGTATTGAAGTTGTTACAAAGCCATGGCGGCTTAACGACAGTACATTTGGAAGAATTCCCTAATCTTATATTTAGGTATAAAGTCGATTTTCTTGTATATATATATTTCGCGATCGATATCGAAATGCTTCAGTTAACTGGTTTAACATATTTAATTTAATAAACCTTCTTTAACGCACTGAAGTCTACATAAAGCTTTAACGGTATAACTGCACTGCATTTAG
>CM050324.1:10919598-10940551 GCA_027475135.1 Bactrocera correcta | reverse complement strand
ATAATTAACCTTCTTTAACGTAATGAAGGTGATGTAAAGCCATGGCGGTATAACGGCAGTGCATTTAGAAGAATTCCGTAATCTTATATTTAGGTATAAAGTCGATTTTCTTGTATATACGCATTTAGCAATTGATATCGACATGCTTCAAATCATTAGTTTAACGTATTTGAGTTAATAAACCTTTTTTAACGCACTGAAGTCTTCATAAAGCCTTAACGGTATAACTGCAGTGCATTTAGAAGAATTCCGTAATCTTATATTTAGGTATAAAGTCGGTTTTTTTTGTATATACTCATTTAGCAATCGATATCGAAATGCTTCAAATCATTAGTTTAATATATTTAAGTTAATAAAGTTTCTTTAACGCACTGAAGTTAACATAAAGCCATGGCGGCATAACGGCAGTGCATGTAGAAGAATTCCGTAATCTTATATTTAAGTATAAAGTCGATTTTGTTGTATATACACATTTAGCAATCGATATCGTAATGCTTCAAATCATTAGTTTAATATATTTAAGTTAATAAAACATCTTTATTTTACTGAAGTCTACAAAAGCCTTAACGGCATAACGGCAGTGCATTTAGAAGAATTACGTAATCTTATCTTTAGGTATAAAGTCGATTTTCGTGTATATACTCATTTAGCAATCGATATCGAAATGCTTCAAATCATTAGTTTAACATATTAAGATAATAAACGCTTTTTAGCTTACTGAAGTCTACATAAAGCCTTAACGGCATAACGGCAGTGCATTTAGAAGAATTCCGTTATCTTATATTTAGGTATAAATTTGATTTTCTTGTATGTATACACTTAGCAAGCGATATCGAAATGCTTCAAATCATTAGTTTAACATATTTAAGTTAATTAACCATCTTTAACGTATTGAAGTTGATATAAAGCCATGGCGGCATAACGGCAGTGCATGTAGAAGAATTCCGTAATCTTATATTTAGGTATAAAGTCGATTTTCTTGTATATACACATTTTTCAATCAATATCGAAATGCTTCAAATCATTAGTTTAACATATTAAGATAATAAACGCTTTTTAGCTTACTGAAGTCTACATAAAGCCTTAACGGTATAACGCCAGTGCATTTAGAATAATTCCGTAAAGTAATAATTTTATTTTTAGGTATAAAGTCGATTTTCTTGCATCTACACATTTAGCAATTGATATCGAAATGCTTCAAACCATTAGTTTCACATATTTAAAATAATTAACCTTCTTTAACGTATTGAAGGTGATATAAAGCCATGGCGGCATAACGGCAGTACATGTGGAAGAATTCCGTAATCTTATATTTAGGTATAAAGTCGATTTTCTTGTATATATATATTTCGCAATCGATATCGAAATGCTTCAGATAACTGGTTTAACATATTTAAGTTAACAAACCTCCTTTAGCGAACTGAAGTTGACATATTTAGGTATAAAGTCGATTTTGTTGTACATACACATTTAGCAATCGATATCGAAATGCTTCAAATCATTAGTTTAGCATATTTAAGTAAATTAACCTTCTTTAACGTACTGAAATTTATATAAAGCCATAACGGCATAACGGCAGTGTATTTCGAAGAATTCCGTAATCTTATATTTAGATATAAAGCCGAATTTGTTGTATATACGCATTTAGCAATCGACATTGAAATTCTTCAAATCATTAGTTTAACATATTTAAAATAATTAACCTTCTTTAACGTAATGAAGGTGATATAAAGCCATGGAGGCCTAACGACAGTGCATTTAGAAGAATTCCGTAATCTTATATTTAGGTATAAATTCGATTTTGTTGTATATACGCATTTAGCAATCGACATCGAAATGCTTCAAATAACTGGTTTAGCATATTTAGGTTAATTAACCTTCTTTATCTTACTGAAGTTTACATAAAGCCATAACGGCAGTATATTTAGGTGAATTCCGTAAGCTTTTATTTAGGTATAAAATCGATTTTCTTGTACATACACATTTAGCAATCGATATCGAAATGCTTCAAATCATTAGTTTAACATATTTAAGTTAATTAACCTTCTTTACCGTAATGAAGGTTATATAAAGCCATGGCGGCATAACGACAGTGCATTTAGAAAAATTCCGTAATCTTATATTTAGGTATAAATTCGATTTTGTTGTATATAGGCATTTATCAATATCGAGATGCTTCATACATATAACTGGTTTAGCATATTTATGTAGGTTAATTAACCTTCTTTATCTTACTGAAGTTTACATAAAGCCATAACGGCATAACGGCAGTATGTTTGAGAGAATTCCGTAATCTTTTATTTAGGTATAAAATCGATTTTCTTGTACATACACATTTTTCAATCAATATCGAAATGCTTCAAATCATTAGTTTAGCATATTTAAGTAAATTAAATTTCTTTAACGTACTGGAATTTATATAAAGCCATAACGGCATAACGGCAGTGTATTTCGAAGAATTCCGTAATCTTATATTTAGATATAAAGCCGAATTTGTTGTATATACGCATTTAGCAATCGATATCGAAATTCTTCAAATCATTAGTTTAACATATTTAAAATAATTAACCTTCTTTAACGTAATGAAGGTGATATAAAGCCATGGCGACCTAACGACAGTGCATTTAGAAGAATTCCGTAATCTTATATTTAGGTGTAAATTCGATTTTGTTGTATATACGCATTTAGCAATCGAAATCGAAATGCTTCAAATAACTGGTTTAGCATATTTAGGTTAATTAACCTTCTTTATCTTACTGAAGTTTACATAAAGCCATAACGGCAGTATATTTGGGTGAATTCCGTAAGCTTTTATTTAGGTATAAAATCGATTTTGTTGTATATACACATTTAGCAATCGATATCGAAATGCTCAAATCATTAGTTTAACATATTTGAGTAAACTAACCTTCTTTAACGTACTGAAATTTATTTAAAGCCATAACAGCATAGCGGCAGTGCATTTCGAAGAATTACGTTATCTTGTATTTAGGTATAAAGTCGATTTTCTTGTATATACGCATATAGCAATCGATATCGACATGCTTCAAATCATTAGTTTAACATATTTAAGTTAATAAACCTTCTTTAACGCACTGAAGTCTTCATAAAGCCTTAGCGAAATAACTGCAGTGCATTTAGAAGAATTCCGTAATGTTATAATTTTATATTTAGGTATAAAGTCGATTTCCTTGTACATACACATTTAGCAATCGATATCGAAATGCTCAAATCATTAGTTTTACATATTTGAGTAAACTAACCTTCTTTAACGTACTGAAATTTATATAAAGCCATAAGAGCATAGCGGCAGTGCATTTCGAAGAATTACGTTATCTTGTATTTAGGTATAAAGTCGATTTTCTTGTATATACGCATATAGCAATCGATATCGACATGCTTCAAATCATTAGTTTAACATATTTAAGTTAATAAACCTTCTTTAACGCACTGAAGTCTTCATAAAGCCTTAACGAAATAACTGCAGTGCATTTAGAAGAATTCCGTAATCTTATATTTAGGTATAAAGCCGAATTTGTTGTATATACGCATTTAGCAATCGATATCGAAATTCTTCAAATCATTAGTTTAACATATTTAAAATAATTAACCTTCTTTAACGTAATGAAGGTGAAGTAAAGCCATGGCGGTATAACGGCAGTGCATTTAGAAGAATTACGTTATCTTATATTTAGGTATAAAGTCGATTTTCTTGTATATACGCATTAAGCAATCGATATCGACATGCTTCAAATCATTAGTTTAACATATTTAAGTTAATAAACCTTCTTTAACGCACTGAAGACTTCATAAAGCCTTAACGGTATAACTGCAGTGCATTTAGAGGAATTCCGTAATCTTATATTTAGGTATAAAGTCGGTTTTATTGTATATACTCATTTAGCAATCGATATCGAAATGCTTCAAATCATTAGTTTAATATATTTAAGTTAATAAAGTTTCTTTAACGCACTGAAGTTAACATAAAGCCATGGCGGCATAACGGCAGTGCATGTAGAAGGATTCCGTAATCTTATATTTGTGTATAAAGTCGATTTTGTTGTATATACACATTTAGCAATCGATATCGTAATGCTTCAAATCATTAGTTTACTATATTTAAGTTAATAAAACATCTTTATTTTACTGAAGTCTACAAAAGCCTTACCGGCATAACGGCAGTGCATTTAGAAGAATTACGTAATTTTATATTTAGGTATAAAGTCGATTTTCGTGTATATACTCATTTAGCAAACGATATCGAAATGCTTCAAATCATTAGTTTAATATATTAAAGTTAATAAAGCTTCTTTAACGCACTGAAGTTAACATAAAGCCATGGCGGCATAACGGCAGTGCATGTAGAAGAACTCCGTAATCTTATATTTAGGTATTTAGTCGATTTTCTTGTATATACGCATTTAGCTATCGATATCGAAATGCTTCAAATCATTAGTTTAACATATTTAGATAATAAACGCTTTTTAGCTTACTGAAGTCTACATAAAGCCTTAAAGGTATAACGCCAGTGCATTTAGAATAATTCCGAAAAGTTATAATTTTAGTTTTAGGTATAAAGTCGATTTTCTTTTATTTACACATTTAGCAATCGATATCGAAATGCTTCAAACCATTAGTTTAACATATTTAAAAGAACTAACCTTCTTTAACTTATTGAAGGTGATATAAAGCCATGGCGGCATAACGGCAGTACATGTGGAAGAATTCCGTAATCTTATATTTAGGTATAAAGCCGATTTTCTTGTATATATATATTTCGCAATCGATATCGAAATGCTTCAGATAACTGGTTTAACATATTTAAGTTAATAAACCTCCTTTAGCGAACTGAGGTTGACATATTTAGGTATAAAGTCGATTTTGTTGTACATACACATTTAGCAATCGATATCGAAATGCTTCAAATCATTAGTTTAGCATATTTAAGTAAATTAACGTCCTATAACGTACTGAAATTTATATAAAGCCATAACGGCATAACGGCAGTGTACTTCGAAGAATTCCGTAATCTTATATTTAGATATAAAGCTGAATTTGTTGTACATACGCATTTAGCAATCGATATTGAAATTCTTCAAATCACTAGTTTAACATATTTAAAATAATTAACGTTCTTTAACGTAATGAAGGTGATATAAAGCCATGGAGGCCTAACGACAGTGAATTTAGAAGAATTCCGTAATCTTATATTTAGGTATAAATTCGATTTTGTTGTATATACGCATTTAGCAATCGATATCGAAATGCTTCAAATAACTGGTTTAGCATATTTAGGTTAATTAACCTTCTTTATCTTACTGAAGTTTACATAAAGCCATAATGGCATAACGGCAGTATATTTGGGTGAATTCCGTAAGCTTTTATTTAGGTATAAAGTCGATTTTCTTGTACATACACATTTAGCAATCGATATCGAAATGCTTCAAATCATTAGTTTAACATATTTAAGTTAATTAACCCTCTTTAACGTACTGAAATGTATATAAAGCCATGGCGGCATAACGACAGTGCATGTAGAAGAATTCCGTAATCTTATATTTAGGTATTTAGTCGATTTTCTTGTATTTACACATTTAGCAATCGATATCGAAAATCTTCAAATCATTAGTTTAACATATTTAAGTTAATTAGCCTTCTTTAACGTAATGAAGGTGATATATAGCCATGGCGACATAACGACAGTGCATTTAGAAAAATTCCGTAATCTTATATTTAGGTATAAGTTCGATTTTGTTGTATATAGGCATTTAGCAATATCGAAATGCTTCATATAACTGGTTTAGCATATTTAGGTTAATTAACCTTCTTTATCTTACTGAAGTTTACGTAAAGCCATAACGGCATAACGGCAGTATGTTTGAGAGAATTCCGTAATCTTTTAGTTAGGTATAAAATCGATTTTCTTGTACATACATCTTAGCATATTTAAGTAAATTAACCTTCTTTAACGTACTGAAATTTATATAAAGCCATAACGTCATAACGGCAGTGTATTTCGAAGAATTCCGTAATCTTATGTTTAGATATAAAGCCGAATTTGTTGTATATACGCATTTAGCAATCGATATCGAAATTCTTCAAATCATTAGTTTAACATATTTAAAATAATTAACCTTCTTTAACGTAATGAAGGTGATATAAAGCCATGGCGGCCTAACGACAGTGCATTTAGAAGAATTACGTATTCTTATATTTAGGTATAAAGTCGATTTTCTTGTATTTACATATTTAGCAATCGATATCGAAATGCTTCAAATCATTAGTTTAACATATTCAAGTTAATTAACCCTCTCTGTCTTACTGAAGTCTACATAAAGCCTTAACGGCATAACGGCAGTGCATTTAGAAGAATTCCGTTATCTTATATTTAGGTATAAATTTGATTTTCTTGCATGTATACATTTAGCAAGCGATATCGAAATGCTTCAAATTATTAGTTTAACATATTTAAGTTAATTAACCTTCTTTAACGTATTGAAGTTGATATAAAGCCATGGCGGCATAACGGCAGTGCATTTAGAAGAAGTCCGTAGTCTTATATTTAAGTATAAGGTCGGTTTTCTTGTATATATACATTTAGCAATCGATAACGAAATGCTTCAAATCATTAGTTTAGCATATTTAACTTAATTAACCTTCTTTATCTTACTGAAGTTTACATAAAGCCATAACGGTATAACGGCAGTGCATTTGGATGAATTCCGTAATCTTATATTAAGGTAAAAAGTCGATTTTGTTGTATATACACATTTAGCAATCGATATCGAAATGCTTCATCTCATAAGTTTAACATATTTAAGTTAATAAACCTTCTTTAACGATCTGAAGTTGGCATATAGCCATGGCGGCATAACGGCAGTGCATGTAGAAGAATTCCGTAATCTTATATTTAGGTATAAAGTCGATTTTCTTGTATATACGCATTTAGCTATCGATATCGAAATGCTTCAAATCATTAGTTTAAGATATTAAGATAATAAACGCTTTTTAGCTTACTGAAGTCTACATAAAGCCTTAACGGTATAACGCCAGTGCATTTAGAAGAATTCCGTAAAGTTATAATTTTATTTTTAGGTATAAAGTCGATTTTCTTTTATTAACACATTTAGCAATCGATATCGAAATGCTTCAAACCATAAGTTTAACACATTTAAAATAACTAACCTTCTTTAACGTATTGAAGTTGATACAAAGCCATGGCGGCTTAACGACAGTACATTTGGAAGGATTCCCTAATCTTATATTTAGGTATAAAGTCGATTTTCTTGTATATACACATTTAGCAATCGATATCGAAATGCTTCAAATCATTAGTTTAACATATTTAAGTTAATAAACCTTCTTTATCGCACTGAAGTCTACATAAAGCCTTAACGGTATAACTGCACTGCATTTAGAAGAACTCCATTATCTTATATTTAGGTATAAATTCGACTTTCTTGTATATACTCGTTTAGCAAGCGATATCGATATGCTTCAAATCATTAGTTTAACATATTTAAGTTAATTAAACTTCTTTATCTTACTGAAGTTTACATAAAGCCATAACGGCAGTGCATTTGGAAGAATTCCGTAATCTTATATTTAGGTATAAAGTAAATATATACACATTTAGCAATCGATATCGATATACTTCAAATCATTAGTTTAACATATTTAAGTTAATTATCCTTCTTTTTCTTACTGAAGTTTACATAAAGCCATAACGGTATAACGGCAGTGCATTTGGAAGAATTCAGTAATCTTATATCCAGGAATAAAGTCGATTTTGTTGTATATACACATTTAGCAATAGATATCGAGATGGTTCAACTCATTAGTTTAACATATTTAAGTTAATAAACCTTCCTTAACGCACTGAAGTCTACATAAAGCCTTAACGGTATAACGGCAGTGCATTTAGAAGAATTCCGTAATCTTATATTTAGGTATTTAGTCGATTTTCTTGTATTTACACATTTAGCAGTCGATATCGAAATGCTCCAAACCATAAGTTTAACATATTTAAAATAACTAACCTTCTTTAACGTATTGATGTTGATACAAAGCCATGGCGGCTTAACGACAGTACATTTGGAAGAATTCCCTAATCTTATATTTACGTATAAATTCGATTTTGTTGTATATAAACATTTAGCAATCGATATCGAAATGCTTCAAATCATTAGTTTAACATATTTAAGTTAATTAACCTTCTTTACCGTAATGAATGTTATATAAAGCCATGGCGGCATAACGACAGTGTATGTAGAAGAATTCCGTTATCTTATATTTAGGTATATAGTCGATTTTCTTGTACTTACACATTTAGCAATCGATATCGAAAATCTTCAAATCATTAATTTAACATATTTAAGTTAATTAACCTTCTTTAACGTAATGAAGGTGATATAAAGCCATGGCGGCATAACGACAGTGCATTTAGAAAAATGCCGTAATCTTATATTTAGGTATAAGTTCGATTTTGTTGTATATAGGCATTTAGCAATATCGAAATGCTTCATATAAGTGGTTTAGTATATTTAGGTTAATTAACCTTCTTTATCTTACTGAAGTGTACATAAAGCCATAACGGCATGACGGCAGTATATTTGGGAGAATTCCGTAATCTTTTATTTAGGTATAAAATCGATTTTCTTGTACATACACATTTAGCAATCAATATCGAAATGCTTCGAATCATTAGTTTAGCATATTTAAGTAAATTAACCTTCTTTAACGTACTGAAATTTATATAAAGCCATAACGGCATAACGGCAGTGTATTTCGAAGAATTCCGTAATCTTATATTTATATATAAAGCCGAATTTGTTGTATTTACGCATTTAGCAATCGATATCGAAAATCTTCAAATCATTAGTTTAACATATTTAAAATAATTAACCTTCTTTAACGTATTGAAGGTGATATAAAGCCATGGCGGCATAACGGCAGTACATGTGGAAGAATTCCGTAATCTTATATTTAGGTATAAAGTCGATTTTCTTGTATATACGCATATAGCAATCGATATCGAAATGCTTTATATAACTGGTTTAGCATATTTAGGTTAATTAACCTTCTTTATCTTACTGAAGTTTACATAAAGCCATAACAGCATAGCGGCGGTGCATTTAGAAGAATTACGTTATCTTATATTTAGGTATAAAGTCGATTTTCTTGTAAATACTGTTAACGATATACTTACATTTACATACATTAAATGAAGAAAAGCGTTTGTCAGGATTTTTAAAATTGAGTATTCATTAACAATGTTTATTTGTGTGTGTGAAATAAATAGTTCATGTTTAATTTAAAATAAATAAAGAAATGGAAAATGTTGATTGGTGTTACCGCGTCGGTTGATGAATGCTGACTGACTACTCGTATTCTTCTTCTTCTCGAGGTTTTTGACATTCATTTACAGTCGGCCTTTCCTGATAAACTTGAGCGACCTCGCTCAACTCGTTATTGATTATTTCTTAATCGTTGTCGTCGTCTTCTGGTAATTGACACCAGCGTTTCAACTTATCGATGGAGTAAACAGAAGAATAATGCTTTCTAGTGCGTCGTGTTTGTGGAAGATCTTCTACCACATATCGATCGTGGTCAAGGACTTTGGTAACTATAAACGGTCCCTTGAATCGTGGTTCGAGTTTTCTTGATATACCGGTACTTGGTGGTTCATTTTCGGCTAGTACTAAGTCACCTTCTTGGAAAGTATGCGGAGTTGCATGTGCTGCGTCGAAACGAGATTTCGCAGCTGCTCGTTTTTCATTAATTCTTTTAGCTGCTGCTTCACGGAGATCTGTTAGCTGTTCGTCATTTAATGCTTCATCGTTTGCTTGCAAGCTTAGAATAACTCTGTTGCGTAAAATATCACGTGGCTTGTACCCATACAAGAGCTCATGAGGTGTACAACCCGTGGTACTATTCTTCATCGTGTTTATGCACCACTGTACACAGCGAATTTTCTCGTCCCATTTCTTATCTACAGAATTCATGGGTAATAACATAGATAAAATTGTGCGATTTGTTCTTTCTGCGTGACCATTCGCTCTTGGTGTTCGCACCGCCGTGAGAATATGTTTTATATCATTTTCGAAACAGTATTTTTCGAATTCGCGAGACGTGAAAGCAGAACCTCTATCTGTCACAATACGTAATGGCATTCCAACATAACTACTTGCTTCGTTTAATGCTTCGATGACAAAGCGAGTTGATGTATTCTTAACGGGATATAGCATTGTAAATTTTGTGAATGAGTCGACGATAACCAAAAGATGTTCTTTTCCTTTTGAGCTTTTCGGAAATGGACCCAAATGATCCATATGGATAGTTCTGAATGGAACTGGTTCGATGTCACTGAAGTGGTACTGTATTTCGGCTTTACCACCTTTTCGTTTATTATAAGCACAATCCATACAAGATAAAATGAATTGTTTGACAAAATTTCGCATTCGTGGAAACCACATATAGGTTTTCAATCGTTCTAACGTCTTTTCGACACCCATGTGTCCTGCTTGCATATGACAATCTTGGACAACTCTATGACGTAGTGATCGTGGTACAACCCAAAGAAGTTTGTCGTCGACTTTTCGTAAAAGTCTTCCATGCTGTAGTACGTACTCTTTTTCTTCAACGTTGTTGTTTGTTTTAATATTGTTTACAATTTGACATATGCGCTCGTCCTGTAACTGCATGCTAAAAAGCCAGTCATCTTTATCTATTACTGCTTTATCAATACGTAAGTCTACTACTTCGATTGTTCGTGCTTCTTCGTATGGAACTCGGCTTAGAGCATCGACGTGCTCCATGCGTTTACCCGGTCGATGTTCAATTTCAATGTCGTAATCTTGTACTCGTAACCACCATCTGGCGATCCGTGGTATGAGCTCTTTCTTTTGCATAGTCGTTTTAAGTGCGCTACAGTCTGTTTTAACTTTAACCTTTTTACCATAAATGTAATATCGAAATCGTTCTAGAGACTCTACAACGGCTAGAGTTTCGAGTTCATAACTATGAAACTTTTGTTCGTCAACGCTAGTTGCTCTACTGTAATATGCTATTGGCTTAAAATCATCTTTTTCACGCTGCAATAATACGCCTGCCAAACCTACTGCACTTGCATCCGTGTGCAGCTCATGGTCTGCATCCACACGATATGCTACCAATACTGGTCGGGATACTAATTTAGATTTTAATTGCTCAAATGCGCATTCTTGCACTTTCGTCCATTCAAATTTTTGATTTTTTCGTAACAGTTTGCGTAACGGCTCTGAAATTATAGCATATCCGGGGACAAATTTTCTAAAGTACCCGCTTAAGCCTAAAAATCTGCGTATATCTGCTATATTAGCCGGTGTCTGAAACTTGGATATAGCTTGAGTTTTGATTTTACCAGGCGAAATACCTTCTGGCGTTAGCTCGTGACCAAGAAATGTAATCGTCGTTTTCATAAAATCGCATTTTTTTATATTTAGCGTCAAGCCCGCATTACGTAAAACTGTCAAAACTCTGTTCAATTTTTCTAGCATTTGCTCGAACGTTTGACTACCTATCAAGATGTCGTCCATGTAAATCATAAGGTCGTCTTCGTGGACTTGTTCCTTAATCTTTGTCATTAAGCGTTGAAAAACAATCGGCGCATTCTTCAACCCAAATGGCATGCGTTTGAATTCATACAAGCCATCAGGGGTTATAAATGCAGTGTATTTGCGACTTTCAGGTGCGATTGGGATTTGATAATATCCACTATTTAAATCTAGAATCGTAAAAAATTTATATTGCTTTGCTTGGTGCAGTTGTTCCTCGATATTTGGAACCGGAAAATTCTCTTTTTCAATTAACAAATTTAAACGACGGTAATCTACGCAAAGTCTATCGCTTCCATCTTTTTTCTTAACTAATACAATCGGGCTTGCAAATTCTGATGAGGATTTTGTTATAATATCGTTATCTTCTAGATCTTTAATCATTTGTGTAATTATCATTCGCTTTGGCGCTGGCACTCGATAAGGCATTTGCGCAATAATCTTTTTCGATTTTAAAACAATTTGCATTTCAATTAAGTGTGACTTACCAATGCCGTTTAATCCGCTCGAGAACACATCATTGTAGTTTTCCAGTAACTCTTGCAGTTTACGCCTTTGATCTGCACTACTTACATTATTTGTTATTTTTGTAAACCATTCATCATCAGGTAACGTAACAGCATAACGACGTTCAGGTTCCAACTTTGATTGACCATCCTCCACCGTAAACACCAAACCTTTACGCGCTACGACGTCTTGACCCAGTAGAAAATCGGTTTCCAACATATTATCTGCAACAATATAGACTAGCACGTTGACCTTTGCTTCACCAATTACTATGTCGAGCATACACCTTTCCCGCATCATGTATCTGCCACCACTTATTCCGTTTAAATGTGCGCAACACTCTTCAGGTTCAATTCTCAACATATCGACCGTTGACTTTCGAACTAAACTGCACTCGCTACCAGTATCGATTAACGCTTCAAAAATTCTGCCGTTTACGTTAACTTTCTTAACAAAACATCTTTCATCTCGTTTCAGATCAGCTTTTCGAACGTTATGTGCTACTTGCTTACAACCACAATTGATCGGTTCGTTTCGTTTATGCACTTTACCACAATCAGCACATCTTGAACGCTTCTGCTCCTTCGTACATTTACTTGATATGTGGCCTATCTCGCCACAATTGTAACACACAACTTTTTTGCCTTCACTATTCGCTACATGCTGTCGCGGTGCGTCCTTCGCATTACTTCCAAAACTTTGTTTAAACGTGGTAACTTTAACACGATTTCTTAACCACTCTTCAATTATTTCGCGCATTTGCTTCGTACTTTCAAACCTCTGCGCTGCAATGGCACTTTGTAACTCGGAATGATTCAAACCCTGTCGCGTATATTGGATTATTGCAGATTCACTTAGTTGAAATCGCTTGCCTAGGGCATTCACTCTAAAACAGTAGTCGGATATACGTTCACCTGTTCTGCGTCCCGATTCATTCATCATACGATGAATTTGAGCTTCATCATAAGACATGCAAAATTCATTTCTCAATTCCGCAGCGAAATCATCCCAGCTGGTGTGCACAGTGGGTAATGTGTCTAACCACATACGAGCGACTCCTTTCAATTGCCCATAAACCGCTACTAAAACACATTTTTCGTCTAGTTGGTAAGCTCTCATAACGCTGCTAACACGATCAATATACTGCTGAACTGTGAGCGACTGCGTGTTGGTTGGATCAAACTCCGGTATCATGTCCGATATTTCTCTAATCGACCGAAAACCACCGACATATGCATTTGTAAGAATTGACGGCGTCGAAATTTGACAAATATTTTCGTTTGCGTTTTGATTATTAACATTCGGTTGCCCTACATTCGCGTCAAGTGTTCTTTGATTATTCTGCTGCAGCATGCCGACAATAGTTTCCATCATACCACGTAAATCATTGATTTGCTCTTGCAGCCCCGAATCAATGACTGCGGGAGCTTCAATTTCGTCACCACCGATTTTTTGTATTAAGCGTAGTTCTAACTCTGCTCTAGAACCAGATGTAGATAAGCCTTTTTCGCGCAGTATCACTTTTAATTGATCGATTTTTAGTTCGTTTATTTTAGGCATCGTGAATTGTTTTATTATTATTTTTCTTTTACAGGTATATATTCACAACTTCTTATTTACTTCTCGTCGCTTTTCGTTTTTGTTTTTTGATTTAACTCGTTAATTTTCGTTTTCAGTTACTATTTTTCGTTTTGTTTTGATTTTTCAATTCACAATTCGTTGATTTCTGCTTTTAGTTATTACATTTGTAATCGTTGACATTCGTTGTTCTTATTTTTCGTTGTTGCGTTTGCACTCGTTTAAGTGAATCTCCGTTGACATTCGTTGTTTATGTTTCTCGTTGCTGCGTTAGTATACGTACTCGTAGATTTTCATGTCGTTCGTTTGTTATCGTTTAACGTTGCTTCCTCTCTTCGTTGACCTTTTCTACTTCGTTGACGAGACACCCGATAGTTTTGCTTCACGTTGATACGTCGATAGATGGCGTTGCTTCTGCGCTTTAGTAATTTCGCTTTGTCGTATACGCATGTTGTAGTACTATTATTTTCTCACTCTTACTCATGCCGATTTTGTCTTGAAACGCGACCGATTCTTTCGCACTCACTCTTTAAATTTCATATTCAAATAAAACTGCCGATTGCCGAAATTGCGATTGTTGGAGCGCTAGCGCTCCTGCACTTTTAGATTTAAAATTGTCTTCTTTTTTTTCTCACAGCTTCTTTTTTGCTATTTTTAATGCGTTCATGCGACTACGTTCATTTGTGGCATCATTTCACACACTTTCCCAGCTTCTGAACTGTTAACGATATACTTACATTTACATACATTAAATGAAGAAAAGCGTTTGTCAGGATTTTTAAAATTGAGTATTCATTAACAATGTTTATTTGTGTGTGTGAAATAAATAGTTCATGTTTAATTTAAAATAAATAAAGAAATGGAAAATGTTGATTGGTGTTACCGCGTCGGTTGATGAATGCTGACTGACTACTCGTATTCTTCTTCTTCTCGAGGTTTTTGACATTCATTTACAATACGCATATAGCAATCGATATCAAAATGCTTCAAATCATTAGTTTAACATATTTAAGTTAATAAACCTTCTTTAACGCACTGAAGTCTTCATAAAGCCTTAACGAAATAACTGCAGTGCATTTAGAAGAATTCCGTAATCTTATATTTAGGTATAAAGTCGATTTTGTTGTATATACTCATTTAGCAATCGATATCGACATGCTTCAAATCATTAGTTTAACATATTTAAGTTAATAAAGCTTCTTTAACGCACTGAAGTTAACATAAAGCCATGGCGGCATAACGGCAGTGCATGTAGAAGAATTCCGTAATCTTATATTTAAGTACAAAGTCGATTTTCGTGTATATACTCATTTAGCAATCGATATCGAAATGCTTCAAATCATTAGTTTAATATATTAAAGTTAATAAAGCTTCTTTAACGCACTGAAGTTAACATAAAGCCATGGCGGCATAACGGCAGTGCATGTAGAAGAATTCCGTAATCTTTTATTTAGGTATGAAGTCGATTTTCTTGTATATATACATTTAGCAATCTATATCGAAATGCTTCAAATCATTAGTTTAACATATTTAAGTTAATAAACCTTCTTTAACGCATTGACGTCTTCATAAAGCCTTAACGGTATAACTGCAGTGCATTTAGAAGAATTCCGTATTCTTATATTTAGGTATAAAGTCGATTTTCTTGTATTTACATATTTACCAATCGATATCGAAATGCTTCAAATCATTAGTTTAATATATTCAAGTTAATTAACCCTCTCTGTCTTACTGAAGTCTACATAAAGCCTTAACGGCATAACGGCGATGCATTTAGAAGAATTCCGTTATCTTATATTTAGGTATAAATTTGATTTTCTGGTATGTACACATTTAGCAATCGATATCGAAATGCTTCAAATCAGTAGTTTAACATATTTAAGTTAATTAACCTTCTCTAACGTATTGAAGTTGATATAAAGCCATGGCGGCATAACGGCAGTGCATTTAGAAGAAGTCCGTAGTCGTATATTTAAGTATAAGGTCGGTTTTCTTGTATATACACATTTAGCAATCGATAACGAAATGCTTCAAATCATTAGTTTAGCATATTTAACTTAATTAACCTTCTTTATCTTACTGAAGTTTACATAAAGCCATAACGGTATAACGGCAGTGCATTTGGATGAATTCCGTAATCTTATATTAAGGTAAAAAGTCGATTTTGTTGTATATACACATTTAGAAATCGATATCGAAATGCTTCATCTCATAAGTTTAACATATTTAAGTTAATAAACCTTCTTTAACGATCTGAAGTTGGCATATAGCCATGGCGGCATAACGGCAGTGCATGTAGAAGAATTCCGTAATCTTATATTTAGGTATAAAGTCGATTTTCTTGTATATACGCATTTAGCTATCGATATCGAAATGCTTCAAATCATTAGTTTAACATATTAAGATAATAAACGCTTTTTAGCTTACTGAAGTCTACATAAAGCCTTAACGGTATAACGCCAGTGCATTTAGAAGAATTCCGTAAAGTTATAATTTTATTTTTAGGTATAAAGTCGATTTTCTTTTATTAACACATTTAGCAATCGATATCGAAATGCTTCAAACCATAAGTTTAACACATTTAAAATAACTAACCTTCTTTAACGTATTGAAGTTGATACAAAGCCATGGCGGCTTAACGACAGTACATTTGGAAGGATTCCCTAATCTTATATTTAGGTATAAAGTCGATTTTCTTGTATATACACATTTAGCAATCGATATCGAAATGCTTCAAATCATTAGTTTAACATATTTAAGTTAATAAACCTTCTTTATCGCACTGAAGTCTACATAAAGCCTTAACGGTATAACTGCACTGCATTTAGAAGAACTCCGTTATCTTATATTTAGGTATAAATTCGACTTTCTTGTATATACTCGTTTAGCAAGCGATATCGATATGCTTCAAATCATTAGTTTAACATATTTAAGTTAATTAACCTTCTTTAGCGTATTGAAGTTGATATAAAGCCATAACGACAGTACATTTGGAAGAATTCCGTAACCTTATGTTTAGGTATAAATTCGATTTTCTTGTAAATACACATTTAGCAAGCGATATCGAAACGCTTCATATCATTAGTTTAACATATTTAAGTTAATTAACTTTCTTTAACGTATTGAAGTTGATATAAAGCCATAACGACAGTACATGTGGAAGAATTCCGTAATCTTATAGTTAGGTATAAAGTCGATTTTCTTGTATATAACATTTTGCAATCGATATCGAAATGCTTCAAATAACTGGTTTAACATATTTAAGCTAATTAAACTTCTTTATCTTACTGAAGTTTACATAAAGCCATAACGGCAGTGCATTTGGAAGAATTCCGTAATCTTATATTTAGGTATAAAGTAAATATATACACATTTAGCAATCGATATCGATATGCTTCAAATCATTAGTTTAACATATTTAAGTTAATTATCCTTCTTTTTCTTACTGAAGTTTACATAAAGCCATAACGGTATAACGGCAGTGCATTTGGAAGAATTCAGTAATCTTATATCCAGGAATAAAGTCGATTTTGTTGTATATACACATTTAGCAATAGATATCGAGATGGTTCAACTCATTAGTTTAACATATTTAAGTTAATAAACCTTCCTTAACGCACTGAAGTCTACATAAAGCCTTAACGGTATAACGGCAGTGCATTTAGAAGAATTCCGTAATGTTATAATTTTATATTTAGGTATAAAGTCGATTTTCTTGTATTTACACATTTAGCAGTCGATATCGAAATGCTCCAAACCATAAGTTTAACATATTTAAAATAACTAACCTTCTTTAACGTATTGATGTTGATACAAAGCCATGGGGGCTTAACGACAGTACATTTGGAAGAATTCCCTAATCTTATATTTACGTATAAATTCGATTTTGTTGTATATAAACATTTAGCAATCGATATCGAAATGCTTCAAATCATTAGTTTAACATATTTAAGTTAATTAACCTTCTTTACCGTAATGAATGTTATATAAAGCCATGGCGGCATAACGACAGTGTATGTAGAAGAATTCCGTTATCTTATATTTAGGTATATAGTCGATTTTCTATTTACACATTTAGCAATCGATATCGAAAATCTTCAAATCTTTAAATTTTAAACATATTTAAGTTAATTAACCTTCTTTAACGTAATGAAGGTGATATAAAGCCATGGCGGCATAACGACAGTGCATTTAGAAAAATGCCGTAATCTTATATTTAGGTATAAGTTCGATTTTGTTGTATATAGGCATTTAGCAATATCGAAATGCTTCATATAAGTGGTTTAGCATATTTAGGTTAATTAACCTTCTTTATCTTACTGAAGTGTACATAAAGCCATAACGGCATGACGGCAGTATATTTGGGAGAATTCCGTAATCTTTTATTTAGGTATAAAATCGATTTTCTTGTACATACACATTTAGCAATCAATATCGAAATGCTTCGAATCATTAGTTTAGCATATTTAAGTAAATTAACCTTCTTTAACGTACTGAAATTTATATAAAGCCATAACGGCATAACGGCAGTGTATTTCGAAGAATTCCGTAATCTTATATTTAGATATAAAGCCGAATTTGTTGTATTTACGCATTTAGCAATCGATATCGAAATTCTTCAAATCATTAGTTTAACATATTTAAAATAATTAACCTTCTTTAACGTAATGAAGGTGATATAAAGCCATAGCGGCCTAACGACAGTGCATTTAGAAGAATTCCGTAATCTTATATTTAGGTATAAATTCGATTTTGTTGTATATACGCATTTAGCAATCGAAATCGAAATGCTTCAAATAACTGGTTTAGCATATTTAGGTTAATTAACCTTATTTATCTTAATGAAGTTTACATAAAGCCATAACGGCATAACGGCAAAATATTTGGGTGAATTCCGTAAGATTTTATTTAGGTATAAAATCGATTTTCTTGTACATACACATTTATCAATCGATATCGAAATGCTCAAATCATTAGTTTAACATATTTGAGTAAACTAACCTTCTTTAACGTACTGAAATTTATATAAAGCCATAACAGCATAGCGGCAGTGCATTTAGAAGAATTACGTTATCTTATATTTAGGTACAAAGTCGATTTTCTTGTATATACGCATACAGCAATCGATATCGACATGCTTCAAATCATTAGTGTAACATATTTAAGTTAATAAACCTTCTTTAACGCACTGAAGTCTTCATAAAACCTTAACGGTATAACTGCAGTGCATTTAGAAGAATTCCATAATCTTATATTTAGGTATAAAGTCGATTTTGTTGTATATACTCATTTAGCAATCGATATCGAAATGCTTCAAATCATTAGTTTAATATATTTAAGTTAATAAAGCTTCTTTAACGCACTGAAGTTAACATAAAGCCATGGCGGCATAACGGCAGTGCATGTAGAAGAATTCCGTAATCTTATATTTAAGTATAAAGTCGATTTTATTGTATATACACATTTAGCAATCGATATCGAAATGCTTCAAATCATTAGTTTACTATATTTAAGTTAATTAAACATTTTTATTTTACTGAAGTCTACAAAAACCTTAACGGCATAACGGCAGTGCATTTAGAAGAATTACGTAATCATATATTTAGGTAGCAAGTCGATTTTCGTGTATATACTCATTTAGCAATCGATATCGAAATGCTTCAAATCATTAGTTTAATATATTAAAGTTAATAAAGCTTCTTTAACGCACTGAAGTTAACATAAAGCCATGGCGGCATAACGGCAGTGCATGCAGAAGAATTCCGTAATCTTATATTTAGGTATAAAGTCGATTTTATTGTATATACACATTTAGCAATCGATATCGAAATGCTTCAAATCATTAGTTTAACATATTTAAGTTAATAAACATTCTTTAACGCACTGACGTCTTCATAGAGCCTTAACGGTATAACTGCAGTGCATTTTGAAGAATTTTGTAATCTTATATTTAGGTATAAAGTCGATTTTATTGTATATACACATTTAGCAATTGATATCGAAATGCTTCAAATCATTAGTTTAACATATTCAAGTTAATTAACCCTCTCTGTCTTACTGAAGTCTACATAAAGCCTTAACGGCATAACGACAGTACATTTGGAAGAATTCCGTAATCTTGTGTTTAGGTATAAATTCGATTTTCTTGTATATACGCATTTAGCAATCGATATCAAAATGCTTCAAATCATTAGTTTAACATATTTAAGTTAATTAACCTTCTTTAACGTATTGAAGTTGATATAAAGCCATGGCGGCATAACGGCAGTGCATTTAGAAGAAGTCCGTAATGTTATAATTTTATATTTAGGTATAAAGTCGATTTTCTTGTATTCACACATTTAGCAGTCGATATCGAAATGCTCCAAACCATAAGTTTAACATATTTAAAATAACTAACCTTCTTTAACGTATTGAAGTTGATACAAAGCCATGGCGGCTTAACGACATACATTTGGAAGAATTCTCTAATCTTATATTTAGGTATAAATTCGATTTTGTTGTATATGCGCATTAAGCAATAGATATCGAAATGCTTCAAATAACTGGTTTAGCATATTTAGGTTAATTAACCTTCTTTAATCTATTGAAGTTGCTATAAAGCCATAACGACAGTACGTTTGGAAGAATTCCGTAATCTTATGTTTAGGTATAAATTCGTTTTTCTTGTAAATACACATTAAGCAAACGATATCAAAACGCTTCATATCATTAGTTTAACATATTTAAGTTAATTAACCTTCTTTAACGTATTGAAGTTGATATAAAGCCATAACGCCAGTACATGTGGAAGAATTCCGTAATCTTATAGTTAGGTATAAAGTCGATCTTCTTGTATATACACATTTTGCAATCGATATCGAAATGCTTCAAATAACTGGTTTAGCATATTTAAGTTAATTAACCTTCTTTATCTTACTGAAGTTTACACAAAGCCATAACGGCAGTGCATTTGGAAGAATTCCGTAATCTTATATTTAGGTAAAAAGTAAATATATACACATTTAGCAATCGATATCGATATGCTTCAAATCATTAGTTAAACATATTTAAGTTGATTATCCTTCTTTTTTTTTACTGAAGTTTACATAAAGCCATAACGGTATAACGGCAGTGCATTTGGAAGAATTCCGTAATCTTATATCTAGGAATAAAGTCGATTTTTTGTATATACACATTTAGCAATAGATATCGAGATGGTTCAACTCATTAGTTTAACATATTTAAGTTAATAAAACTTCTTTAACGCACTGAAGTCTACATAAAGCCTTAAC
>CM050324.1:10891983-10906983 GCA_027475135.1 Bactrocera correcta | reverse complement strand
TGGAATAATTCGTAGTCTTATATTTAGGCATTAATCCGATTTTCTTGTATATACACATTTTGCAATCGATATAGAAATGCTTCAAATAACTGGTTTAGCATATTTAAGTTAATTAACCTTCTTTATCTTACTGAAGTTTACATAAAGCCATAACGGCATAACGGCAGTATATTTATATGAATATCTTATATTTAGGTATAAAGTCGATTTTGTTGTACATACACATTTAGCAATCGATATCGAAATGCTTCAAATCATTAGTTTAACATATTTAAGTTAGCTAACCTTCTTTAACGTAATGAAGGTGATATAAAGCCATGGCGGCATAACGACAGTGCATGTAGAAGAATTCCGTAATCTTATGTTTAGGTATAAGTCGATTTTCTTGTATATACACATTTAGCAATCGATAACGAAATGCTTCAAATCATTGGTTTAACATATTTAAGTTAATTAGCCTTCTTTAACGTAATGAAGGTGACATAAAGCCATGGCGGCATAACGACAGTACATTTGGAAGAATTCCGTAATCTTATGTTTAGGAATAAATTCGATTTTCTTTTACATACACATTTAGCAAGCGATATCGAAATGCTTCAAATCATTAGTTTAACAATTTTAAGTTAATTAATCTTTTTTAACGTATTGAAGTTGATACAAAGCCATGGCGGCATAACGACAGTACATTTGGAAGAATTCCGTAATCTTATATTTAGGTATATAGTCGATTTTCTTGTATATACGCATCTAGCAATCGATATCGAAATGCTTCAAATAACTGGTTTCGCATATTTAAGTTAATTAACCTTCTTTATCTTACTGTAGTTTACATAAAGCCATAACGGCATAACGGCAGTATATTTATATGAATTTCGTCATCTTATATTTAGGTATAAAGTCGATTTTGTTGTATATACGCATCTAGCAATCGATATCGAAATGCTTCAAATCATTGTTTAACATATTTAAGTTAATTAACCTTCTTTAACGTATTGAAGTCGATATAAAGCCATGGCGGCATAACGACAGTACATTTGGAAGAATTCCGTAATCTTATATTTAGGTATAAAGTCGATTTTCTTGTATATACGCATCTAGCAATCGATATCGAAATGCTTCAAATCATTAGTTTAACATATTTAAGTTAATTAACCTTCTTTAACGTATTGAAGTCGATATAAAGCCATGGCGGCATAACGACAGTACATTTGGAAGAATTCCGTAATCTTATATTTAGGTATAAAGTCGATTTTCTTGTATATACGCATCTAGCAATCGATATCGAAATGCTTCAAATCATTAGTTTAACATATTTAAGTTAATTAACCTCCTTTAACGTAATGAAGGTGATATAAAGCCATGGCGGCATAACGACAGTGCATGTAGAAGAATTCCGTAATCTTATGTTTAGGTATAAAGTCGATTTTCTTGTATATACACATTTAGCAATCAAAAAAGAAATGCTCCAAATCATTGGTTTAACATATTTAAGTTAATTAGCCTTCTTTAACGTAATGAAGGTGACATAAAGCCAAGGCGGCATAACGACAGTACATTTGGAAGAATTCCGTAATCTTATGTTTAGGTATAAATTCAATTTTCTTTTACATACACATTAAGCAAGCGATATCGAAATGCTTCAAATCATTATTTTAACATATTTAAGTTAATTAACCTTCTTTAACGTATTAAAGTTGATACAAAGCCATGGCGGCATAACGACAGTACATTTAGAAGAATTCCGTAGTCTTATATTTAGAAATAAAGTCGATTTTCTTTTATATATGCATTAAGCAATCGATATCGAAATGCTTCAAATAACTGGTTTAACATATTTAAGTTAATAAACCTTCTTTAACGATTTGAAGTTAACATAAAGCCATAACGGCATAACGGCAGTGCATTTAGAAGATTTTTGTTATCATATATTTATGTATAAAGTCGATTTTCTTGTATATTCACATTTAGCAATCGATATCGAAATGCTTCAAATCATTAGTTGAACATATTTAAGTTAAATAACCTTCTTTATCTTACTGAATATTATATAAAGCCATAACGGTATAACGGCAGTGCATTTGGAAGAATTCCGTAAACTTATATTTAGGTATAAAGTCGATTTTATTGTATATACACATAAGCAATCGATATCGAGATGGTTCAACTCATTAGTTTAACATATTTAAGTTAATAAACCCTCTTTACCGATCTGAAGTTGGCTTAAGGCCATGGCGGCATAACTGCAGTGCATTTAGAAGAATTCCGTAATCTTATATTTAGGTGTAAAGTCGATTTTCTTGCATATACACATTTAGCAATCGATATCGAGATGGTTCAACTCATTAGTTTAACATATTTAAGTTAATTAACCGTATTTTTCTTACTGAAGTGTACGTAAAGCCAAAACGGTATAACGGCAGTGCATTTGGAAGAATTCCGTAATCTTCTATTTAGGTATAAAGTCTATTTTCTTCTATTTACACATTTAGCAATCGATATCGAAATGCATCAAATAACTGTTTTAGCATATTTAAGTTAATTAACCTTCTTTATCTTACTGAAGTTTACATAAAGCCATAACGGCATAACGGCAGTATATTTATATGAATTCCGTTATCTTATATTTAGGTATAAAGTCGATTTTGTTGTACATACACATTTAGCAATCGATATCGAAATGCTTCAAATCATAAGTTTAACATATTTAAGTTAAGTAACCTTCTTTAACGTATTGAAGTTGATACAAAGCCATGGCGGCATAACGACAGTACATGTAGAAGTATTCCGTAGTCTTATATTTAGAAATAAAGTCGATTTTCTTTTATATATGCATTAAGCAATCGATATCGAAATGCTTCCAATAACTGGTTTAACATATTTAAGTTAATAAACCTTCTTTAACGAACTGAAGTTAACATAAAGCCATAACGGCATAACGGCAGTGCATTTAGAAGAATTTTGTTATCATATATTTATGTATAAAGTCGATTTTCTTGTATATTCACATTTAGCAATCGATAACGAAATGCTTCAAATCATTAGTTTAACATATTTAAGTTAATTAACCTTCTTTATCTTACTGAAGTTTACATAAAGCCATAACGGTATAACGGCAGTATATTTAGATGAATTCCGTTATCTTATATTTAAGTATAAAGTCGATTTTGTTGTACATACATATTTAGCAATCGATATCAAATGCTTCAAATCATTAGTTTAACATATTTAAGTTAATTAACCTTCTTTATCTTACTGAAGTTTACATAAAGCCATAACGGTATAACGGCAGTATATTTATATGAATTCCGTTATCTTATAATTAAGTATAAAATCGATTTTGTTGTACATACACATTTGGCAATCGATATCGAAATGCTTCAAATCATTAGTTTAACATATTTATGTTAGTTAACCTTCTTTAACGTAATGAAGGTGATATAAAGCCATGGCGGCATAACGACAGTGCATTTGGAAGAATTCCGTAAACTTATATTTAGGTATAATGTCGATTTTGTTGTATTTACACATTTAGCAATCGATATCGAGATGCTTCAAATCATAAGTTTAACCTATTTAAGTTAATTAACCTTATTTTTCCTACTGAAGTTTACGTAAAGCCATAACGATATAACGGCAGGGCATTTGGAAGAATTCCGTAATCTTATATTTAGGTATAAAGTCGATTTTCTTGTATATACACTTTAGCAATCGATATCGAGATGGTTTAACATATTTAAGTTAATTAACCATATTTTTCTTACTGAAGTGTACGTAAAGCCATAACGGTATAACGGCAGTGCATTTGGAAGAATTCCGTAATCTTATATTTAGGTATAAAGTCGATTTTCTTGTATTTACACATTTAACAATCGATATCGAAATGCATCAAATAACTGGTTTAGCATATTTAAGTTAATTAACCTTCTTTTATTTACTGAAGTTTACTTAAAGCCATAACGGCATAACGGCAGTATATTTATATGAATTCCGTTATCTTATAATTAAGTATAAAGTCGATTTTGTTGTACATACACATTTAGCAATCGATATCGAAATGCTTCAAATCATTAGTTTAACATATTTAAGTTAGTTAACCTTCTTTAACGTAATGAAGGTGATATAAAGCCATGGCGGCATAACGACAGTGCATTTAGAAGAATTCCGTAATCTTATATTTAGGTATAAAGTCGATTTTTTTGTATATACGCATTTAGCAATCGATATCGAAATGCTACAAATCATTAGTTTAACATGTTCAAGTTAATAAACCTTCTTTAACGAACGGAAGTTGGCTTAAAGCCATGACGGCATAACGGCAGTGCATTTAGAAGAATGCCGTAAACTTATATTTAGGTATAAAGTCGATTTTCTTGTATATACACATTTAGCTATCGATATCGAAATGCTTCAAATCATTAGTTTAACATATTAAGTTAATAAACATTTTTAAGCATACTGAAGTCTACATAAAGCCTTAACGGTATAACGGCAGTGCATTTAGAAGAATTCCATAATGTTATAATTTTATATTTAGGTATAAAGTCGATTTTCTTGTATATATACATTTCGCAATCGATATCGAAATGCTTCAGATAACTGGTTTAACATATTTAACTAAATAAACCTTCTTTATCTTACTGAAGTTTACATAAAGCCAAAACGGCACTGCATTTGGAATAATTACGCAGCCTTATATTTAGGCATTAATTCGATTTTCTTGTATATATACATTTCGCAATCGATATCGAAATGCTTCAGATAACTGGTTTAACATATTTAACTAAATAAACCTTCTTTATCTTACTGAAGTTTACATAAAGCCATAACGGCACTGCATTTGGAATAATTACGTAGCCTTATATTTAGGCATTAATTCGATTTTCTTGTATATACACATTTTGCAATCGATATCGAAATGCTTCAAATAACTGGTTTCGCATATTTAAGTTAATTAACCTTCTTTATCTTACAGTAGTTTACATAAAGCCATAACGGCATAACGGCAGTATATTTATATGAATTCCGTCATCTTATATTTAGGTATAAAGTCGATTTTGTTGTATATACGCATCTAGCAATCGATATCGAAATGCTTCAAATCATTAGTTTAACATATTTAAGTTAATTAACCTTCTTTAACGTATTGAAGTCGATATAAAGCCATGGCGGTATAACGACAGTACATTTGGAAGAATTCCGTAATCTTATATTTAGGTATAAAGTCGATTTTCTTGTATATACGCATCTAGCAATCGATATCGAAATGCTTCAAATCATTAGTTTAACAATTTTAAGTTAATTAACCTTCTTTAGCGTAATGAAGGTGACATAAAGCCATGGCGGCATAACGACAGTGCATGTAGAAGAATTCCGTAATCTTATGTTTAGGTATAAAGTCGATTTTCTTGTATATACACATTTAGCAATCGATAACGAAATGCTTCAAATCATTGGTTTAACATATTTAAGTTAATTAGCCTTCTTTAACGTATTGAAGGTGACATAAAGCCAAGGCGGCATAACGACAGTACATTTGGAAGAATTCCGTAATCTTATGTTTAGGTATAAATTCGATTTTCTTTTACATACACATTAAGCAAGCGATATCGAAATGCTTCAAATCATTATTTTAACAATTTTAAGTTAATTAACCTTCTTTAACGTATTGAAGTTGATACAAAGCCATGGCGGCATAACGACAGTACATTTAGAAGAATTCCGTAGTCTTATATTCCGTAGTCTTATATTTAGAAATAAAGTCGATTTTCTTTTATATATGCATTAAGCAATCGATATCGAAATGCTTCAAATAACTGGTTTAACATATTTAAGTTAATAAACCTTCTTTAACGATTTGAAGTTAACATAAAGCCATAACGGCATAACGGCAGTGCATTTAGAAGATTTTTGTTATCATATAACTATTTATGTATAAAGTCGATTTTCTTGTATATTCACATTTAGCAATCGATATCGAAATGCTTCAAATCATTAGTTTAACATATTTAAGTTAATTAACCTTCTTTATCATACTGAATATTATATAAAGCCATAACGGTATAACGGCAGTGCATTTGAAAGAATTCCGTAAACTTATATTTAGGTATAATGTCGATTTTGTTGTATTTACACATTTAGCAATCGATATCGAGATGCTTCAAATCATTAGTTTAACATATTTAAGTTAATTAACCTTATTTTTCCTACTGAAGTTTACGTAAAGCCATAACGGTATAACGGCAGTGCATTTGGAAGAATTCCGTAATCTTCTATTTAGGTATAAAGTCTATTTTCTTCTATTTACACATTTAGCAATCGATATCGAAATGCATCAAATAACTGTTTTAGCATATTTAAGTTAATTAACCTTCTTTATCTTACTGAAGTTTACATAAAGCCATAACGGCAAAACGGCAGTATAATTATATGAATTCCGTTATCTTATATTTAGGTATAAAGTCGATTTTGATGTACATACACATTTAGCAATCGATATCGAAATGCTTCAAATCATTAGTTTAACATATTTAAGTTAGTTAACCTTCTTTAACGTAATGAAGGTGATATAAAGCCATGGCGGCATAACGACAGTGCATTTAGAAGAATTCCGTAATCTTATATTTAGGTATAAAGTCGATTTTGTTGTATATGCGCATCTAGCGATCGATATCGAAATGCTTCAAATCATTAGTTTAACATATTTAAGTTAATTAACCTTCTTTAACGTATTGAAGTCGATATAAAGCCATGGCGGCATAACGACAGTACATTTGGAAGAATTCCGTAATCTTATATTTAGGTATAAAATCGATTTTGTTGTATATACACATTTAGCAATCGATATCGAATTGCTTCAAATCATTAGTTTAACATATTTAAGTTAATTATCCTTCTTTAACGTAATGAACGGGATATAAAGCCATGGCGGCATAACAACAGTGCATGTAGAAGAATTCCGTAATCTTATGTTTAGGTATAAAGTCGATTTTCTTGTATATACACATTTAGCAATCGATAACGAAATGCTTCAAATCATTGGTTTAACATATTTAAGTTAATTAGCCTTCTTTAGCGTAATGAAGGTGACATAAAGCCATGGCGGCATAACGACAGTACATTTGGAAGAATTCCGTAATCTTATGTTTAGGTATAAATTCGATTTTCTTTTACATACACATTTAGCAAAAGATATCGAAATGCTTCAAATCATTAGTTTAAAAATTTTAAGTTAATTAACCTTCTTTAACGTATTGAAGTTGATACAAAGCAATGGCGGCAAAACGACAGTACATTTAGAAGAATTCCGTAGTCTTATATTTAGAAATAAAGTCGATTTTCTTTTATATATGCATTAAGCAATCGATATTGAAACGCTTCAAATAACTGGTTTAACATATTTAAGTTAATAAACCTTCTTTAACGAACTGAAGTTAACATAAAGCCATAACGGCATAACGGCAGTGCATTTAGAAGAATTTTGTTATCATATATATATGTATAAAGTCGATTTTCTTGTATACTCACATTTAGCACTCGATATCGAAATGCTTCAAATCATTAGTTTAACATATTTAAGTTAATTAACCTTCTTTATCTTACTGAATATTATATAAAGCCATAACGGTATAACGGCAGTGCATTTGGAAGAATTCCGTAAACTTATATTTAGGTATAATGTCGATTTTGTTGTATTTACACATTTAGCAATCGATATCGAGATGCTTCAAATCATTAGTTTAACACATTTAAGTTAATTTACCTTATTTTTTCTACTGAAGTTTACGTAAAGCCATAACGGTATAACGGCAGTGCATTTGGAAGAATTCCGTAATCTTATATTTAGGTATAAAGTCGATTTTATTGTATATACACATTAGCAATCGATATCGAGATGGTTCAACTCATTAGTTTAACATATTCAAGTTAATTAACCTTCTTTACCGATCTGAAGTTGGCTTAAAGCCATGGCGGCATATTTCCGTTATCCGTAATCTTAGATTTAGGTATAAAGTCGAGTTTCTTGTATATACACATTTAGCAATCGATATCGAGATGGTTCAACTCATTAGTTTAACATATTTAAGTTAATTAACCGTATTTTTCTTACTGAAGTGTACGTAAAGCCATAACGGTATAACGGCAGTGCATTTGGAAGAATTCCGTAATCTTCTATTTAGGTATAAAGTATATTTTCTTGTATTTACACATTTAGCAATCGATATCGAAATGCATCAAATAACTGGTTTAGCATATTTAAGTTAATTAATCTTCTTTATCTTACTGAAGTTTACATAAAGCCATAACGGCATAACGGCAGTATATTTATATGAATTCCGTTATCTTATATTTAGGTATATAGTCGATTTTGATGTACATACACATTTAGCAATCGATATCGAAATGCTTCAAATCATTAGTTTAACATATTTAAGTTAATTAACCTTCTTTAACGTATTGAAGTCGATATAAAGCCATGGCGGCATAACGACAGTGCATTTAGAAGAATTCCGTAATTTTATATTTAGGTATAAAGACGATTTTGTTGTATATACACATTTAGCTATCGATATCGAAATGCTTCAAATCATTAGTTTAACATGTTTAAGTTAATAAACCTTCTTTAACGAACGGAAGTTGGCTTAAAGCCATGACGGCATAACGGCAGTGCATTTAGAAGAATTCCTTAAACCTATATTTAGGTATAAAGTCGATTTTCTCGTATATACACATTTAGCTATCGATATCGAAATGTTTCAAATCATTAGTTTTACATATTAAGTTAATAAACATTTTTAAGCATACTGAAGTCTACATAAAGCCTTAAGGGTATAACGGCAGTGCATTTAGAAGAATTCCATAATGTTATGATTTTATATTTACGTATAAAGTCGATTTTCTTGTATATATACATTTCGCAATCGATATCGAAATGCTTCAGATAACTTGTTTAACATATTTAACTTAATAAACCTCCTTTAGCGAACTGAAGTTGACATAAAGCCATAACGGCACTGCATTTGGAATAATTACGTAGCCTTATATTTAGGCATTAATTCGATTTTCTTGTATATACACATTTTGCAATCGATACCGAAATGCTTCAAGTAACTGGTTTAGCATATTTAAGTTAATTAACCTTCTTTATCTTTCTGTAGTTTACATAAAGCCATAACGGCATAACGGCAGTATATTTATATGAATTCCGTTATCTTATATTTAGGTATAGAGTCGATTTTGTTGTATATACGCATCTAGCAATCGATATCGAAATGCTTCAAATCATTAGTTTAACATATTTAAGTTAATTAACGATATAATAAAGTCGATTTTCTTTTATATTTGCATTAAGCAATCGTTATTGAAATGCTTCAAATAACTGGTTTAACATATTTAAATTAATAAACCTTCTTTAACGAACTGAAGTTAACATAAAGCCTTAACGGCATAACGGCAGTGCATTTAGAAGAATTTTGTTATTATATATGTATGTATAAAGTCGATTTTCTTGTATATTCACATTTAGCAATCGATATCGAAATGCTTCAAATCATTAGTTTAACATATTGAAGTTAATTAACCTTCTTTATCTTACTGAATATTATATAAAGCCATAACGGTATAACGGCAGTGCATTTGGAAGAATTCCGTAAACTTATATTTAGGTATAATGTCGATTTTGTCGTATTTACACATTTAGCAATCGATATCGAGCTGCTTCAAATCATTAGCTTAACATATTTAAGTTAATTAACCTTATTTTTCCTACTGAAGTTTACGTAAAGCCATAACGGTATAACGGCAGTGCATTTGGAAGAATTCCGTAATCTTATATTTAGGTATAAAGTCGATTTTATTGTATATACACATTAGCAACCGATATCGAGATGATTCAACTCATTAGTTTAATATATTCAAGTTAATTAACCTTATTTACCGATCTGAAGTTGGCTTAAAGCCATGGCGACATAACATCAGTGCATTTAGAAGAATTCCGTAATCTTATATTTAGGTATAAAGTCGATTTTCTTGTATATACACATTTAGCAATCGATATCGAGATGGTTCAACTTATTAGTTTAACATATTTAAGTTAATTAACCGTATTTTTCTTACTGAAGTGTACGTAAAGCCATAACGGTATAACGGCAGTGCATTTGGAAGAATTCCGTAATCTTATATTTAGGTATAAAGTCTATTTTCTTCTATTTACACATTTAGCAATCGATATCGAAATGCATCAAATAACTGGTATAGCATATTTAAGTTAATTAACCTTCTTTATCTTAATGAAGTTACATAAAGCCATAACGGCATAACGGCAGTATATTTATATGAATTCCGTTATCTTATATTTAGGTATATAGTCGATTTTGATGTATATACACATTTAGCAATCGATATCGAAATGCTTCAAATCATTAGTTTAACATATTTAAGTTAGTTAACCTTCTTTAACGTAATGATGGTGATATAAAGCCATGGCGGCATAACGACAGTGCATTTAGAAGAATTCCGTAATCTTATATTTAGGTATAAAGTCGATTTTGTTGTATATACGCATCTAGCAATCGATATCGAAATGCTTCAAATCATTAGTTTAACGTATTTAAGTTAATTAACCTTCTTTAACGTATTGAAGTGGTTATAAAGCCATGGCGGTATAACGGCAGTGCATTTAGAAGAATTCCGTAATCTTATATTTAGGTATAAAGTCGATTTTGTTGTATATACGCATTTAGCAATCGATATCGAAATGCTTCAAATCATTAGTTTAAGATGTTTAAGTTAATAAACCTCCTTTAACGAACGGAGGTTGGCTTAAAGCCATGACGGCATAACGGCAGTGCATTTATAAGAATTCCTTAAACTTATATTTAGGTATAAAGTCGATTTTCTTGTATATACTTATTTAGCTATCGATATCGAAATGCTTCAAATCATTAGTTTAACATATTAAGTTAATAAACATTTTTAATCATACTGAAGTCTACATAAAGCCTTAACGGTATAACGGCAGTGCATTTAGAAGAATTCCATAATGTTATAATTTTATATTTAGGTATAAAGTCGATTTTCTTGTATATATACATTTCGCAATCGATATCGAAATGCTTCAGATAACTTGTTTAACATATTTAATTTAATAAACCTCCTTTAGCGAACTGAAGTTGACATAAAGCCCTAACGGCACTGCATTTGGAATAATTACGTAGCCTTATATTTAGGCATTAATTCGATTTTCTTGTATATACACATTTTGCAATCGATATCGAAATGCTTCAGATAACTGGTTTAGCATATTTAAGTTAATTAACCTTCTTTATCTTTCTGTAGTTTACATAAAGCCATAACGGCATAACGGCAGTATATTTATATGAATTCCGTTATCTTATATTTAGGTATAAAGTCGATTTTTTGTATATACGCATCTAGCAATCGATATCGAAATGCTTCAAATCATTAGTTTAACATATTTAAGTTAATTAACCTTCTTTAACGTATTGAAGTCGATACAAAGACATGGCGGCATAACGACAGTGCATGTAGAAGAATTCCGTAATCTTATGTTTAGGTATAAAGTCGATTTTCTTGTATATACACATTTAGCAATCGATAACGAAATGTTTCAAATTATTTGTTTAACATATTTAAGTTAATTAGCCTTCTTTAACGTAATGAAGGAGACATAAAGCCATGGCGGCATAACGACAGTACATTTGGAAGAATTCCGTAATCTTATGTTTAGGTATGAAGTCCATTTGGGTGTATATACACATTTAGCAATCGATATCGAAATGCTTCAAATCATTAGTTTAACATATTTAAGTTAATTAACCTTCTTTAACGTATTGAAGTTGATACAAAGCCATAACGGTATAACGGCAGTGCATTTGGAAGAATTCCGTAATCTTCTATTTAGGTATAAAGTCGATTTTCTTGTATTTACACATTTAGGAATCGATATCGAAATGCTTCAAATCATTAGTTTAACATATTTAAGTTAGTTTACCTTCTTTAACGTAATAAGGTGATATAAAGCCATGGCGGCATAACGACAGTGCATTTAGAAGAATTCCGTAATCTTATATTTAGGTATAAAGTCATTTTCTTGTATATACCATTTAGCAATCGATATCGAAATGCTTCAAATCATTAGTTTAACATATTTAAGTTAATTAACTTCTTTAACGTATGAAGTTGATATAAAGCCATGCGGCATAACGGCAGTGCATTTGGAAGAATTCCGTAATCTTATATTTAGGTATAAATTCGATTTTGTTGTATATACACATTTAGCAATCGATATCGAATGGTTCAATCATTAGTTTAACATATTTAAGTTAATTAACCTTCTTTATCGTATTGAATTTGTACGTAAAGCCATGCGGATAACGGCAGTGCATTTGGAAGAATTCCGTAATCTTTATTTATGTATAAAGTCGATTTTCTTGTATTTACACATTTAGCAATCGATATCGAAATGCTTCAAATCATTAGTTTAACATATTTAAGTTAATTAAACCTTCTTTAACGAAGAAGTGGATAAAGCCATGGCGGCATAACGACAGTGCATTTAGAAGAATTCCGAAAATCTTATATTTAGGTATGAAGCCCGATTTTGTTGTATATACGCATTTAGCAATCGATATCGAAATGCTTCAAATCATTAGTTTAACATATTTAAGTTAATTAACCTTTTTAACGTACTGAAGTCGTACAAAGCCATAAGCGGTATAACGGCAGTGCATTTGGAAGAATTCCGTAATCTTATATTTAGGTAAAAAAGTCGATTTTGTTGTATATACGCATTTAGCAATCGATATCGAAATGCTTCAAATCATTAGTTTAACATATTTAAGTTAATTAACCTTCTTTAGCGTATTGAAGTTGATATAAAGCCATGGCGGCATAACGACAGTGCATTTGGAAGAATTCCGTAGTCTTATATTTAGGTATAAAGTCGATTTTGTTGTATATATATATTTAGCAATCGATATCGAGATGAATCAACTCATTAGTTTAACATATTTAAGATAATAAACCTTCTTTAACGATCTGAAGTTGGCTTAAAGCCATGGCGGCATAACGGCAGTGCATTTAGAAGAATTCCGTAAGCTTATATTTAGGTATAAAGTCGATTTTCTTGTATATACACATTTAGCTATCGATATCGAAATGCTTCAAATCATTAATTTAACATATTAAGTTAATAAACATTTTTTAGCTTACTGAAGTCTGCATAAAGACTTAACGGCATAACGGCAATGCACTTAGAAGAATTCCGTTGTCTTATATTTAGGTATAATGACGATTTTGTTGAATATACACATTTTGCAATCGATATCGAAATGCTTCAAATAACTGGTTTAGCATATTTAAGTTAATTAACCTTCTTTATCTTTCTGTAGTTTACATAAAGGCATAACGGCATAACGGCAGTATATTTATATGAATTCCGTTATCTTATGTTTAGGTATAAAGTCGATTTTCTTGTATATACTCATTTAGCAATCGATAACGAAATGCTTCAAATCATTGGTTTAACATATTTAAGTTAATTAGACTTCTTTAACGTAATGAAGGTGACATAAAGCCATGGCGGCATAACGACAGTGCATTTGGAAGAATTCCGTAATCTTATGTTTAGGTATAAATTCGATTTTCTTTTACATACACATTTAGCAAGCGATATCGAAATGCTTCAAATCATTAGTTTAACAATTTTAAGTTAATTAACCTTCTTTAACATATTGAAGTTGATATAAAGCCATGGCGGCATAACGACAGTACATTTAGAAGAATTCCGTAGTCTTATATTTAGAAATAAAGTCGATTTTCTTTTATAACGGGTGATTTTTTTGAGGTTAGGATTTTCATGCATTAGTATTTGACAGATTACGTGGGATTTCAGACATGGTGTCAAAGAGAAAGATGCTCAGTATGCTTTGACATTTCATCATGAATAGACTTACTAACGAGCAACGCTTGCAAATCATTGAATTTTATTACCAAAATCAGTGTTCGGTTCGAAATGTGTTTTATCGACAAATTTTGTTCAGCGATGAGGCTCATTTCTGGTTGAATGGCTACGTAAATAAGCAAAATTGCCGCATTTGGGGTGAAGAGCAACCAGAAGCCGTTCAAGAACTGCCCATGCATCCCGAAAAATGCACTGTTTGGTGTGGTTTGTACGCTGGTGGAATCATTGGACCGTATTTTTTCAAAGATGCTGTTGGACGCAACGTTACGGTGAATGGCGATCGCTATCGTTCGATGCTAACAAACTTTTTGTTGCCAAAAATGGAAGAACTGAACTTGGTTGACATGTGGTTTCAACAAGATGGCGCTACATGCCACACAGCTCGCGATTCTATTGCCATTTTGAGGGAAAACTTCGGACAACAATTCATCTCAAGAAATGGACCCGTAAGTTGGCCACCAAGATCATGCGATTTAACGCCTTTAGACTATTTTTTGTGGGGCTACGTCAAGTCTAAAGTCTACAGAAATAAGCCAGCAACTATTCCAGCTTTGGAAGACAACATTTCCGAAGAAATTCGGGCTATTCCGGCCGAAATGCTCGAAAAAGTTGCCCAAAATTGGACTTTCCGAATGGACCACCTAAGACGCAGCCGCGGTCAACATTTAAATGAAATTATCTTCAAAAAGTAAATGTCATGAACCAATCTAACGTTTCAAATAAAGAACCGATGAGATTTTGCAAAGTTTATGCGTTTTTTTTTTTAAAAAAGTTATCAAGCTCTTAAAAAATCACCCTTTATATGCATTAAGCAATCGATATTGAAATGCTTCAAATAACTGGTTTAACAGATTTAAGTTAATAAACCTTCTTTAACGAACTGAAGTTAACATAAAGCCATAACGGCATAACGGCAGTGCATTTAGAAGAATTTTGTTATCATATATGTATGTATAAAGTCGATTTTCTTGTATATTCACATTTAGCAATCGATATAGAAATGCTTCAAATCATTAGTT
>CM050324.1:10846483-10874483 GCA_027475135.1 Bactrocera correcta | reverse complement strand
ATTTGGAAGAATTCCGTTATCCTATGTTTAGGTATAAAGTCGATTTTCCTGTATATACTCATTTAGCAATCGATATAGAAATGCTCCGAATCATCAGTTTAACATATTTAAGTTAATTAACCCTCTTTATCTTACTGAAGTCTACAAACGTTTTAACGGCATAACGGCAAAGCATTTAGAAGAATTACGTAATCTTATATTTAGGTATAAAGTCGATTTTGTTGTATATACACATTTAGCAATCGATATCGAAACGCTTCAAATCCTTAGTTTAACTTATTTAAGCTAATTAGCCCTCTTTATCTTACTAAAGTCTACAAAAGCCTTAGCGGCATAGCGGCAGTGCATTTGGAAGAATTCCGTAATCTTTTATTTAGGTATTAGGTCGATTTTCTTGTATACACACATTTAGCAATCGATATCGAAATGCCTCAAATCATTAGTTTAACATATTTAAGTTAATTAACCCCCTTTATCTTACTGAAGTCTACAAACGCCTTAACGGCATAACGGCAGTGCATGTAGAAGAATTCCGTTATCATATATTTAGGTATAAAGTCGATTTTCTTGTTAATACACATTTATCAATCGATATCGAAATGCCTCAAATCATTAGTTTAACATATTTAAGTAAATTAACCTTCTTTATCTTACTGAAGTCTACAAACGTCTTTATTGCATAACAGCAAAGCATTAAGAAGTATTACGTAATCTTATATTTAGGTATAAAGTCGATTTTCTTATATATACTCATTTAGAAATCGATATCGAAATTCCTCAAATCACTAGTTTAACATATTTAAGTTAATTAACCCTCTTTATCTTAGTGAAGTCTGCAAACGCCTTAATTGCATAACGGCAAAGCATTAAGAAGAATTACGTAATCTTATACTTAGGTATTAAGTCGATTTTCTTGTATATACTCATTTAGCAAGCGATATCGAAATGCCTCAAATCATTAGTTTAACATATTTAAGTTAATTAACCTTCTTTAACATATTGAAGTTCATATAAAGCCATGGCGGCATAACGACAGTACATTTGGAAGAATTCCGTAATCTTATATTTAGGTATAAGGAAGATTTTCTTTTATATATGCACTTAGCAATCGATTTTGAAAATCTTCAAATCATTTGTTTAACATATTTAAGTTAATAAAGCTTCTTTAACGAACTGAAGTTAACACAAAGCCATGGCGGCATAACGGCAGTTCATGTGGAAGAATTCCGTAATCTTATATTTAGGTATAAAGTCGATTTTCTTGTATATATGCATTAAGCAATCGATATCGAAATGCTTCAAATCCTTAGTTTAACATATTTAAGCTAATTAGCCCTCTTTATCTTACTAAAGTCTACAAAAGCCTTAGCGGCATAACGGCAGTGCATTTGGAAGAATTCCGTAATCTTTTATTTAGGTATTAGGTCGATTTTCTTGTATACACACATTTAGCAATCGATATCGAAATGCCTCAAATAATTAGTTTAACATATTTAAGTTAATTAACCCCCTTTATCTTACTGAAGTCTACAAACGCCTTAACGGCATAACGGCAGTGCATGTAGAAGAATTCCGTTATCATATATTTAGGTATAAAGTCGATTTTCTTGTTAATACACATTTATCAATCGATATCGAAATGCCTCAAATCATTAGTTTAACATATTTAAGTAAATTAACCTTCTTTATCTTACTGAAGTCTACAAACGTCTTTATTGCATAACAGCAAAGCATTAAGAAGTATTACGTAATCTTATATTTAGGTATAAAGTCGATTTTCTTATATATACTCATTTAGAAATCGATATCGAAATGCCTTAAATCATTAGTTTAACATATTTAAGTTAATTAACCCTCTTTATCTTACTGAAGTCTGCAAACGCCTTAATTGCATAACGGCAAAGCATTAAGAAGAATTACGTAATCTTATACTTAGGTATAAAGTCGATTTTCTTCTATATACACATTTAGCAATCGATATCGAAATGCCTCAAATCATTAGTTAATCATATTTTAGTTAGTTAACCTTTTTTAACGTATTGAAGGTGATATAAAGCCATGGTGGCATAACGACAGTACATTTGGAAGAATTCCGTAATCTTATATTTAGGTATAAAGTAGATTTTCTTGTATATATGCATTAAGCAATCGATATCGAAATGCTTCAAATAACTGGTTTAACATGTTTAAGTTAATAAACCTTCTTTAACTAACTGAAGTTAACATAAAACCATAACGGTATAACGGCAGTGCATTTGGAAGAATTCCGTAATCTTATATTTAGGTATAAAGTCGATTTTCTTGTATATACACATTTAGCAATCGATATTGAAATGCCTCAAATCATTAGTTTAACATATTTAAGTTAATTAACCCCCTTTATCTTACTGAAGTCTACAAACGCCTTAACGGCATAACGGCAGTGCATGTAGAAGAATTCCGTTATCATATATTTGGGTATAAAGTCGATTTTCTTGTATATACACATTTAGCAATCGATATCGAAATGCCTCAAATCATTAGTTTATTTAGGTTAATTAACCCACTCTATCTTACTGAAGTCTACAAACGCCTTAACGGCATAACGGCAAAGCAATTAGAAGAATTCCGTAATCTTATACTTAGGTATAAAGTCCATTTTCTTGTATATTCTCATTTAGCAATCGAAATCGAAATGCTTCAAATCATTAGTTTAACATATTTAAGATAATTAACCCTCTTTATCTTAATGAAGTCTACAAACGCCTTAACGCCATAACGGCAAAGCATTTAGAAGAATTATGTAATCTTATATTTCGGTATAAAGTCGCTTTTCTTGTATATACTCATTTAGCAATCGAAATCGAAATGCTTCAAATCATTAGCTTAACATATTAGCTTAACATATTTAAGTTAATTAACCCTCTTTATTTTATTGAAGTCTACAAACACCTTAACGGCATAACGGCAAAGCATTTAGAAGAATTACGTAATCTTATATTTAGGTATAAAGTCGATTTTCTTGTATATACTCATTTAGCAATCGATATAGAAATGCTTCAAATCCTTAGTTTAACATATTTAAGCTAATTAGCCCTCTTTATCTTACTAAAGTCTACAAAAGCCTTAGCGGCATAACGGCAGTGCATTTGGAAGAATTCCGTAATCTTTTATTTAGGTATTAGGTCGATTTTCTTGTATACACACAGTTAGCAATCGATATCGAAATGCCTCAAATAATTAGTTTAACATATTTAAGTTAATTAACCCCCTTTATCTTACTGAAGTCTACAAACGCCTTAACGGCATAACGGCAGTGCATGTAGAAGAATTCCGTTATCATATATTTAGGTATAAAGTCGATTTTCTTGTTAATACACATTTATCTTACTGAAGTCTACAAACGTCTTTATTGCATAACAGCAAAGCATTAAGAAGTATTACGTAATCTTATATTTAGGTATAAAGTCGATTTTCTTATATATACTCATTTAGAAATCGATATCGAAATTCCTCAAATCACTAGTTTAACATATTTAAGTTAATTAACCCTCTTTATCTTACTGAAGTCTGCAAACGCCTTAATTGCATAACGGCAAAGCATTAAGAAGAATTACGTAATCTTATACTTAGGTATAAAGTCGATTTTCTTGTATATACTCATTTAGCAAGCGATATCGAAATGCCTCAAATCATTAGTTTAACATATTTAAGTTAATTAACCTTCTTTAACATATTAAAGTTCATAAAAAGCCATGGCGGCATAACGACAGTACATTTGGAAGAATTCCGTAATCTTATATTTAGGTATAAGGAAGATTTTCTTTTATATATGCACTTAGCAATCGATAAGGAAATGCCTCAAATCATTTGTTTAACATATTTAAGTTAATAAAGCTTCTTTAACGAACTGAAGTTAACACAAAGCCATGGCGGCATAACGGCAGTTCATGTGGAAGAATTCCGTAATCTTATATTTAGGTATAAAGTCGATTTTCTTGTATATATGCATTAAGCAATCGATATCGAAATGCATCAAATCCTTAGTTTAACATATTTAAGCTAATTAGCCCTCTTTATCTTACTAAAGTCTACAAAAGCCTTAGCGGCATAACGGCAGTGCATTTGGAAGAATTCCGTAATCTTTTATTTAGGTATTAGGTCGATTTTCTTGTATACACACATTTAGCAATCGATATCGAAATGCCTCAAATAATTAGTTTAACATATTTAAGTTAATTAACCCCCTTTATCTTACTGAAGTCTACAAACGCCTTAACGGCATAACGGCAGTGCATGTAGAAGAATTCCGTTATCATATATTTAGGTATAAAGTCGATTTTCTTGTTAATACACATTTATCAATCGATATCGAAATGCCTCAAATCATTAGTTTAACATATTTAAGTAAATTAACCTTCTTTATCTTACTGAAGTCTACAAACGTCTTTATTGCATAACAGCAAAGCATTAAGAAGTATTACGTAATCTTATATTTAGGTATAAAGTCGAGTTTCTTATATATACTCATTTAGAAATCGATATCGAAATGCCTCAAATCATTAGTTTAACATATTTAAGTTAATTAACCCTCTTTATCTTAATGAAGTCTGCAAACGCCTTAATTGCATAACGGCAAAGCATTAAAGAAGAATTACGTAATCTTATACTTAGGTATAAAGTCGATTTTCTTCTATATACACATTTAGCAATCGATATCGGAATGCCTCAAATCATTAGTTAATCATATTTTAGTTAATTAACCTTTTTTAACGTATTGAAGGTGATATAAAGCCATGGTGGCATAACGACAGTACATTTGGAAGAATTCCGTAATCTTATATTTAGGTATAAAGTAGATTTTCTTGTATATATGCATTAAGCAATCGATATCGAAATGCTTCAAATAACTGGTTTAACATGTTTAAGTTAATAAACCTTCTTTAACTAACTGAAGTTAACATAAAACCATAACGGCATAACGGCAGTGCATGTAGAAGAATTCCGTTATCATATATTTGGGTATAAAGCCGATTTTCTTGTATATACACATTTAGCAATCGATATCGAAATGCCTCAAATCATTAGTTTATTTAGGTTAATTAACCCACTCTATCTTACTGAAGTCTACAAACGCCTTAACGGCATAACGGCAAAGCAATTAGAAGAATTCCGTAATCTTATACTTAGGTATAAAGTCCATTTTCTTGTATATACTCATTTAGCAATCGAAATCGAAATGCTTCAAATCATTAGTTTAACATATTTAAGATAATTAACCCTCTTTATCTTAATGAAGTCTACAAACGCCTTAACGCCATAACGGCAAAGCATTTAGAAGAATTATGTAATCTTATATTTCGGTATAAAGTCGCTTTTCTTGTATATACTCATTTAGCAATCGAAATCGAAATGCTTCAAATCATTAGCTTAACATATTAGCTTAACATATTTAAGTTAATTAACCCTCTTTATTTTATTGAAGTCTACAAACACCTTAACGGCATAACGGCAAAGCATTTAGAAGAATTACGTAATCTAATATTTAGGTATAAAGTCGATTTTCTTGTATATACTCATTTAGCAATCGATATAGAAATGCTTCAAATCATTAGTTTAACATATTTAAGTTAATTAACCCTCTTTATCATACTGAAGTCTACAAACACCTTAACGGCATAACGGCAAAGCATTTAGAAGAATTACGTAATCTTATATTTAGGTATAAAGTCGATTTTCTTGTATATACTCATTTAGCAATCGATATAGAAATGCTTCAAATCATTAGTTTAACATATTTAAGTTAATTAACCCTCTTTATCTTAATGAAGTCTACAAACGCCTTAACGCCATAACGGCAAAGCATTTAGAAGAATTATGTAATCTTATATTTCGGTATAAAGTCGCTTTTCTTGTATATACTCATTTAGCAATCGAAATCGAAATGCTTCAAATCATTAGCTTAACATATTAGCTTAACATATTTAAGTTAATTAACCCTCTTTATTTTATTGAAGTCTACAAACACCTTAACGGCATAACGGCAAAGCATTTAGAAGAATTACGTAATCTTATATTTCGGTATAAAGTCGATTTTCTTGTATATACACATTTAGCAATCGATATCGAAATGCCTCAAATCATTAGTTTAACATATTTAAGTTAATTAACCCCCTTTATCTTACTGAAGTCTACAAACGCCTTAACAGCAGAACGGCAGTGCATGTAGAAGAATTCTGTTATCATATATTTAGGTATAAAGTCGATTTTCTTGTACATAAACATTTAGCAATCGATATCGAAATGCCTCAACTCATTAGTTTAACATATTTAAGCTAATTAACCCTCTTTATCTTACTGAAGTCTACAAACGCCTTAACGGCATAACGGCAAAGCATTTAGAAGAATTACGTAATCTTATACTTAGGTATAAAGTCGCTTTTCTTGTATATACTCATTTAGCAATCGAAATCGAAATGCTTCAAATCATTAGCTTAACATATTTAAGTTAATTAACCCTCTTTATCTTACTGAAGTCTACAAACGCCTTAACGGCATAACGGCAAAGCATTTAGAAGAATTACGTAATCTTATATTTAGGTATAAAGTCGATTTTTTTGTATATACTCATTTAGCAATCAAAATCGAAATGCTTTAAATCATTAGTTTAACATATTTAAGTTAATAAACCTACTTTAACGCACTGAAATCTACAAACGTTTTAACGGCATAACGGCAAAGCATTTAAAAGAATTTCGTAATCTTATATTTAGGTATAAAGTCAATTTTGTTGTATATACACATTTAGCAATCGATATCGAAATGCTTCAAATCATTAGTTTAACACACTTAAGCTAATTAACCCTCTCTATCTTACTGAAGTCTACAAACGCCTTAACGGGATAACGGCAAAGCATTTAAAAGAATTCCGTAATCTTATATTTAGGTATAAAGTCGATTTTGTTGTATATATGCATTTAGCAATCGATATCGAAATGCTTCAAATCATTAGTTTAACATATTTAAGTTAACAAACCTTCTTAAACGAACTGAAGTTAACATAAAGCCATAACGCCATAACGGCAGTGCATTTAGAAGAATTCCGTAAACTTATATTTAGGTAGAAAGTCGATTTTCTTGTATATATGCATTAAGCAATCGATTTCGAAATGCTTCAAATAACTAGTGTAACTTATCTAAGTTAATAAACCTATTTAAACGAACTAAAGTTAACATAAAGCCATAACGGCATAACGGCAAAGCATTTAGAAGAATTACATAATTTTATATTTAGGTATAAAGTCGATTTTGTTGTATATACACATTTAGCAATCGATATCGATAATTAACCCTCCTTATCTTACTAAAGTCTACAAACGCCTTAACGGTATAACGGCAGTGCATTTGGAAGAATTCCGTAATCTTATATTTAGGTATACAGTCGATTTTCTTGTATATACTCATTTAGCAATCGATAACGAAATGCTTTAAATCATTAGTTTAACATATTTAAGTTAATAAACGTTCTTTAACGAACTGAAGTTGGCATAAATCCATGGCGGCATAACGGCAGTGCATTTATAATAATTCCGTAATCTTATATTAAGGTACAAAGTCGACTTTCTTGTATATACGCATTTAGCAATCGATATCGAAATGCTTCAAATCATTAGTTTAACATATTTAAGTTAATTAACTTTCTTTATCTTACTGAAGTTTACATAAAGCCGTAACGGTATAACGGCATTGCATTTGTGAGAATTTCGTTACCTTACATTTAGGTATAAAGTCGATTTTGTTGTATATTCACATTTAGCAATCGATATCGAAATGCCTCAAATCATTAGTTTAACATATTTAAGTTAATTAACTTTCTTTAACATATTGAAGTTGATATATAGCCATGGCGGCATAACGACAGTACATTTGGAAGAATTCCGTAATCTTATATTTAGGTATAAAGTCGATTTTCTTGTATATATGCATTAAGCAATCGACTTCGAAATGCTTCAATTAATTGGTGTAACATATCTAAGTTAATAAACTTTCTTTAACGAACTGATGTTAACATAAAGCCATAACGGCATAACGGCAGTGCATTTACAAGAATTCCGTAAACTTATATTTAGGTATAAAGTCGATTTTGTTGTTTATACGCATTTAGCAATCGATATCGAAATGCTTCAAATCATTAGTTTAACAAGTTAAGTTAATTAACCTTCTTTAACGTATTGAAGGTGATATAAAGCCATGGCGGCATAGCGACAGTACAATTGCAAGAATTCCGTAATCTTATATTTAGGTATAAAGTCGATTTTCTTGTATATATGCAATCGATTTCGAAAATCTTCAAATCATTAGTTTAACATCTTTAAGTTAATAAACCTTCTTTAACGAACAGAAGTTAACATAAAGCCATAACTGCATAACGGCAGTGCGTTTAGAAAAATTCCGTAAGCTTATATTTAGGTATAAAGTCGATTTTTTTGTATATACGCATTTAGCAATCGATATCGAAATGCTTCAAATCATTAGTTTAACAGATTTAAGTTAATTAACCTTCTTTATCTTACTGAAGTTTACATACAGCCATAACGGTATAACGGCAGTGCATTTGTGAGAATTTCGTAATCTTATATTTAGGCATATAGTCGATTTTGTTGTATATTCACATTTAGCAATCGATATCGAAATGCCTCAAATCATTAGTTTAACATATTTTAGTTAATTAACCATCTTTAACGTATTGAAGGTGAAATAAAGCCATGGCGCCATAACGACAGTAATTTGGAAGAATTCCGAAATCTTATATTAAGGTATAAAGTCGATTTTCTTGTATATATGCATTTAGAGATCGATATCGAAATGCTTCAAATCATAAGTTTAACATATTTAAGTTAACAAACCTACTTTAACGAACTGAAGTTGACATAAAGCCATGGCGGAATAACGGCAGTGCATTTGGAAGAATTCCGTTATCCTATGTTTAGGTATAAAGTCACGTTTCTTGTATTAGCACATTTAGCAAACAATATCGAAATGCTTCAAATCATTAGTTTAACATATTTAAGTTAAATTACCTTCTTTAACCTACCGAAGGTGACATGAAGCCATGGCGGCATAACGGCAGTGCATGTAGAAGAATTCCGTAAGTTTATATTTAGGTATAAAATCGATTTTGTTGTATAAACACATTTAGAAATCCATATCGAAATGTTTCAAATCATTAGTTTAACATATTTAAGTTAATTAACCTTCTTTATCTTACTAAAGTCTACAAAAGCCTTAACGGCATAACGGCAGTGCATTTGGAAGAATTCCGTAATCTTATATTTAGGTATATAGTCGATTTTCTTGTATATGCTCATTTAGCAATCGATATCGAAATGCTTCAAATCATTAGTTTAACATATTTAAGTTAATAAACCTTCTTTAACGAACTGAAGTTGGCTTAAATCCATGGCGGCATAACTGCAGTGCATTTAGAATAATTCCGTAATCTTATATTTAGGTATAAAGTCGATTTTCTTGTATATACACATTTAGCAATCGATATCGAAATGCTTCAAATCATTAGTTTAACATATTTAAGTTAATTAACCTTCTTTAAATTATTGAAGTTTACATAAAGCCATAACGGTATAACGGCAGTGAATTTGGGAGAATTTCGTAATCTTATATTTAGGTATAAAGTCGATTTTGTTGTATATACACATATAGCAATCGATATCGAAATGCCTCAAATCATTAGTTTAACATATTTAAGTTAGTTAACCTTCTAAGCCATGGCGGCATAACGGCAGTACATTTGGAAGAATTCCATAATCTTATATTTAGGTATAAAGAAGATTTTCTTGTATATATGCATTTAGAAATCGATTTCGAAAATCTTCAAATCATTAGTTTAACATATTTAAGTCAATAAACCTTCTTTAACGAACAGAAGTTAACATGAAGCCATAACTGCATAACGGCAGTGCATTTAGAAGAATTCCGTAATCTTATATTTAGGTATAAAGTCGATTTTCTTGTATATACACATATAGCAATCGATATCGAAATGCCTCAAATCATTAGTTTAATATATTTAAGTTAATTAACCCTCCTTATCTTGCTGAAGTCTGCAATCGGCTTAACGGCATAACGGCAATGCATGTAGAAGAATTCCGTAATCTTATATTTAGGTATAAAGTCGATTTTCTTCTATATACTCATTTAGCAATCGATATCGAAATGCTTCAAATCATTAGTTTAACATATTTAAGTTAACAAACCTACTTTAGCGCACTGAAGTTAACATAAAGCCATGGCGGCATAACGGCAGTGCATTTAGAAGAATTCCGTAATATTATAGTTAGGTATAAAGTCGATTTTGTTGTATATATGCATTTAGCAATCGATTTCGAAAATCTTCAAATAACTGGTGTAACATATCTAAGTTAAAAAACCTTCTTAAACGAACTGAAGTTAAAATGAAGCCATAACGGCATAACGACAGTACATTTGGAAGAATTCCGTAATCTTATATTTAGGTATAAAGTCGATTTTCTTGTATATATGCATTTAGCAATCGATTTCGAAATGCTTCAAATCATTAGTTTAACATATTTAAGTTAACAAACCTACTTTAACGCACTGAAGTTTACACAAAGCCATGGCGGCATAACGGCAGTCATTAGAAGAATTCCGTAATCTTATTTTAGGTATAAATTCGATTTTTTTGTAATACACATTTAGCAATCGATATCGAAATGCTTCAAATCATTAGTTTAACATATTTAAGTTAACAAACCTACTTTAACGCACTGAAGTTACACAAAGCCATGCGGATAACGGCAGTGCATGTAGAAGAATTCCGTAATCTTATATTTAGGTATAAAGTCGATTTTCTTGTATATATGCATTTAGAAATCGATATCGAAATGCTTCAAATCATTAGTTTAACATATTTAAGTTAATTAACCTTCTTTAGCGTATTGAAGTTGATATAAAGTTATGGCGGCATAACGACATTACATTTGGAAGAATTCCGTAATCTTATATTTAGGTATAAAGTCGATTTTGTTGTATATACTCATTTAGCAATCGATATCGAAATGCTTCAAAACATTAGTTTAAAATATTTAAGTTAACAAACCTACTTTAACGCACTGAAGTTAACACAAAGCCATGGCGGCATAACGGCAGTGCATGTAGAAGAATTCCGTAATCTTATTTTAAGGTATAAATTCGATTTTTTTGTATATACTCATTAAGCAATCGATATCGAAATGCTTCAAATCATTAGTTTAACATATTTAAGTTAACAAACCTACTTTAACGCACTGAAGTTAACACAAAGCCATGGCGGCATAACGGCAGTGCATGTAGAAGAATTCCGTAATCTTATATTTAGGTATAAATTCGATTTGTTTGTATATATGCATTAAGCAATCGATTTCGAAAATCTTCAAATCATTAGTTTAACATATTTAAGTTAATTAACATTCTTTAACGTATTGAAGGTGATATAAATCCATGGAGAAATAACGACAGTACATTTGGAAGAATTCCGTAATTTTATATTTAGGTATAAATTCGATTTTCTTGTATATACACATTTAGCAATCGATATCGAAATGCTTCAAATCATTAGTTTAACATATTAAAGTTAATTAACCATCTTTAACATATTGAAGGTGAAATAAAGCCATGGCGGCATAACGACAGTACATTTGGAAGAATTCCGTGATCTTATATTTAGGTATAAAGTCGATTTTGTTGTATTTACACATTTAGCAGTCGATATCGAAATGCTTCAAATAACAGGTTTAGCATATGTAGGTTAATTTACCTTCTTTATCTTACTGAAGTTTTTATTAAGCCATAGCGGCATAACGGCAGTATATTTGGGTGAATTCCGTAATCTTTTATTTAGGTATAAAATCGATTTTCTTGTATATACACATTTAGCAATCGATATCGAAATGCTTCAGCTCATTAGTTTAACATATTTAAGTTAATAAACCTTCTTTTACGATCTGGATGTAGAAGAATTCCGTAATCTTATATTTAGGCATAAAGTCGATTTTCTTGTATATACACATTGAGCTATCGATATCGAAATGCTTCAAATCTTTTGTTTAACATTATAAGTTAAGAAACATTGACTGAAGTCTACATAAAGCCTTAACGGTATAACGGCAGTGCATTTAGAAGAATTCCGTAATGTTATAATTTTATATTAAGGTATAAAGTCGATTTTCTTGCATTTACACATTTAGCAGTTGATATCAAAATGCTTCAAATCATTAGTTTAACATATTTAAGTTAATTAACCTTCTTTAACGTATTGAAGTTGACATAGAGCCATAGCGGCATAACAACAGTACATTTGGAAGAATTCCTTAATCTTATATTTAGGTATAAAGTCGATTTTCTTGTATATACACATTTAGCAATCGATATCGAAATGCTTCAAATCATTAGTTTATCACATTTATGTTAATAAACCTTCTTTAACTCACTGAAGTCTACATAAAGCCTTAACGGCATAACGGCAGTGCATTTAGAAGAATTCCGTAATCTTATATTTAGGTATAAATTCGATTTTCTTGTATATACACATTTAGCAAGCGATATCGAAATGCTTCAAATCCTTAGTTTAACATATTTAAGTTAATTAACCTTCTTAACGGTTTGAAGTTGATAAAGAGCCATGGCGGCATAACGACAGTACATTTGGAAGAATTCCTTAATCTCATATTTAGGTATAAAGTCGATTTTCTTGTATATACACATTAAGCAATCGATATCGAAATGCTTTAACTCATTAGTATAACATATTTAAGTTAATAAACCTTCTTTAACGAACTGAAGTTAATATAAAGCCATAACGGCATAACGGCAGTGCATTGAGAAGAATTACGTAATCTTATATTTAGGTATGAATTCGATTTTCTTGTATAAACTCATTTAGCAATCGATATCGAAAATCTTCAAATAGCTGGTTTAGCATATTTAGGTTAATTAACCTTCTTTATCGTACTGAAGGTTAAATAAAGCCATAACGGCAGTATATTTGGGTGAATTCCGTAATCTTTTATTTACGTATAAAATCGATTTTCTTGTATATACACATTAAGCAATTGATATCGAAATGCTTCAACTCATTAGTTTAACATATTTAAGTTAATAAACCTTCTTTAACGATCTGAAGTTGGCATAACGGCAGTGGATGTAGAAGAATTCCTTAATCTTATATTTAGGTATAAAGTCGATTTTCTTGTACATACACATTGGGCTATCGATATCGAAATGCTTCAAACCTTTTGTTTAACATTATAAGTTAATAAACATTTTTTAGCTTACTGAAGTCTACATAAAGCCTTAACGGTATAACGGCAGTGCATTTAGAAGAATTCCGTAATGTTATAATTTTATATTTAGGTATAAAGTCGACTTTCTTGTATTTGCACATTTAGCAATCGATATCGAATTGCTTCAAACCATTAGTTTAACATATTTAAAATAATTAACCTTCTTTAACGTATTGAAGGTGATACCAAGCCATGGCGGCATAACGACAGTACATTTGGAAGAATTCCGTAATCTTATATTTAGGTATAAAGTCGATTTTCTTGTATATACACATTTAGCAATCGTTATCGAAATGCTTCAAATCATAAGTTTAACATATTTAAGTTAATTAATCCTCTTTGACTTACTGAAGTCTACAAAAGCCTTAACGGCATAACTTCAGTGCTTTTGGAAGAGTTCCGTAACCTTATATTTAGTTATAAAGTCGTTTTTATTTGTATATACGTATTTAGCAATCGATAACGAAATGCATCAAGTCATTAGTTCAACATATTTAAGTTAACATATTTAAGTTAATTAACATTCTTTATCTTACTGAAGCTTACATAAAGCCATAACGGTATAACGACAGTGCATTTGGAAGAATTCCGTAAACTTATATTTAGGTATAAAGTCGAATTTGTTGTTTATACACATTTAGCAATTGATATCGAGATGCTTCAACTCATAAGTTTAACATATTTAAGTTAATAAACCTTCTTTAACGAACTGAAGTTGGCATAAAGCCATGGCGGCATAACGGCAGTGCATGTAGAAGAATTCCGTTATCTTATATTTAGGTATAAAGTCGATTTTCTTGTATATACACATTTAGCAATCGATATCGAAATGCTTCAAATCATTAGTTTAATATATTTAAGTTAATAAACGTTCTTTAACGCACTGAAGTCTACATAAAGCCTTAACGGTATAACTGCAGTGCATTCAGAAGAATTCCGTAATTTTCTATTTAGGTATAAAGTCGATTTTCTTGTATTTATATATGTAGGAATCGATATCGAAATGCTTCAAATCATTAGATTAACATATTTAAGTTAATTAACCCTCTCTATCTTACTGAAGTCTACATAAAGCCTTAACTTCATAACGGCAGTGCATTTAGAAGAATTCCGTTATCTTATATTTAGGTATAAATTCGATTTTCTTGTTTGTAAACATTTAGCAAGCGATATCGAATTGCTTCAAATCATTAGTTTAACATATTTAAGTTAATTAACCTTCTTTAACGTATTGAAGTTGATATAAAGCCATGGCGGCATAACGGCAGTGCATTTAGAAGAATTCCGTAATTTTATATTTAGTTATAAATTCGATTTTTTTTTATATACACATTTAGCAATCGATAACCAAATGCTACAAATCATTAGTTTAACATATTTAAGTTAATTAACCTTCTTTATCTTACTGAAGTTTACATAAAGCCTTAACTTCATAACGGCAGTGCATTTAGAAGAATTCCTTTATCTTATATTTAGGTATAAATTCGATTTTCTTGTATGTACACATTTAGCAAGCGATATCGAATTGCTTCAAATCATTAGTTTAACATATTTAAGTTAATTAACCTTCTTTAACGTATTGAAGTTGATATAAAGCCATGGCGGCATAACAGCGGTGCATTTAGAAGAATTCCGTAATATTATATTTAGGTATAAATTCGATTTTTTTTTATATACACATTTAGCAATCGATAACGAAATGCTTCAAATCATTAGTTTAACATATTTAAGTTAATTAACCTTCTTTATCCTACTGAAGTTTACATAAAGCCATAACGGTATAACGGCAGTGCATTTGGAAGAATTCCGTAATCTTATATTTAGGTATAAAGTCGATTTTGTTGTATATACACATTTAGCAATCGATATCGAAATGCTTCAAATCATTAGTTTAACATATTAAGTTAATTAAACCTTCTTTACTTACTGAAGTCTACATAAAGCCTTAACGGTATAACGGCAGTGCATTTGAAGAATTCCGTAATCTTATATTTAGGTATAAAGTCGATTTTGTTGAATATACGTATTTAGCAATCGATAACGAAATGCTTCAAGTCATTAGTTTAACATATTTAAGTTAATTAAACCTTCTTTATCTACTGAAGTTTACATAAAGCCATAACGGTATAACGGCAGTGCATTTGGAAGAATTCCGTAATCTTATATTTAGGTATAAAGTCGATTTTCTTGTATATACACATTAAGCAATCGATATCGAAATGCTTCAAATCATAAGTTTAACATATTTAAGTTAATTAACCTCTTTATCTTACTGAAGTCTACAAAAGCCTTAACGGATAACGGAAAGTGCATTTTTAAAAAGTTCCGTAATCTTATATTTGGGTTATAAAGTCGATTTTGTTGAATATACGTATTTAGCAATCGATAACGAAATGCTTCAAGTCATTAGTTTAACATTTTTAAATTTTAAAATTTTAAAACCTTCTTTATCTTACTGAAGTTTACATAAAGCCATAACGGTATAACGGCAGTGCATTTGGAAGAATTCCGTAAACTTATATTTAGGTATAAATTCGATTTTGTTGTATATACACATTTAGCAATCGATATCGAGATGGTTCAAGTCATAAGTTTAACATATTTAAGTTAATTAACCTTCTTTAACGTATTGAAGTTGATATAAAGCCACGGCGGCATAACGACAGTGCATTTAGAAGAATTCCGTAATCTTATATTTAGGTATAAAGTCGATTTTGTTGTATATACACATTTAGCAATCGATATCAAGATGCTTCAACTCATTAGCTTAACATATTTAAGTTAATAAAACTTCTTTAACGATCTAATGTTGGCATATAGCCACGGCGGCATAACGGCAGTGCATTTAGAAGAATTCCGTAATCTTATATTTAGGTATAAAGTCGATTTTCTTTTATATGAACATTTAGATATCGATATCGAAATGCTTCAAATCATTAGTTTAACATATTAAGTTAATAAACATTTTTTAGCTTACTGAAGTCTACATAAAGCCTTAACGGTATAACAGCAGTGCATTTAGAAGAATCCCGTTATCTTATATTTAGGTTTAAGTCCGATTTTCTTGTACATACACATTTAGCAAGCGATATTGAAATCCTTCAAATAACTGGTTTAGCATATTTAAATTAATTAACCTTCTTTATCTTTCTGAAGTTTACATAAAGCCATAACGGCAGTATATTTATATGAATTCCGTTATCTTATATTTAGGTATAAAGTCGATTTTTTTGTACATACACATTTAGCAATCGATGTCGAAAATCTTCAAATCATTAGTTTAACATATTTACGTTAATTAACCTTCTTTAACGTAATGAAGGTAATATAAAGCCATGGCGGCATAACGACAGTGCATTTAGAAGAATTCCGTAATCTTATATTTAGGTATAAAGTCGATTTTCTTGTATATACGCATTTAGCAATCGATAGCGAAAAGCTTCAAATAACTGGTTTAGCATATTTAGGTTAATTAACCTTCTTTATCTTACCGAAGTATACATAAAGCCATAACGGCATAACGACAGTATATTTGGGTGAATTCCGTAATCTTTTATTTAGGTATAAAATCGATTTTGTTGTACATACACATTTAGCAATCGATATCGAAATGCTTCAAATCATTAGTTTAGCATATTTAAGTAAATTAACCTTCTTTAGCGTACTGAAATTTATATAAAGCCATAACGGCATAACGGGAGTTTATTTCGATGAATTCCTTAATCTTATATTTAGATATAAAGTCGACATTCTTGTATTTACACATTTAGCAATCGATACAGAAAATCTTCAAATCATTAGCTTAACATATTTAAGTTAATTAACCTTCTTTTACGTAATGAAGGTAATATAAAGCCATAACGGCATAACGGGAGTGTATTTCGATGAATTCCGTAATCTTATATTTAGGTATAAAGTCGACTTTCTTGTATATACTCATTTACCAATCTATATCGAAATGCTTCAAATCATTAGTTTAATATATTTAAGTTAATAAAGTTTCTTTAACGCACTGAAGTTAACATAAAGCCATGGCGGCATAACGGCAGTGCATTTAGAAGAATTCCGTAATCTTAAATTTAGGTATTAAGTCGATTTTCTTGTATTTACACATTTAGCAATCGATATCGAAAATCTTCAAATCATTAGTTTAACATATTTAAGTTAATTAACCTTCTTTAACGTAATGAAGGTAATATAAAGCGGCATAACGACAGTGCATTTAGAAGAATTCCGTAATCTTATATATATGTATAAAGTCGATTTTCTTGTATATACTCATTTAGCAATCGATATCGAAATGCTTCAAATCATTAATGTAACATATTTAAGTTAATAAACCTTATTTAACGTATTGAAGATGATACAAAGCCATGGCGGCATAACGACAGTACCTGTGGAAGAATTCCGTAATCTTATGTTTAGATATAAATTCGATTCTCTTTTATATACGCATTTAGCAATCGATATCGACATGCTTCAACTCATTAGTTTACCAAATTTCAGTTAATTAAACATCTTTATTTTACTGAAGTCTACAAAAGTCTTAACGGCATAACGGCAGTGCTGTTAGAAGAATTACGTAATCTTATATTTAGGTATAAAGTCCATTTTCTTGTATATATGCATTAAAAATCGATATCGAAATGCTTTAGATAACTGGTTTAACATATTTAAGTTAATAAACCTTCTTTAACTAACTGAAGTTAACATAAAACCATAACGGTATAACGGCAGTGCATTTGGAAGAATTCCGTTATCTTATATTTAGGTATAAAGTCGATTTTCTCTTATATAACATTTAGCAATCAATATCGAAATGCTTAAAATCATTAGTGTAACATATTTAAGTTAATAAACCTTCTTTAATGTATTGAAGGTGACACAAAGCCATGGCGGCATAACGACAGTACCTGTGGAAGAATTCCGTAATCTTATGTTTAGATATAAATTCGATTTTCTTTTATATACACATTTAGCAATCGATATCGAAATGCTTCAAATCATTAGTTTAACATATTTAAGTTAATTAACCTTCTTTAACGTAATGAAGGTGATATAGCGCCATGGCACCAAAACGACAGTGCATGTAGAAGAATTCCGTAATCTTATATTTAGGTATAAAGTCGATTTTCTTGTATATACACATTAAGCAGTTGATATCGAAATGCTTCAAATCATAAGTTTAACATATTTAAGATAATTAATCCTCTTTGTCTTACTGAAGTCTACAAAAGCCTTAACGGCATAACGGCAATGCATTTTTAAGAGTTCCGTAATCTTATATTTAGTTATAAAGTCGATTTTGTTGAATATACGTATTTAGCGATCGATAACGAAATGCTTCAAGTCATTAGTTTAACATATTTAATTTAACATATTTAGGTTAATTAACCTTCTTTAACTAACTGAAGTTTACATAAAGCCATAACGGTATAACGGCAGTGCATTTGGAAGAATTCCGTAAACTTATATTTAGGTATAAAGTCGATTTTGTTGTATATACACATTTAGCAATCGATATCGAGATGGTTCAAGTCATAAGTTTAACATATTTAAGTTAATTAACCTTCTTTAACGTATTGAAGTTGATATAAAGCCACGGCGGCCTAACGACAGTGCATTTAGAAGAATTCCGTAATCTTATATTTAGGTATAAAGTCGATTTTGTTGTATATACACATTTAGCAATCGATATCAAGATGCTTCAACTCATTAGCTTAACATATTTAAGTTAATAAAACTTCTTTAACGATCTAATGTTGGCATATAGCCACGGCGGCATAACGGCAGCGCATTTAGAAGAATTCCGTAATCTTATATTTAGGTATAAAGTCGATTTTCTTTTATATGAACATTTAGATATCGATATCGAAATGCTTCAAATCATTAGTTTAACATATTAAGTTAATAAACATTTTTTAGCTTACTGAAGTCTACATAAAGCCTTAACGGTATAACAGCAGTGCATTTAGAAGAATCCCGTTATCTTATATTTAGGTATAAGTCCGATTTTCTTGTACATACACATTTAGCAAGCGATATTGAAATCCTTCAAATAACTGGTTTAGCATATTTAAATTAATTAACCTTCTTTATCTTTCTGAAGTTTACATAAAGCCATAACGGCAGTATATTTATATGAATTCCGTTATCTTATATTTAGGTATAAAGTCGATCTTTTTGTACATACACATTTAGCAATCGATGTCGAAAATCTTCAAATCATTAGTTTAACATATTTACGTTAATTAACCTTCTTTAACGTAATGAAGGTAATATAAAGCCATGGCGGCATAACGACAGTGCATTTAGAAGAATTCCGTAATCTTATATTTAGGTATAAAGTCGATTTTCTTGTATATACGCATTTAGCAATCGATAGCGAAAAGCTTCAAATAACTGGTTTAGCATATTTAGGTTAATTAACCTTCTTTATCTTACCGAAGTATACATAAAGCCATAACGGCATAACGACAGTATATTTGGGTGAATTCCGTAATCTTTTATTTAGGTATAAAATCGATTTTGTTGTACATACACATTTAGCAATCGATATCGAAATGCTTCAAATCATTAGTTTAGCATATTTAAGTAAATTAACCTTCTTTAGCGTACTGAAATTTATATAAAGCCATAACGGCATAACGGGAAATTATTTCGATGAATTCCTTAATCTTATATTTAGATATAAAGTCGATTTTCTTGTATTTACACATTTAGCAATCGATATAGAAAATCTTCAAATCATTAGCTTAACATATTTAAGTTAATTAACCTTCTTTTACGTAATGAAGGTGATATAAAGCCATAACGGCATAACGGGAGTGTATTTCGATGAATTCCGTAATCTTATATTTAGGTATAAAGTCGACTTTCTTGTATATACTCATTTACCAATCTATATCGAAATGCTTCAAATCATTAGTTCAATAAATTTAAGTTAATAAAGCTTCTTTAACGCACTGAAGTTAACATAAAGCCATGGCGGCATAACGGCAGTGCATTTAGAAGAATTCCGTAATCTTAAATTTAGGTATTAAGTCGATTTTCTTGTATTTACACATTTAGCAATCGATATCGAAAATCTTCAAATCATTAGTTTAACATATTTAAGTTAATTAACCTTCTTTAACGTAATGAAGGTAATATAAAGCGGCATAACGACAGTGCATTAAGAAGAATTCCGTAATCTTATATATATGTATAAAGTCGATTTTCTTGTATATACTCATTTAGCAATCGATATCGAAATGCTTCAAATCATTAATGTAACATATTTAAGTTAATAAACCTTATTTAACGTATTGAAGATGATACAAAGCCATGGCGGCATAACGACAGTACCTGTGGAAGAATTCCGTAATCTTATGTTTAGATATAAATTCGATTCTCTTTTATATACGCATTTAGCAATCGATATCGAAATGCTTCAACTCATTAGTTTACCAAATTTCAGTTAATTAAACATCTTTATTTTACTGAAGTCTACAAAAGTCTTAACGGCATAACGGCAGTGCTGTTAGAAGAATTACGTAATCTTATATTTAGGTATAAAGTCCATTTTCTTGTATATATGCATTAAAAATCGATATCGAAATGCTTCAGATAACTGGTTTAACATATTTAAGTTAATAAACCTTCTTTAACTAACTGAAGTTAACATAAAACCATAACGGTATAACGGCAGTGCATTTGGAAGAATTCCGTAATCTTATATTTAGATATAAAGTCGATTTTCTTGTATATAACATTTAGCAATCAATATCGAAATGCTTCAAATCATTAGTGTAACATATTTAAGTTAATAAACCTTCTTTAATGTATTGAAGGTGATACAAAGCCATGGCGGCATAACGACAGTACCTGTGGAAGAATTCCGTAATCTTATGTTTAGATATAAATTCGATTTTCTTTTATATACACATTTAGCAATCGATATCGAAATGCTTCAAATCATTAGTTTAACATATTTAAGTTAATTAACCTTCTTTAACGTAATGAAGGTGATATAGCGCCATGGCACCATAACGACAGTGCATGTAGAAGAATTCCGTAATCTTATATTTAGGTATAAAGTCGATTTTCTTGTATTTACACATTTAGCAATCGATATCGAAAATCTTCAAATCATTAGTTTAACATATTTAAGTTAATTAACCTTCTTTAACGTAATGAAGGTAATATAAAGCCATGGCGGCATAACGACAGTGCATTTAGAAGAATTCCGTAATCTTATATTTAGGTATAAAGTCGATTTTCTTGTATATACGCATTTAGCAATCGATAGCGAAAAGCTTTCGATTAATCCTTAATCTTATATTTAGATATAAAGTCGACATTCTTGTATTTACACATTTAGCAATCGATATAGAAAATCTTCAAATCATTAGCTTAACATATTTAAGTTAATTAACCTTCTTTTACGTAATGAAGGTGATATAAAGCCATAACGGCATAACGGGAGTGTATTTCGATGAATTCCGTAATCTTATATTTAGGTATAAATTCGATTCTCTTTTATATACGCATTTAGCAATCGATATCGAAATGCTTCAAATCATTAGTTTACCAAATTTCAGTTAATTAAACTTCTTTACTTTACTGAAGTCTACAAAAGCCTTAACGGCATAACGGCAGTGCTTTTAGAAGAATTACGTAATCTTATATTTAGGTATATAGTCCATTTTCTTGTATATATATATATAGCAATCGATATCGAAATGCTTCAAATAACTGGTTTAACATATTTAAGTTAATAAAGCTTCTTTAACGCACTGAAGTTAACATAAAGCCATAACGGCATAACGGCAGTGCATTTAGAAGCATTCCGTATTCTTATATTTAGGTATAAAGTCGATTTTGTTGTGTATCTGCATTTAGCAATCGATTTCGAAAATCTTCAAATCATTAGTTTATCATATTTAAGTTAATAAAGCTTCTTTAACGCACTGAAGTTAACACAAAGCCATGGCGGCATAACGGCAGTTCATGTAGAAGAATTCCGTAATCTTATATTTAGGTATAAAGTCGATTTTCTTGTATATACACATTTAGGAATCGACACCGAAATGCCTCAAATCATTAGTTTAACATATTTAAGTTAATTAACCTTTTTTAACGTATTGAAGTTGATATAAGCGCAGGGTGGCATAACGACAGTACATTTGGAAGAATTCCCTAATCTTATGTTTAGATATAAATTCGATTTTCTTTTATATACACATTTAGCAATCGATATCGAAATGCTTCAAATAACTGGTTTAACATATTTAAGTTAATTAATCTTCTTTAACTAACTGACGTTAACATAAAGCCATAATGGTATAACGGCAAGGCATTTGGAAGAATTCCGTAATCTTAAATTTAGGTATAAAGTCGATTTTCCTGTATATGCACATTTAGCAATCGATATCGAAATGCCTCAAATCATTAGTTTAACAGATTTAAGCTAATTAACCCTCTTTATCTTACTAAAGTCTACAAAAGCCTTAACGGCGTAACGGCAGTGCATTTGGAAGAATTCCGTAAACTTATATTTAGGTATAACGTCGATTTTCTTGTATATGCTCATTTAGCAATCGATATCGAAATGCTTCAAATCATTAGTTTAACATATTTAAGTTAATTAACCTTTTTTAACGTATTGAAGTTGATATTAAGCCAGGGTGGCATAACGACAGTACATTTGGAAGAATTCCGCAATCTTATATTTAGGTATAAAGTCGATTTTTTTGTATATATGCATTAAGCAATCGATATCGAAAATCTGCAAATCACTAGTTTAACATATTTAAGTTAATAAACCTTCTTTAACGTATTGAAGGTGATACAAAGCCATGACGGCATAACGACAGAACTTTTGGAAGAATTCCGTAATCTTATATTTAGGTATAAAGTCGATTTTCTTGTATATACTGATTTAGCAATCGATATCGAAATGCCTCAAATCATTAGTTTAACATATTTAAGCTAATTAACCCTCTTTATCTTACTAAAGTGTACAAAAGCCTTAACGGCGTAACGGCAGTGCATTTGGAAGAATTCCGTAAACTTATATTTATGTATAAAGTCGATTTTCTTGTATATACTCATTTAGCAATCGATATCGAAATGCTTCAAATCATTAGTGTAACATATTTAAGTTAATAAACCTTCTTTAATGTATTCAAGGTGATACAAAGCCATGGCGGCATAACGACAGTACCTGTGGAAGAATTCCGTAATCTTATGTTTAGATATAAATTCGATTTTCTTTTATATACACATTTAGCAATCGATATCGAAATGCTTCAAATCATTAGTTTAACATATTTAAGTTAATTAACCTTCTTTAACGTAATGAAGGTGATATAGCGCCATGGCACCATAACGACAGTGCATGTAGAAGAATTCCGTAATCTTATATTTAGGTATAAAGTCGATTTTCTTGTATTTACACATTTAGCAATCGATATCGAAAAACTTCAAATCATTAGTTTAACATATTTAAGTTAATTAACCTTCTTTAACGTAATGAAGGTAATATAGAGCCATGGCGGCATAACGACAGTACATTTGGAAGAATTCCGTAATCTTATGTTTAGATATAAATTCGATTTTCTTTTATATACACATTTAGCAATCGATATCGAAATGCTTCAAATAACTGGTTTAACATATTTAAGTTAATTAATCTTCTTTAACTAACTGACGTTAACATAAAGCCATAATGGTATAACGGCAAGGCATTTGGAAGAATTCCGTAATCTTAAATTTAGGTATAAAGTCGATTTTCCTGTATATGCACATTTAGCAATCGATATCGAAATGCCTCAAATCACTAGTTTAACATATTTAAGTAAATTAACCCCCTTTATCTTACTGAAGTCTACAAACACCTTAACGGCATGACGACAGTGCATGTGGAAGAATTCCGTAATCTTATATTTAGGTATAAAGTCGATTTTCTTGTATTTACACATTTAGCAATCGATATCGAAAATCTTCAAATCATTAGTTTAACATATTTAAGTTAATTAACCTTCTTTAACGTAATGAAGGTAATATAGAGCCATGGCGGCATAACGACAGTGCATTTAGAAGAATTCCGTAATCTTATATTTAGGTATAAAGTCGATTTTCTTGTATATACGCATTTAGCAATCGATAGCGAAAAGCTTCAAATAACTGGTTTAGCATATTTAGGTTAATTAACCTTCTTTATCTTACCGAAGTATACATAAAGCCATAACGGCATAACGACAGTATATTTGGGTGAATTCCGTAATCTTTTATTTAGGTATAAAATCGATTTTGTTGTACATACACATTTAGCAATCGATATCGAAATGCTTCAAATCATTAGTTTAGCATATTTAAGTAAATTAACCTTCTTTAGCGTACTGAAATTTATATAAAGCCATAACGGCATAACGGGAGTTTATTTCGATGAATTCCTTAATCTTATATTTAGATATAAAGTCGACATTCTTGTATTTACACATTTAGCAATCGATACAGAAAATCTTCAAATCATTAGCTTAACATATTTAAGTTAATTAACCTTCTTTTACGTAATGAAGGTAATATAAAGCCATAACGGCATAACGGGAGTGTATTTCGATGAATTCCGTAATCTTATATTTAGGTATAAAGTCGACTTTCTTGTATATACTCATTTACCAATCTATATCGAAATGCTTCAAATCATTAGTTTAATATATTTAAGTTAATAAAGCTTCTTTAACGCACTGAAGTTAACATAAAGCCATGGCGGCATAACGGCAGTGCATTTAGAAGAATTCCGTAATCTTAAATTTAGGTATTAAGTCGATTTTCTTGTATTTACACATTTAGCAATCGATATCGAAAATCTTCAAATCATTAGTTTAACATATTTAAGTTAATTAACCTTCTTTAACGTAATGAAGGTAATATAAAGCGGCATAACGACAGTGCATTTAGAAGAATTCCGTAATCTTATATATATGTATAAAGTCGATTTTCTTGTATATACTCATTTAGCAATCGATATCGAAATGCTTCAAATCATTAATGTAACATATTTAAGTTAATAAACCTTATTTAACGTATTGAAGATGATACAAAGCCATGGCGGCATAACGACAGTACCTGTGGAAGAATTCCGTAATCTTATGTTTAGATATAAATTCGATTCTCTTTTATATACGCATTTAGCAATCGATATCGAAATGCTTCAACTCATTAGTTTACCAAATTTCAGTTAATTAAACATCTTTATTTTACTGAAGTCTACAAAAGTCTTAACGGCATAACGGCAGTGCTGTTAGAAGAATTACGTAATCTTATATTTAGGTATAAAGTCCATTTTCTTGTATATATGCATTAAAAATCGATATCGAAATGCTTTAGATAACTGGTTTAACATATTTAAGTTAATAAACCTTCTTTAACTAACTGAAGTTAACATAAAACCATAACGGTATAACGGCAGTGCATTTGGAAGAATTCCGTTATCTTATATTTAGATATAAATTCGATTTTCTTTTATATACACATTTAGCAATCGATATCGAAATGCTTCAAATCATTAGTTTAACATATTTAAGTTAATTAACCTTCTTTAACGTAATGAAGGTGATATAGCGCCATGGCACCAAAACGACAGTGCATGTAGAAGAATTCCGTAATCTTATATTTAGGTATAAAGTCGATTTTCTTGTATATACACATTAAGCAGTTGATATCGAAATGCTTCAAATCATAAGTTTAACATATTTAAGATAATTAATCCTCTTTGTCTTACTGAAGTCTACAAAAGCCTTAACGGCATAACGGCAATGCATTTTTAAGAGTTCCGTAATCTTATATTTAGTTATAAAGTCGATTTTGTTGAATATACGTATTTAGCGATCGATAACGAAATGCTTCAAGTCATTAGTTTAACATATTTAATTTAACATATTTAGGTTAATTAACCTTCTTTAACTAACTGAAGTTTACATAAAGCCATAACGGTATAACGGCAGTGCATTTGGAAGAATTCCGTAAACTTATATTTAGGTATAAAGTCGATTTTGTTGTATATACACATTTAACAATCGATATCGAGATGGTTCAAGTCATAAGTTTAACATATTTAAGTTAATTAACCTTCTTTAACGTATTGAAGTTGATATAAAGCCACGGCGGCCTAACGACAGTGCATTTAGAAGAATTCCGTAATCTTATATTTAGGTATAAAGTCGATTTTGTTGTATATACACATTTAGCAATCGATATCAAGATGCTTCAACTCATTAGCTTAACATATTTAAGTTAATAAAACTTCTTTAACGATCTAATGTTGGCATATAGCCACGGCGGCATAACGGCAGCGCATTTAGAAGAATTCCGTAATCTTATATTTAGGTATAAAGTCGATTTTCTTTTATATGAACATTTAGATATCGATATCGAAATGCTTCAAATCATTAGTTTAACATATTAAGTTAATAAACATTTTTTAGCTTACTGAAGTCTACATAAAGCCTTAACGGTATAACAGCAGTGCATTTAGAAGAATCCCGTTATCTTATATTTAGGTATAAGTCCGATTTTCTTGTACATACACATTTAGCAAGCGATATTGAAATCCTTCAAATAACTGGTTTAGCATATTTAAATTAATTAACCTTCTTTATCTTTCTGAAGTTTACATAAAGCCATAACGGCAGTATATTTATATGAATTCCGTTATCTTATATTTAGGTATAAAGTCGATTTTTTGTACATACACATTTAGCAATCGATGTCGAAAATCTTCAAATCATTAGTTTAACATATTTACGTTAATTAACCTTCTTTAACGTAATGAAGGTAATATAAAGCCATGGCGGCATAACGACAGTGCATTTAGAAGAATTCCGTAATTTTATATTTAGGTATAAAGTCGATTTTCTTGTATATACGCATTTAGCAATCGATAGCGAAAAGCTTCAAATAACTGGTTTAGCATATTTAAGTAAATTAACCTTCTTTAGCGTACTGAAATTTATATAAAGCCATAACGGCATAACGGGAAATTATTTCGATGAATTCCTTAATCTTATATTTAGATATAAAGTCGACATTCTTGTATTTACACATTTAGCAATCGATATAGAAAATCTTCAAATCATTAGCTTAACATATTTAAGTTAATTAACCTTCTTTTACGTAATGAAGGTGATATAAAGCCATAACGGCATAACGGGAGTGTATTTCGATGAATTCCGTAATCTTATATTTAGGTATAAAGTCGACTTTCTTGTATATACTCATTTACCAATCTATATCGAAATGCTTCAAATCATTAGTTTAATAAATTTAAGTTAATAAAGCTTCTTTAACGCACTGAAGTTAACATAAAGCCATGGCGGCATAACGGCAGTGCATTTAGAAGAATTCCGTAATCTTAAATTTAGGTATTAAGTCGATTTTCTTGTATTTACACATTTAGCAATCGATATCGAAAATCTTCAAATCATTAGTTTAACATATTTAAGTTAATTAACCTTCTTTAACGTAATGAAGGTAATATAAAGCGGCATAACGACAGTGCATTAAGAAGAATTCCGTAATCTTATATATATGTATAAAGTCGATTTTCTTGTATATACTCATTTAGCAATCGATATCGAAATGCTTCAAATCATTAATGTAACATATTTAAGTTAATA
>CM050324.1:10824483-10845483 GCA_027475135.1 Bactrocera correcta | reverse complement strand
TTTAGCAATCGATATCGAAATGCTTCAAACCATTAGTTTAACATATTTAAAATAATTTACCTTCTTTAACATATTGAAGGTGATATAAAGCCATGGCGGCATAACGGCAGTACATGTGGAAGAATTCCGTAATCTTATATTTAGGTATAAGGTCGATTTTCTTGTATATACACATTTAGCAATCGATATCGAAATGCTTCAAATCATTAGTTTAGCATATTTAAGTAAATTAAACCTTCTTTAGCGAACTGAAATTTACATAAAGCCATAACGGCGTAACGGGAGTGCATTTCGATGAATTCCGTAATCTTGTATTTAGATATAAAGTCGACTTTCTTGTATATACTCATTTAGCAATCGACAACGAAATGCTTCAAATCATTAGTTTAATATATTTAAGTTAATAAAGCTTCTTTAACGTAATGAAGGTGATATAAAGCCATAACGGCATAACGGGAGTGCATTTCGATGAATTCCGTAATCTTATATTTAGGTATAAAGTCGACTTTCTTGTATTTACACATTTAGCAATCGATATCTAAAATCTTCAAATCAATAGTTTAACATATTTAAGTTAATTAACCTTCTTTAACGTAATGATGGTGATATAAAGCCATAACGGCATAAAGGGAGTGTATTTCGATGAATTCCGTAATCTTATATTTAGGTATAAAGTCGACTTTCTTGTATATACTCATTTAGCAATCTATATCGAAATGCTTCAAATCATTAGTTTAATATATTTAAGTTAATAAAGCTTCTTTAACGCACTGAAGTTAACATAAAGCCATGGCGGCATAACGGCAGTGTATGAAGAAGAATTCCGTAATCTTATATTTAGGTATAAAGTCGATTTTCTTGTATATATACATATAGCAATCGATATCGAAATGCTTCAAATCATTAGTTTAAGATATTTAAGTTCATAAACCTTCTTTAACGAACTGAAGTTGGCACAAAGCAATGGCGGCATAACAGCAGTGCATTTAGAAGAATTCCGTAATCTTATATTTAGGTATAAAGTCGATTTTCTTGTATATACACATTTAGCAATCGATAACGAAATGCTTCAAATCATTAGTTTATCATATTTAAGTTAATTAACCTTATTTATCTTACTGAAGTTTACATAAAGCCATAACGGTATAACGACAGTGCATTTGGAAGAATTCCGTAATCTTTTATTTAGGTATAAAGTCGATTTTCTTGTATATATATATTTCGCAATCGATATCGGGATGCTTCAACTCATTAGTTTAACATATTTAATCTAATAAACCTTCTTTATCGAACTGAAGTGTGCATAAAGCCATGGCGGCATAATGGCAGTGCATGTAGAAGAATTCCGTTAGGTTATATTTAGGTATAAAGTCGATTTTCTTGTATATACACATTTAGCAATCGATATCGAGATGCTGTAAATCATTAGTTTAAAATTTTTAAGTTAATTAGCCTTCTTTAACGTAATGAAGGTGATATAAAGCCATGGCGGCATAACGACAGTACATTTGGAAGTTTTCCGTAATCTTATGTTTAGACATAAATTCGATTTTCTTTTATATACACATATAGCTATCGATATCGAAATGCTTCACATAACTGGTTTAACATATTTAAGTTAATAAACCTTCTTTAACGAACTGAACATAAATCCATAACGGCATAACGGCAGTGCATCTAGAATAATTCCGTTATCTTATATTAATGTATAAAGTCGATTTTCTTGCATATACACATTTAGCAATCGATATCGAAATGCTTCAAATCATTAGTTTAACATATTTAAGTTAACTAACCTTCTTTATCTTACTGAAGTTTACATAAAGCCATAACGGTATAACGGCAGTGCATTTGGATGAATTCCGTAATCTTATATTAAGGTAAAAAGTCGATTTTGTTGTATATACACATTTAGCAATCGATATCGAAATGCTTCAAATCATTAGTTTAACATATTTAAGTTAATAAATCTTCTTTAACGAACAGAAGTTGGCGTAAAGCCATGGCGGCATAACGGCAGTGCATTTAAAAGAATTCCGTAATCTTATATTTATGTATAAAGTCGATTTTCTTATATTTACACATTTAGCAATCGATATCGAAATGCTTCAAATCATTAGTTTAACATATTTAAGTTAATTAATCTTCTTTAACGAACAGAAGTTGGCGTAAAGCATTGGCGGCATAACGGCAGTGCATTTGGAAGAATTCCGTAATCTTTTATTTAGGTATAAAGTCGATTTTCTTGTATATACACATTTAGCAATCGATATCGAGATGGTTAAACTCATTGGTTTAACATATTTAAGTTAATAAACCTTCTTTAACGATTTGAAGTTTGCATATAGCCATGACGGCATAACGGCAGTGCATGTAGATGAATTCCGTAATCTTATGTTTAGGTATAAAGTCGATTTTCTTGTATATACACATATAGCTATCGATATCGAAATGCTTCAAATCATTAGTTTAACATATTTAAGTTAATAAACCTTCTTTAACGAACGCAAGTTGGCTTAAAACATTGGCGGCATAACGGCAGTGCATTTATAAAAATTCCGTAATCTTAGATTTATGTATAAAGTCGATTTTCTTATATATACACATTTAGCAATCGATATCGAGATGGTTCAACTCATTAGTTTAACATATTGAAGTTATTAAACCTTCTTTAACGATCTGAAGTTTGCATATAGCCATGACGACATAACGGCAGTGCATGTAGAAGAATTCCGTAATCTTATATTTAGGTATAAAGTCGATTTTCTTGTATATACACATTTAGCAATCGATATCGAAATGCTTCAAATCATTAGTTTAGCATATTTAAGTAAATTAACCTTCTTTAGCGAACTGAAATTTACATAAAGCCATAACGGCGTAACGGGAGTGTATTTCGATGAATTCCGTAATCTTGTATTTAGATATAAATTCGACTTTCTTGTATATACTCATTTAGCAATCGATATCGAAATGCTTCAAATCATTAGTTTAATATATTTAAGTTAAAAAAGCTTCTTTAACGTAATGAAGGTGATATAAAGCCATAACGGCATAAAAGGAGTGTATTTCGATGAATTCCGTAATCTTATATTTAGGTATAAAGTCGACTTTCTTGTACATACTCATTTAGCAATCGATATCGAAATGCTTCAAATCATTAGTTTAATATATTTAAGTTAATAAAGCTTCTTTAACGCACTGAAGTTAGCATAAAGAAGAATTCCGTAATCTTATATTTAGGTAGAAAGTCGATTTTCTTGTATATACACATTTAGCTATCGATATTGAAATGCTTCAAATCATTAGTTTAACATATTAAGTTAATAAACATTTTTCAGCTTACTGAAGTCTACATAAAGCCTTAACGGTATAACGGCAGTGCATTTAGAAGAATTCCGTAATGTTATAATTTTATATTTAGGTATAAAGTCGATTTTCTTGTATTTACACATTTAGCAATCGATATCGAAATGCTTCAAACCATTAGTTTAACATATTTAAAATAATTTACCTTCTTTAACATATTGAAGGTGATATAAAGCCATGGCGGCATAACGACAGTACATGTGGAAGAATTCCGTAATCTTATATTTAGGTATAAGGTCGATTTTCTTGTATATAAGCATTTAGCAATCGATATCGAAATGCTTCAAATCATTAGTTTAGCATATTTAAGTAAATTAACCTTCTTTAGCGAACTGAAATTTACATAAAGCCATAACGGCGTAACGGGAGTGTATTTCGATGAATTCCGTAATCTTGTATTTAGATATAAAGTCGAATTTCTTGTATATACTCATTTAGCAATCGACAACGAAATGCTTCAAATCATTAGTTTAATATATTTAAGTTAATAAAGCTTCTTTAACGTAATGAAGGTGATATAAAGCCATAACGGCATAACGGGAGTACATTTCGATGAATTCCGTAATCTTATATTTAGGTATAAAGTCGACTTTCTTGTATTTACACATTTAGCAATCGATATCTAAAATCTTCAAATCAATAGTTTAACATATTTAAGTTAATTAACCTTCTTTAACGTAATGAAGGTGATATAAAGCCATAACGGCATAAAGGGAGTGTATTTCGATGAATTCCGTAATCTTATATTTAGGTATAAAGTCGACTTTCTTGTATATACTCATTTAGCAATCTATATCGAAATGCTTCAAATCATTAGTTTAATATATCTAAGTTAATAAAGCTTCTTTAACGCACTGAAGTTAACATAAAGCCATGGCGGCATAACGGCAGTGTATGAAGAAGAATTCCGTAATCTTATATTTAGGTATAAAGTCGATTTTCTTGTATATATACATATAGCAATCGATATCGAAATGCTTCAAATCATTAGTTTAAGATATTTAAGTTCATAAACCTTCTTTAACGAACTGAAGTTGGCACAAAGCAATGGCGGCATAACAGCAGTGCATTTAGAAGAATTCCGTAATCTTATATTTAGGTATAAAGTCGATTTTCTTGCATATACACATTTAGCAATCGATATCGAAATGCTTCAAATCATTAGTTTAACATATTTATGTTAACTAACCTTCTTTATCTTACTGAAGTTTACATAAAGCCATAACGGTATAACGACAGTGCATTTGGAAGAATTCCGTAATCTTTTATTTAGGTATAAAGTCGATTTTCTTGTATATATATATTTCGCAATCGATATCGGGATGCTTCAACTCATTAGTTTAACATATTTAATCTAATAAACCTTCTTTATCGAACTGAAGTGTGCATAAAGCCATGGCGGCATAATGGCAGTGCATGTAGAAGAATTCCGTTAGGTTATATTTAGGTATAAAGTCGATTTTCTTGTATATACACATTTAGCAATCGATATCGAGATGCTGTAAATCATTAGTTTAACATTTTTAAGTTAATTAGCCTTCTTTAACGTAATGAAGGTGATATAAAGCCATGGCGGCATAACGACAGTACATTTGGAAGTTTTCCGTAATCTTATGTTTAGATATAAATTCGATTTTCTTTTATATACACATATAGCTATCGATATCGAAATGCTTCACATAACTGGTTTAACATATTTAAGTTAATAAACCTTCTTTAACGAACTGAACATAAATCCATAACGGCATAACGGCAGTGCATCTAGAATAATTCCGTTATCTTATATTAATGTATAAAGTCGATTTTCTTGCATATACACATTTAGCAATCGATATCGAAATGCTTCAAATCATTAGTTTAACATATTTATGTTAACTAACCTTCTTTATCTTACTGAAGTTTACATAAAGCCATAACGGTATAACGGCAGTGCATTTGGATGAATTCCGTAATCTTATATTAAGGTAAAAAGTCGATTTTGTTGTATATACACATTTAGCAATCGATATCGAAATGCTTCAAATCATTAGTTTAACATATTTAAGTTAATAAATCTTCTTTAACGAACAGAAGTTGGCGTAAAGCCATGGCGGCATAACGGCAGTGCATTTAAAAGAATTCCGTAATCTTATATTTATGTATAAAAACGATTTTCTTATATATACACATTTAGCAATCGATATCGAAATGCTTCAAATCATTAGTTTAACATATTTAAGTTAATTAATCTTCTTTAACGAACAGAAGTTGGCGTTAAGCATTGGCGGCATAACGGCAGTGCATTTGGAAGAATTTCGTTATCTTTTATTTAGGTATAAAGTCGATTTTCTTGTATATACACATTTAGCAATCGATATCGAGATGGTAAAACTCATTGGTTTAACATATTTAAGTTAATAAACCTTCTTTAACGATTTGAAGTTTGCATATAGCCATGACGGCATAACGGCAGTGCATGTAGAAGAATTCCGTAATCTTATGTTTAGGTATAAAGTCGATTTTCTTGTATATACACATATAGCTATCGATATCGAAATGCTTCAAATCATTAGTTTAATATATTTAAGTTAATAAACCTTCTTTAACGAACGCAAGTTGGCTTAAAACATTGGCGTCATAACGGCAGTGCATTTATAAAAATTCCGTAATCTTAGATTTATGTATAAAGTCGATTTTCTTATATATACACATTTAGCAATCGATATCGAAATGCTTCAAATCATTAGTTTAACATATTTAAGTTAATTAATCTTCTTTAACGAACAGAAGTTGGCGTAAAGCCATGGCGGCATAATGGCAGTGCATTTAGAAGAATTCCGTAATCTTATATTTAGGTATAAAGTCGATTTTCTTGTATATACACATTTAGCAATCGATATCGAGATGGTTCAACTCATTAGTTTAGCATATTGAAGTTATTAAACCTTCTTTAACGATCTGAAGTTTGCATATAGCCATGACGGCATAACGGCAGTGCATGTAGAAGAATTCCGTAATCTTATATTTAGGTATAAAGTCGATTTTCTTGTATATACACATTTAGCTATCGATATCGAAATGCTTCAAATCATTAGCTTAACATATTAAGTTAATAAACATTTTTTAGCTTACTGAAGTCTACATAAAGCCTTAACGGTATAACGGCAGTGCATTTAGAAGAATTCCGTAATGTTATAATTTTATATTTAGGTATAAAGTCGATTTTCTTATATTTACACATTTAGCAATCGATATCGAAATGCTTCAAACCATTAGTTTAACATATTTAAAATAATTTACCTTCTTTAACGTATTGAAGGTGATATAAAGCCATGGCGGCATAACGACAGTACATGTGGAAGAATTCCGTAATCTTATATTTAGGTATAAAGTCGATTTTCTTGTATATACACATTTAGCAATCGATATCGAAATGCTTCAAATCATTAGTTTAGCATATTTAAGTAAATTAACCTTCTTTAGCGAACTGAAATTTACATAAAGCCATAACGACATAACGGCAGTATATGTTGCAGAATTCCGTAATCTTATATTTAGGTATAAAGTCGATTTTATTGTACATACACATTTAGCAATCGATATCGAAATGCTTCATCTCATAAGTTTAACATATTTAAGTTAATAAACCTTCTTTAGCGAACTGAAATTTACATAAAGCCATAACGGCGTAACGGGAGTGTATTTCGATGAATTCCGTAATCTTGTATTTAGATATAAAGTCGACTTTCTTGTATATACTCATTTAGCAATCGATATCGAAATGCTTCAAATCATTAGTTTAATATATTTAAGTTAATAAAGCTTCTTTACCGTAATGAAGGTGATATAAAGCCATGGCGGCCTAACGGCAGTGCATTTAGAAGAATTCCGTAATCTTATATTTAGGTATAAAGTCGACATTCTTGTATTTACACATTTAGCAATCGATATCGAAAATCTTCAAATCATTAGTTTAACATATTTAAGTTAATTAGCCTTCTTTAACGTAATGAAGGTGATATAAAGCCATAACGGCATAAAAGGAGTGTATTTCGATGAATTCCGTAATCTTATATTTAGGTATAAAGTCGACTTTCTTGTACATACTCATTTAGCAATCGATATCGAAATGCTTCAAATCATTAGTTTAATATATTTAAGTTAATAAAGCTTCTTTAACGCACTGAAGTTAGCATAAAGAAGAATTCCGTAATCTTATATTTAGGTATAAAGTCGATTTTCTTGTATATACACATTTAGCTATCGATATTGAAATGCTTCAAATCATTAGTTTAACATATTAAGTTAATAAATATTTTTTAGCTTACTGAAGTCTACATAAAGCCTTAACGGTATAACGGCAGTGCATTTAGAAGAATTCCGCAATCTTATATTTAGATATAAAGCCGAATTTGTTGTATATACTCATTTAGCAACCGATATCGAAATTCTTCAAATCATTAGTTTAACATATTTAAAATAATTAACCTTCTTTAACGTAATGAAGGTGATATAAAGCCATGGCGGCCTAACGGCAGTGCATTTAGAAGAATTCCGTAATCTTATATTTAGGTATAAATTCGATTTTGTTGTATATACGCATTTAGCAATCGATATCGAAATGCTTCAAATAACTGGTTTAGCATATTTAGGTTAATTAACCTTCTTTATCTTACTGAAGTTTACATAAAGCCATAACGGCATAACGGCAGTATATTTGGGTGAATTCCGTAATCTTTTACTTAGGTATAAAATCGATTTTCTTGTACATACACATTTAGCAATCGATATCGAAATGCTTCAAATCATTAGTTTAGCATATTTAAGTAAATTAACCTTCTTTAGCGAACTGAAATTTACATAAAGCCATAACGGCGTAACGGGAGTGTATTTCGATGAATTCCGTAATCTTGTATTTAGATATAAAGTCGACTTTCTTGTATATACTCATTTAGCAATCGATATCGAAATGCTTCAAATCATTAGTTTAATATATTTAAGTGAATAAAGCTTCTTTAACGTAATGAAGGTGATATAAAGCCATAACGGCATAAAGGGAGTGTATTTCGATGAATTCCGTAATCTTATATTTAGGTATAAAGTCGACTTTCTTGTACATACTCATTTAGCAATCGATATCGAAATGCTTCAAATCATTAGTTTAATATATTCAAGTTATAAAGCTTCTTTAACGCACTGAAGTTAGCATAAAGAAGAATTCCGTAATCTTATATTTAGGTATAAAGTCGATTTTCTTGTATATACACATTTAGCTATCGATATTGAAATGCTTCAAATCATTAGTTTAACATATTAAGTTAATAAATATTTTTTAGTTTACTGAAGTCTACATAAAGCCTTAACGGTATAACGGCAGTGCATTTAGAAGAATTCCGTAATGTTATAATTATATATTTAGGTATAAAGTCGATTTTCTTGTATATACACATTTAGCAATCGATATCGAAATGCTTCAAATCATTAGTTTAGCATATTTAACTAAATTAACCTTCTTTAGCGAACTGAAATTTACATAAAGCCATAACGGCGTAACGGGAGTGTATTTCGATGAATTCCGTAATCTTGTATTTAGATATAAAGTCGACTTTCTTGTATATACTCATTTAGCAATCGACAACGAAATGCTTCAAATCATTAGTTTAATATATTTAAGTTAATAAAGCTTCTTTAACGTAATGAAGGTGATATAAAGCCATAACGGCATAACGGGAGTGTATTTCGATGAATTCCGTAATCTTATATTTAGGTATAAAGTCGACTTTCTTGTATATACTCATTTAGCAATCTATATCGAAATGCTTCAAATCAATAGTTTAACATATTTAAGTTAATTAACCTTCTTTAACGTAATGACGGTGATATAAAGCCATAACGGCATAAAGGGAGTGTATTTCGATGAATTCCGTAATCTTATATTTAGGTATAAGGTCGATTTTCTTGTATATTCACATTTAGCAATCGATATCGAAATGCTTCAAATCATTAGTTTAGCATATTTAAGTAAATTAACCTTCTTTAGCGAACTGAAATTTACATAAAGCCATAACGGCGTAACGGGAGTGTATTTCGATGAATTCCGTAATCTTGTATTTAGATATAAAGTCGACTTTCTTGTATATTTCTCATTTAGCAATCGATATCGAAATCTTCAAATCAATTTGTTTAACATATTTAAGTGAATTAACCTTCTTTAACGTAATGAAGGTGATATAAAGCCATAACGGCATAAAGGGAGTGTATTTCGATGAATTCCGTAATCTTATATTTAGGTATAAAGTCGACTTTCTTGTACATACTCATTTAGCAATCGATATCGAAATGCTTCAAATCATTAGTTTAATATATTCAAGTTAAAAAAGCTTCTTTAACGCACTGGAAAAAAATTAAGGGATTTTAAAAAAGAATTCCGTAATCTTATATTTAGGTATAAAGTCGATTTTCTTGTATATACACATATTTGCAATCGATATCGAAATGCTTCAAATCATTAGTTTAACATATTTTAAATTAATAAACCTTCTTTAACTACTGAAGTTGGCACAAAGCCTAACGGTATAACAGGGAGTGCATTTAGAAGAATTCCGTAAATATTTATATTTAGGTATAAAGTCGATTTTCTTGTATATACACATTTAGCAATCGATAACGAAATGCTTCAAATCATTAGTTTAGCATATTTAACTTTAAAATTTAACCTTATTTAGCACTGAAATTTACATAAAGCCATAACGGCGTAACGGAGTGTATTTCGATGAATTCCGTAATCTTGTATTTAGATATAAAGTCGACTTTCTTGTATATACTCATTTAGCAATCGACAACGAAATGCTTCAAATCATTAGTTTAATATATTTAAGTTAATAAAGCTTCTTTAACGTAATGAAGGTGATATAAAGCCATAACGGCATAACGGGAGTGTATTTCGATGAATTCCGTAATCTTATATTTAGGTATAAAGTCGACTTTCTTGTATATACTCATTTAGCAATCTATATCGAAATGCTTCAAATCAATAGTTTAACATATTTAAGTTAATTAACCTTCTTTAACGTAATGACGGTGATATAAAGCCATAACGGCATAAAGGGAGTGTATTTCGATGAATTCCGTAATCTTATATTTAGGTATAAGGTCGATTTTCTTGTATATTCACATTTAGCAATCGATATCGAAATGCTTCAAATCATTAGTTTAGCATATTTAAGTAAATTAACCTTCTTTAGCGAACTGAAATTTACATAAAGCCATAACGGCGTAACGGGAGTGTATTTCGATGAATTCCGTAATCTTGTATTTAGATATAAAGTCGACTTTCTTGTATTTACACATTTAGCAATCGATATCGAAAATCTTCAAATCAATAGTTTAACATATTTAAGTTAATTAACCTTCTTTAACGTAATGAAGGTGATATAAAGCCATAACGGCATAACGGGAGTGTATTTCGATGAATTCCGTAATCTTATATTTAGGTATAAAGTCGACTTTCTTGTATATACTCATTTAGCAATCTATATCGAAATGCTTCAAATCATTAGTTTAATATATTTAAGTTAATAAAGCTTCTTTAACGCACTGAAGTTAACATAAAGCCATGGCGGCATAACGGCAGTGTATGAAGAAGAATTCCGTAATCTTATATTTAGGTATAAAGTCGATTTTCTTGTATATATACATATAGCAATCGATATCGAAATGCTTCAAATCATTAGTTTAAGATATTTAAGTTCATAAACCTTCTTTAACGAACTGAAGTTGGCACAAAGCAATGGCGGCATAACAGCAGTGCATTTAGAAGAATTCCGTAATCTTATATTTAGGTATAAAGTCGATTTTCTTGTATATACACATTTAGCAATCGATAACGAAATGCTTCAAATCATTAGTTTATCATATTTAAGTTAATTAACCTTATTTATCTTACTGAAGTTTACATAAAGCCATAACGGTATAACGACAGTGCATTTGGAAGAATTCCGTAATCTTTTATTTAGGTATAAAGTCGATTTTCTTGTATATATATATTTCGCAATCGATATCGGGATGCTTCAACTCATTAGTTTAACATATTTAATCTAATAAACCTTCTTTATCGAACTGAAGTGTGCATAAAGCCATGGCGGCATAATGGCAGTGCATGTAGAAGAATTCCGTTAGGTTATATTTAGGTATAAAGTCGATTTTCTTGTATATACACATTTAGCAATCGATATCGAGATGGTTAAACTGATTGGTTTAACATATTTAAGTTAATAAACCTTCTTTAACGATTTGAAGTTTGCATATAGCCATGACGGCATGACGGCAGTGCATGTAGAAGAATTCCGTAATCTTATGTTTAGGTATAAAGTCGATTTTCTTGTATATACACATATAGCTATCGATATCGAAATGCTTCAAATCATTAGTTTAACATATTTAAGTTAATAAACCTTCTTTAACGAACGCAAGTTGGCTTAAAACATTGGCGGCATAACGGCAGTGCATTTATAAAAATTCCGTAATCTTAGATTTATGTATAAAGTCGATTTTCTTATATATACACATTTAGCAATCGATATCGAAATGCTTCAAATCATTAGTTTAACATATTTAAGTTAATTAATCTTCTTTAACCAACAGAAGTTGGCGTAAAGCCATGGCGGCTTAACGGCAGTGCATTTAGAAGAATTCCGTAATCTTATATTTAGGTATAAAGTCGATTTTCTTGTACATACACATTTAGCAATCGATATCGAGATGGTTCAACTCATTACTTTAACATATTGAAGTTATTAAACCTTCTTTAACGATCTGAAGTTTGCATATAGCCATGACGGCATAACGGCAGTGCATGTAGAAGAATTCCGTAATCTTATATTTAGGTATAAAGTCGATTTTCTTGTATATACACATTTAGCTATCGATATCGAAATGCTTCAAATCATTAGCTTAACATATTAAGTTAATAAACATTTTTTAGCTTACTGAAGTCTACATAAAGCCTTAACGGTATAACGGCAGTGCATTTAGAAGAATTCCGTAATGTTATAATTTTATATTTAGGTATAAAGTCGATTTTCTTATATTTACACATTTAGCAATCGATATCGAAATGCTTCAAACCATTAGTTTAACATATTTAAAATAATTTACCTTCTTTAACGTATTGAAGGTGATATAAAGCCATGGCGGCATAACGACAGTACATGTGGAAGAATTCCGTAATCTTATATTTAGGTATAAAGTCGATTTTCTTGTATATACACATTTTGCAATCGATATCAAAATGCTTCAAATAACTGGTTTAGCATATTTAAGTTAATTAACTTTCTTTATCTTACTGAAGTTAACATAAAGCCATAACGACATAACGGCAGTATATGTTGCAGAATTCCGTAATCTTATATTTAGGTATAAAGTCGATTTTATTGTACATACACATTTAGCAATCGATATCGAAATGCTTCATCTCATAAGTTTAACATATTTAAGTTAATAAACCTTCTTTAACGTACTAAAATTTATATAAAGCCATAACGGCAGTGTATTTCGAAGAATTCCGCAATCTTATATTTAGATATAAAGCCGAATTTGTTGTATATACGCATTTAGCAATCGATATCGAAATTCTTCAAATCATTAGTTTAACATATTTAAAATAATTAACCTTCTTTAACGTAATGAAGGTGATATAAGGCCATGGCGGCCTAACGGCAGTGCATTTAGAAGAATTCCGTAATCTTATATTTAGGTATAAATTCGATTTTGTTGTATATACGCATTTAGCAATCGATATCGAAATGCTTCAAATAACTGGTTTAGCATATTTAGGTTAATTAACCTTCTTTATCTTACTGAAGTTTACATAAAGCCATAACGGCATAACGGCAGTATATTTGGGTGAATTCCGTAATCTTTTACTTAGGTATAAAATCGATTTTCTTGTACATACACATTTAGCAATCGATATCGAAATGCCTCAAATCATTAGTTTAATATATTTAAGTTAATAAAGCTTCTTTAACGTAATGAAGGTGATATAAAGCCATAACGGCATAACGGGAGTGTATTTCGATGAATTCCGTAATCTTATATTTAGGTATAAAGTCGACTTTCTTGTATATACTCATTTAGCAATCGATATCGAAATGCTTCAAATCATTAGTTTAATATATTTAAGTTAATAAAGCTTCTTTAACGCATTGTAGTTAGCATAAAGCCATGGCGGCATAACGGCAGTGTATGTAGAAGAATTCCGAAATCTTATATTTAGGTATAAAGTCGATTTTCTTGTATATATACATATAGCAATCGATATCGAAATGCTTCAAATCATTGGTTTAAAATATTTAAGTTCATTAACCTTCTTTAACGAACTGAAGTTGGCATAAAGCAATGGCGGCATAACAGCAGTGCATTTAGAAGAATTCCGTAATCTTATATTTAGGTATAAAGTCGATTTTGTTGTATATACGCATTAAGCAATCGATATCGAAATGCTTCAAATAACTGGTTTAACATATTTAAGTAAATTAATCTTCTTTAGCGAACTGAAATTTATATAAAGCCATAACGGCGTAACGGGAGTGTATTTCGATGAATTCCGTAATCTTGTATTTAGATATAAAGTCGACTTTCTTGTATATACTCATTTAGCAATCGACATCGAAATGCTTCAAATCATTAGTTTAATATATTTAAGTTAATAAAGCTTCTTTAACGTAATGAAGGTGATATAAAGCCATAACGGCATAACGGGAGTGTATTTCGATGAATTCCGTAATCTTATATTTAGGTATAAAGTCGACTTTCTTGTATTTACACATTTAGCAATCAATATCGAAAATCTTCAAATCATTAGTTTAACATATTTAAGTTAATTAACCTTCTATAAGGTAATGAAGGTGATATAAAGCCATAACGGCATAAAGGGAGTGTATTTCGATGAATTCCGTAATCTTATATTTACGTATAAAGTCGACTTTCTTGTATATACTCATTTAGCAATCGATATCGAAATGCTTCGAATCATTAGTTTAATATATTTAAGTTAATAAAGCTTCTTTAACCGCACTGTAGTTAGCATAAAGCCATGGCGGCATAACGGCAGTGTATGTAGAAGAATTCCGAAATCTATATTTAGGTATAAAGTCGATTTTCTTGTATATATACATATAGCAATCGATATCGAAATGCTTCAAATCATTGGTTTAAAATATTTAAGTTCATTAACCTTCTTTAACGAGCTGAAGTTGGCATAAAGCAATGGCGTGCATAACAGCAGTGCATTTAGAAGAATTCCGTAATCTTATATTTAGGTATAAAGTCGATTTTGTTGTATATACGCATTAAGCAATCGATATCGAAATGCTTCAAATAACTGGTTTAACATATTTAAGTTAATTAACCTTCTTTAACGTAATGAAGGTGATATAAAATCATAACGGCATAAAGGGAGTGTATTTCGATGAATTCCGAGCTATATCTTAGGAAAACGGCTTCTGGTTGCTCTTCACCCCAAATGCGGCAATTTTGCTTATTTACGTAGCCATTCAACCAGAAATGAGCCTCATCGCTGAACAAAATTTGTCGATTTGTCACATTTCGAACCGAACACTGATTTTGGTAATAAAATTCAATGATTTGCAAGCGTTGCTCGTTAGTAAGTCTATTCATGATGAAATGTCAAAGCATACTGAGCATCTTTCTCTTTGACACCATGTCTGAAATCCCACGTAATCTGTCAAATACTAATGCATGAAAATCCTAACCTCAAAAAAATCACCCGTTATATTTAAGTTAATAAAGCTTCTTTAACGTAATGAAGGTGATATAAAGCCATAACGGCATAACGGGAGTGTATTTCGATGAATTCCGTAATCTTATATTTAGGTATAAAGTCGACTTTCTTGTATTTACACATTTAGCAATCAATATCGAAAATCTTCAAATCATTAGTTTAACATATTTAAGTTAATTAACCTTCTATAACGTAATGAAGGTGATATAAAGCCATAACGGCATAAAGGGAGTGTATTTCGATGAATTCCGTAATCTTATATTTACGTATAAAGTCGACTTTCTTGTATATACTCATTTAGCAATCGATATCGAAATGCTTCAAATCATTAGTTTAATATATTTAAGTTAATAAAGCTTCTTTAACGCACTGTAGTTAGCATAAAGCCATGGCGGCATAACGGCAGTGTATGTAGAAGAATTCCGAAATCTTATATTTAGGTATAAAGTCGATTTTCTTGTATATATACATATAGCAATCGATATCGAAATGCTTCAAATCATTGGTTTAAAATATTTAAGTTCATTAACCTTCTTTAACGAACTGAAGTTGGCATAAAGCAATGGCGGCATAACAGCAGTGCATTTAGAAGAATTCCGTAATCTTATATTTAGGTATAAAGTCGATTTTGTTGTATATACGCATTAAGCAATCGATATCGAAATGCTTCAAATAACTGGTTTAACATATTTAAGTTAATTAACCTTCTTTAACGTAATGAAGGTGATATAAAATCATAACGGCATAAAGGGAGTGTATTTCGATGAATTCCGTAATCTTATATTTAGGTATAAAGTCGACTTTCTTGTATATACTCATTTAGCAATCTATATCGAAATGCTTCAAATCATTAGTTTAATATATTTATGTTAATAAAGCTTCTTTAACGCACTGAAGTTAACATAAAGCCATGGCGGCATAACGGCAGTGTATGTAGAAGAATTCCGTAATCTTATATTTAGGTATAAAGTCGATTTTCTTGTATATATACATATAGCAATCGATATCGAAATGCTTCAAATCATTAGTTTAAAATATTTAAGTTCATAAACCTTCTTTAACGAACTGAAGTTGGCATAAAGCAATGGCGGCATAATAGCAGTGCATTTAGAAGAATTCCGTAATCTTAAATTTAGGCATAAAGTCGATTTTCTTGTATATACACATTTAGCAATTGATAACGAAATGCTTCAAAGCATTAGTTTATCATATTTAAGTTAGTAAACCTTCTTTAACGCACATAAAACCTTAACGGTATAACTGCAGTGCATTTAGAAGACTTCGGTATTCTTATATTTAGGTATAAAGTCGATTTTCTTGTATTTACATATTTAGCAATCGATATCGAGATGCTTCAACTCATTAGTTTAACATATTTAAATTAATAAACCTTCTTTAACGAACTGAAGTGTGCATAAAGCCATGGCTCCATAATGGCAGTGCATGTAGAAGAATTCCGTTAGGTTATATTTAGGTATAAAGTCGATTTTCTTGTATATACACAGTTAGCAATCGATATCGAGATGCTTCAACTCATTAGTTTAACATATTTAAGTTAATAAACCTTCTTTAACGAACTGAAGTGTGCATAAAGCCATGGCGGCATTATGGCAGTGCATGTAGAAGAATTCCGTTAGGTTATATTTAGGTATAAAGTCGATTTTCTTGTATATACACATTTAGCAATCGATATCGAGATGCTGTAAATCATTAGTTTAACATTTTTAAGTTAATTAGCCTTCTTTGACGTAATGAAGGTGATATAAAGCCTTGGCGGCATAACGACAGTACATTTGGAAGTTCTCCGTAATCTTATGTTTAGATATAAATTCGATTTTCTTTTATATACACATATAGCTATCGATATCGAAATGCTTCACATAACTGGTTTAACATATTTAAGTTAATAAACCTTCTTTAACGAACTGAACATAAATCCATAACGGCATAACGGCAGTGCATTTAGAATAATTCCGTTATCTTATATTAATTTATAAATTCGATTTTCTTGCATATACACATTTAGCAATCGATATCGGAATGCTTCAAATCATTAGTTTATCATATTTAAGTTAATTAACCTTATTTATCTTATTGAAGTTTACATAAAGCCATAACGGTATAACGACAGTGCATTTGGAAGAATTCCGTAATCTTTTATTTAGGTATAAAGTCGATTTTCTTGTATATATATATTTCGCAATCGATATCGGGATGCTTCAACTAATTAGTTTAACATATTTAATCTAATAAACCTTCTTTATCGAACTGAAGTGTGCATAAAGCCATGGCGGCATAATGGCAGTGCATGTAGAAGAATTCCGTTAGGTTATATTTAGGTATAAAGTCGATTTTCTTGTATATACACATTTAGCAATCGATATCGAGATGCTGTAAATCATTAGTTTAACATTTTTAAGTTAATTAGCCTTCTTTAACGTAATGAAGGTGATATAAAGCCATGGCGGCATAACGACAGTACATTTGGAAGTTTTCCGTAATCTTATGTTTAGATATAAATTCGATTTTCTTTTATATACACATATAGCTATCGATATCGAAATGCTTCACATAACTGGTTTAACATATTTAAGTTAATAAACCTTCTTTAACGAACTGAACATAAATCCATAACGGCATAACGGCAGTGCATCTAGAATAATTCCGTTATCTTATATTAATGTATAAAGTCGATTTTCTTGCATATACACATTTAGCAATCGATATCGAAATGCTTCAAATCATTAGTTTAACATATTTAAGTTAACTAACCTTCTTTATCTTACTGAAGTTTACATAAAGCCATAACGGTATAACGGCAGTGCATTTGGATGAATTCCGTAATCTTATATTAAGGTAAAAAGTCGATTTTGTTGTATATACACATTTAGCAATCGATATCGAAATGCTTCAAATCATTAGTTTAACATATTTAAGTTAATAAATCTTCTTTAACGAACAGAAGTTGGCGTAAAGCCATGGCGGCATAACGGCAGTGCATTTAAAAGAATTCCGTAATCTTATATTTATGTATAAAGTCGATTTTCTTATATATACACATTTAGCAATCGATATCGAAATGCTTCAAATCATTAGTTTAACATATTTAAGTTAATTAATCTTCTTTAACGAACAGAAGTTGGCGTAAAGCATTGGCGGCATAACGGCAGTGCATTTGGAAAAATTCCGTAATCTTTTATTTAGGTATAAAGTCGATTTTCTTGTATATACACATTTAGCAATCGATATCGAGATGGTTAAACTCATTGGTTTAACATATTTAAGTTAATAAACCTTCTTTAACGATTTGAAGTTTGCATATAGCCATGACGGCATAACGGCAGTGCATTTAGAAGAATTCCGTAATCTTATATTTAGGTATAAAGTCGATTTTCTTGTATATACACATTTAGCTATCGATATCGAAATGCTTCAAATCATTAGTTTAACATATTTAAGTTAATAAATCTTCTTTAACGAACAGAAGTTGGCGTAAAGCCATGGCGGCATAACGGCAGTGCATTTAAAAGAATTCCGTAATCTTATATTTATGTATAAAGTCGATTTTGTTGTATATACACATTTAGCAATCGATATCGAAATGCTTCAAATCATTAGTTTAACATATTTAAGTTAATTAATCTTCTTTAACGAACGCAAGTTAGCTTAAAACATTGGCGGCATAACGGCAGTGCATTTATAAAAATTCCGTAATCTTAGATTTATGTATAAAGTCGATTTTCTTATATATACACATTTAGCAATCGATATCGAAATGCTTCAAATCATTAGTTTAACATATTTAAGTTAATTAATCTTCTTTAACCAACAGAAGTTGGCGTAAAGCCATGGCGGCATAACGGCAGTGCATTTAGAAGAATTCCGTAATCTTATATTTAGGTATAAAGTCGATTTTCTTGTATATACACATTTAGCAATCGATATCGAGATGGTTCAACTCATAACTTTAACATATTGAAGTTATTAAACCTTCTTTAACGATCTGAAGTTTGCATATAGCCATGACGGCATAACGGCAGTGCATGTAGAAGAATTCCGTAATCTTATATTTAGGTATAAAGTCGATTTTCTTGTATATACACATTTAGCTATCGATATCGAAATGCTTCAAATCATTAGCTTAACATATTAAGTTAATAAACATTTTTTAGCTTACTGAAGTCTACATAAAGCCTTAACGGTATAACGGCAGTGCATTTAGAAGAATTCCGTAATGTTATAATTTTATATTTAGGTATAAAGTCGATTTTCTTATATTTACACATTTAGCAATCGATATCGAAATGCTTCAAACCATTAGGTGAACATATTTAAAATAATTTACCTTCTTTAACGTATTGAAGGTGATATAAAGCCATGGCGGCATAACGACAATACATGTGGAAGAATTCCGTAATCTTATATTTAGGTATAAAGTCGATTTTCTTGTATATACACATTTTGCAATCGATATCAAAATGCTTCAAATAACTGGTTTAGCATATTTAAGTTAATTAACTTTCTTTATCTTACTGAAGTTTACATAAAGCCATAACGACATAACGGCAGTATATGTTGCAGAATTCCGTAATCTTATATTTAGGTATAAAGTCGATTTTATTGTACATACACATTTAGCAATCGATATCGAAATGCTTCATCTCATAAGTTTAACATATTTAAGTTAATAAACCTTCTTTAACGTACTGAAATTTATATAAAGCCATAACGGCAGTGTATTTCGAAGAATTCCGCAATCTTATATTTAGATATAAAGCCGAATTTGTTGTATATACGCATTTAGCAATCGATATCGAAATTCAAATCATTAGTTTAACATATTTAAAATAATTAACCTTCTTTAACGTAATGAAGGTGATATAAAGCCATGGCGGCCTAACGGCAGTGCAATTAGAAGAATTCCGTAATCTTATATTTAGGTATAAATTCGATTTTCTTGTATATACGCATTTAGCAATCGATATCGAAATGCTTCAAATAACTGGTTTAGCATATTTAGGTTAATTAACCTTCTTTATCTTACTGAAGTTTACATAAAGCCATAACGGCATAACGGCAGTATATTTGGGTGAATTCCGTAATCTTTTACTTAGGTATAAAATCGATTTTCTTGTACATACACATTTAGCAATCGATATCGAAATGCTTCAAATCATTAGTTTAGCATATTTAAGTAAATTAACCTTCTTTAGCGAACTGAAATTTACATAAAGCCATAACGGCGTAACGGGAGTGTATTTCGATGAATTCCGTAATCTTGTATTTAGATATAAAGTCGACTTTCTTGTATATACTCATTTAGCAATCGATATCGAAATGCTTCAAATCATTAGTTTAATATATTTAAGTTAATAAAGCTTCTTTAACGTAATGAAGGTGATATAAAGCCATAACGGCATAACGGGAGTGTATTTCGATGAATTCCGTAATCTTATATTTAGGTATAAAGTCGACATTCTTGTATTTACACATTTAGCAATCGATATCGAAAATCTTCAAATCATTAGTTTAACATATTTAAGTTAATTAGCCTTCTTTAACGTAATGAAGGTGATATAAAGCCATAACGGCATAAAAGGAGTGTATTTCGATGAATTCCGTAATCTTATATTTAGGTATAAAGTCGACTTTCTTGTACATACTCATTTAGCAATCGATATCGAAATGCTTCAAATCATTAGTTTAATATATTTAAGTTAATAAAGCTTCTTTAACGCACTGAAGTTAGCATAAAGAAGAATTCCGTAATCTTATATTTAGGTATAAAGTCGATTTTCTTGTATATACACATTTAGCTATCGATATTGAAATGCTTCAAATCATTAGTT
>CM050324.1:10807213-10823483 GCA_027475135.1 Bactrocera correcta | reverse complement strand
TAGTTTAATATATTTAAGTTAATAAAGCTTCTTTAACGTATTGAAGTTGACATAAAGCCATGGCGGCATAACGGCAGTGTATGTAGAAGAATTCCATAATCTTATATTTAGGTATAAAGTCGATTTTCTTGTATATATACATTTAGCAATCGATAACGAAATGCTTCAAATCATTAGTTTAACATATTTAAGTTAATTAACTTTCTTTAACGTATTGAAGTTGATATAAAGCCATGGCGTCATAACGGCAGTGCATTTAGAAGAATTCCGTAATCTTATATTTAGGTATAAAGTCGATTTTCTTGTATATACACATTTAGCAATCGATATCGAAATGCTTCAAATCATTATTTTAAAATATTTAAGTTAATAAACCTTCTTTAAAGAACGGAAGTTGGCATAACGCCATGACGGCATAACGGCAGTGCATGTAGAAGAATTCCGTTATCTTATATTTAGGTATAAAGTCGATTTTCTTGTATATACACATTTAGCAATCGATATCGAAATGCTTCAAATCATTAGTTTATCATATTTAAGTTAATTAACCTTATTTATCTTACTGAAGTTTACATAAAGCCATAACGGTATAACGGCAGTGCATTTGGAAGAATTCCGTAATATTATATTTAGGTAAAAAGTCGATTTTCTTGTATATATATATTTCGCAATCGATATCGAGATGCTTCAACTCATTATTTTAACATATATAAGTTAATAAACCTTCTTTAACGAACTGAAGTGTGCATAAAGCCATGGCGGCATAACGGCAGTGCATGTAGAAGAATTCCGTAATCTTATATTTAGGTATAAAGTCGATTTTGTTGTATATACACATTTAGCAATCGATATCGAGATGCTTCAAATCATTAGTTTGACATATTTAAGTTAATTAGCCTTCTTTAACGTAATTAAGGTTATATAAAGCCATGGCGGCATAACGACAGTGCATTTAGAAAAATTCCGTAATCTTATATTTAGGTATAAAATCGATTTTGTTGTATATAGGCATTTAGCAATCGATATCGAAATGCTTCATATAATTGGTTTAGCATATTTAGGTTAATTAACCCCCTCTATCTTACTGAAGTTTACATAAAGCCATAACGGCATAACGACAGTATATTTGGAAGCATTCCGTAATCTTATGTTTAGATATAAATTCGATTTTCTTTTATATACACGTTTAGCAAGCGATATCGAAATGCTTCAAATCACTAGTTTTATATATTTAAGTTAATAAAGCTTCTTTAACGTAATGAAGGTGATATAAAGCCAAAACGGCATAACGGGAGTGTATTTCGATGAATTCCGTAATCTTATATTTAGGTATAAAGTCGACTTTCTTGTATATACTCATTATCAATCTATATCGAAAAGCTTCAAATCATTAGTTTAATATATTTAAGTTAATAAAGCTTCTTTAACGCACTGAAGTTGACATAAAGCCATGGCGGCATAACGGCAGTGTATGTAGAAGAATTCCGTAATCTTATATTTAGGTATAAAGTCGATTTTCTTGTATATACACATTTAGCAATCGATATCGAAATGCTTCAAATCATTATTTTAACATATATAAGTTAATAAACCTTCTTTAACGAACTGAAGTGTGCATAAAGCCATGGCGGCATAACGGCAGTTCATGTAGAAGAATTCCGTAATCTTATATCTAGGAATAAAGTCGATTTTGTTGTATATACACATTTAGCAATCGATATCGAGTTGGCTCACTTCATTAGTTTAACACATTTAAGTTAATAAACCTTCTTCAACGATCTGAAGTTTGCATATAGCCATGACGGCATAAGGGCAGTGCATGTAGACGAATTCCGTAATCTTATATTTAGGTATAAAGTCGATTTTCTTGTATATACACATTTAGCTATCGATATCGAAATGCTTCAAAGCATTAGCTTAAAATATTAAGTTAATAAACATTTTTTAGCTTACTGAAGTCTACATAAAGCCTTAACGGTATAACGGCAGTGCATTTAGAAGAATTCCGTAATGTTATAATTTTATATTTAGGTATAAAGTCGATTTTCTTGTATTTACACATTTAGCAATCGATATCGAAATGCTTCAAACCATTAGTTTAACATATTTAAAATAATTAACCTTCTTTAACGTATTGAAGGTGATATAAAGCCATGGCGGCATAACGACAGTACATGTGGAAGAATTCCGTAATTTTATATTTAGATATAAAGTCGATTTTCTTATATATACACATTGTGCAATCGATATCAAAATGCTTCAAATAACTGGTTTAGCATATTTAAGTTAATTAACCTTCTTTATCTTACTGAAGTTTAACGGCAGTATATGTGGCAGAATTCCGTAATCTTATATTTAGGTATAAAGTCGATTTTGTTGTACATACACATTTAGCAATCGATATCAAATCATTAGTTTAACTTATTTAAGTTAATTAACCTTCTTTACCGTAATGGAGGTTATATAAAGCCATGGCGGCATAACGACAGTGCATGTAGAAGAATTCCGTAATCTTATATTTAGGTATATATTCGATTTTCTTGTATTTACACATTTAGCAATCGATATCGAAAACCTTCAAATCATTAGTTTAATATACTTAAGTTAATTAACCTTCTTTAACGTAATGAAGGTGATATAAAGCCATGGCGGCATAACGACAGTGCATTTAGAAAAATTCCGTAATCTTATATTTAGGTGTAAAATCGATTTTGTTGTATATAGGCATTTAGCAATCGATATCGAAATGCTTCATATAACTGGTTTAGCATATTTAGGTTAATTAACCCCCTCTATCTTACTAAAGTTTACATAAAGCCATAACGGCATAACGGCAGTATGTTTGGGTGAATTCCGTAATCTTTTATTAAGGTATAGAATCGATTTTCTTGTACATACAGATTTAGTAATCAATATCGAAATGCTTCAAATCAATCGTTTAGCATATTTTAGTAAATTAACCTTCTTTAACGTACTGAAATTTATATAAAGCCATAACGGCATAACGGCAGTGTATTTCGAAGAATTCCGTAATCTTATATTCAGATATAAAGCCGAATTTGTTGTATATACGCATTTAGCAATCGATATCGAAATTCTTCAAATCATTAGTTTAACATATTTTAAATAATTAACCTTCTCTAACGTAATGAATAATGATATAAAGCCATGGCGGCATAACGACAGTGCATGTAGAAGAATTCCGTAATCTTATATTTAGGTATATATTCGATTTTCTTGTATTTACACATTTAGCAATCGATATCGAAAACCTTCAAATCATTAGTTTAATATATTTAAGTTAATTAACCTTCTTTAACGTAATGAAGGTGATATAAAGCCATGGCGGCATAACGACAGTGCATTTAGAAGAATTCCGTAATCATATATTTAGGTATAAATTCGATTTTGTTGTATATACGCATTTAGCAATGGATATCGAAATGCTTCAAATAACTGGTTTAGCATATTTAAGTTAATTAACCTTCTTTATCTTACTGAAGTTTACATAAAGCCATAACGGCATAACGGCAGTATATTTGGGTGAATTCCGTAAGCTTTTATTTAGGTATATTAGCAATCGATATCGAAATGATCAAATCATTAGTTTAACATATTTGAGTAAATTAACCTTCTTTAACGTACTGAAATTTATATAAAGCCATAACAGCATAACGGCAGTGCATTTAGAAGAATTACGTTATCTTGTATTTAGGTATAAAGTCGATTTTCTTGTATATGCGCATTTAGCAATCGATATCGACGTGCTTCAAATCATTAGTTTAACATATTTAAGTTAATAAACCTTCTTTAACGCACTGAAGTCTTCATAAAGCCTTAACGGTGCTTCATAAAGCCTTTGCAGTGCATTTAGAAGAATTCCGTAATGCCTCAAATCATTAGTTTAATATATTAAAGTTAATAAAGCTTCTTTAACGCACTGAAGTTAACATAAAGCCATGGCGGCATAACGGCAGTGCATGTAGAAGAATTCCGTAATCTTATATTTAGGTAAAAAGTCGATTTCCTTGTATATACACATTTAGCAATCGATATCGAAAATCTTCAAATCATTAGTTTAACATATTTAAGTTAATTTACCTTCATTAACGTAATGAAGGTGATATAAAGCCATGGCGGCATAACGACAGTGCATTTAGAAAAATTCCGTAATCTTATATTTAGGTATAAGTTCGATTTTGTTGTATATAGGCATTTAGCAATCGATATCGAAAACCTTCAAATCATTAGTTTAAACATATTTAAGTTAATAAACTTTCTTCAACGATCTGAAGTTGGCATATAGCAGTGGCGGCATAACGGCAGTGCATGTAGAAGAATCCCGTAATCTTAAATTTAAGTATAAAGTCGATTTTCTTGTATAAACACATTTAGTTATCGATATCGAAATGCTTCAAACCATTAGTTTAAGATATTTAAGTTAATTATCCTTCTATAACTTATTGAAGTTGATATAAAGCCATGGCGGCATAACGACAGTACATTTGGAAGTATTCCGTAATCTTATATTTAGATATAAAGTTGATTTTCTTTTATATATACATTTAGATATCGATATCTAAATGCTTCAAATCATTATTTTAACATATTTAAGTTAAATTAACGGTATAACGGCAGTGCATTTGGAAGAATTCCGTAATCTTATATTTAGGTATAAAGTCGATTTTCTTGTATATACACATTTAGTAATCGATATCGAGATGGTTCAACTCATTAGTTTAACATATTAAGTTAATAAACATTTCTTAGCTTACTGAAGTGTACATAAAGCCTTAACGGTATAACGGCAGCGCATTTAGAAGAATTCCGTTATCTTATATTTAGGTATAAATTCGATTTTCTTGTATATGCACATTTAGCAAGCGATATCGAAATGCTTCAAATCATTAGTTAAACATATTTAAGTTAATTAACCTTCTTTAACCTGCTGAAGTTTACATAAAGCCATAACGGTATAACAGCAGTGCATTTGGAAGAATTCCGTAATCTAATATTTAGGTATAAAGTTGATTTTGTTGTATATACACATTTAGCAATCGATATAGAAAAGCTTCAGCTCATTAGTTTATCATATTTAAGTTAATAAACCTTCTTTAACGATCTGAAGTGGGCATGCAGCCATTGAGGCATAACGTCAGTGCATGTAGAAGAATTCCATAATCTTATATTTAGGTATAAAGTCGATTTTCTTGTATATACATATTGAGCTATCGATATCGAAATGCTTCAAATCATTCGTTTAACATATTAAGTTAATAAACATTTTTTAGCTTACTGAAGTCTACATAAAGCCTTAACGGCATAACGGCAGTGAATTTGGAAGAGTTCCGTAATCTTATATTTAGTTATAAAGTCGATTTTGTTGTATATACGTATTTAGCAATCGATAACGAAATGCTTCAAGTCATTAGTTTAACATATTTAAGTTAACATATTTAAGTAAGTTAAAGTTAATAAACATTTTTTAGCTTACTGAAGTCTACAAAAATCCTTAACGGTATAACGGCAGTGCATTTAGAAGAATTCCGTAATGTTATAATTTTATATTTAGGTGTAAAATCGATTTTCTTGCATTTACACATTTAGCAATCGATATCGAAATGCTTCAAATCATAAGTTTAACATATTTAAGTTAATTAACCTTCTTTAACGTATTGAAGTTGTGTTAAGCCATGGCGGCATAACGACAGTGCATGTAGAAGAATTCCGTAATCTAATATTTAGGTATAAAGTCGATTTTCTTGTGTTGACACATTTAGCAATCGATATCGAAATTCTTCAAATCATTAGTTTAACATATTTTAGTTAATAAAACTTCTTTAACGCACTGAAGTCTACATAAAGCCTTAACAGTATAACTGCACTGCATTTAGAAGAATTCCGTTATCTTATATTTAGGTATAAATTCGACTTTCTTGTGTATACTCATTTATCAAGCGATATCAAAATGGTTCAAACCATTAGTTTAACATATTTAAGTTAATTAACCTTCTTTAACGTATTGAAGTTGATGAAAAGCCATAACGGCAGTGCATTTGGAAGAATTCCGTAATCTTATATTTAGGTATAAATTCGATTTTCTTGTATATACACATTGAGCTATCGATATCGAAATGCTTCAAATCATTTGTTTAACATTATAAGTTAATAAACATTTTTTAGCTTACTGAAGTCTACATAAAGCCTTAACGGCATAACGCCAGTGCATTTGGAAGAGTTCCGTAATCTTATATTTAGTTATAAGTCGATTTTTTTGTATATACGTATTAAGCAATCGATAACGAAATTCTTCAAGTCATTAGTTTAACATATTTAAGTTAACATATTTAAGTTAATTAACCTTCTTTATCTTACTGAAGTTTGCATAAAGCCATAACGGCATAACGGCAGTGCATTTAGAAGAATTCCGTTATCTTATATTTAGGTATAAAGTCGATTTTCTTGTATATACACATTAAGCAATCGATATCGAAATGCTTCAACTCATTAGTTTAACATATTTAAGTTAATAAACCTTCTTTAACGGACTGAAGTCTACATAACGCCTTAACGGCATAACTGCAGTGCATTTCGAAGAATTCCGTTATCTTATATTTAGGTATAAATTCGATTTTCTTGTATATACACATTTAGCAAGCGATATCGAAATGCTTCGAATAATTAGTTTAACATATTTAAGCCAATTAACTTTCTTTAACGTATTGAAGTTTATGTAAAGCCATGGCGGCATAACGACAGTGCATTTAGAAGAATTCCGTAATCTTTTATTTAGGTATTAAGTCGATTTTCTTTTATATACACATTTAGCAATCGATAACGAAATGCTTCAAATCATTAGTTTAACATATTTAAGTTAATTAACCTTTTTTATCTCACTGAAGTTTACATAAAGCCATAACGGTATAACGGCAGTGCATTTGGAAGAATTCCGTAATCTTATATTTAGGTATAAAGTCGATTTTGTTGTATATACACATTTAGCAATCGATATCGAGATGCTTCAACTCATTAGTTTAACATATTTAAGTTAATTAACCTTCTTTAATGATCTGAATTTGGCATATAGCCACGGCGGCATTACGGCAGTGCATATAGAAGAATTCCGTTATCTTTTATTTAGGCATAAAGTCGATTTTCTTGTATTTACACATTTATCAATCGATATCGAAATGCTTCAAATCATTAGTTTAACATTTTAAAATTAATAAACATTTTTTAGCTTACTGAAGGGTTTACAATAAAAGCCATAACGGTATAACGGCAGTGCACTTGGAATAATTCCGTTATCTTAAATTTAGGTATAATTCGATTTTCTTGTATATACACATTTAGCAAGCGATATTGAAATGCTTTAAATCATTAGTTTAACATATTTAAGTTAGTTAACCTTCTTTATCCTACTGAAGTTTACATAGAGCCATAACGGTATAACGGCAGTGCACTTGGAAGAATTCCGTAATCTTATAGTTAGGTATAAAGTCGATTTTGTTGTATATACACATTTAGCAATAGATATCGAGATGCTTCAACTCATAAGCTTAACATATTTAAGTTAATAAACCTTCTTTAACGATCTGAATTTGGCACATAGCCACGGCGGTATTACGGCAGTGCATGTAGAAGAATTTTGTAATCTTTTATTTAGGTATAAAGTCGATTTTCTTTTATATACACATTTAGATATCGATATCGAAATGTTTCAAATCATTAGTTTATAAATATTTTTTAGCTTACTGAAGTCTACATAAAGCCTTAACGGTATAACGGCAGTGCATTTAGAAGAATTCCGTTATCTTATATTTAGGTATAAAGTCGATTTTCTTGTATATACACCTATAGCAATCGATAACGAAATGCTTTAAGTCATTAGTTTACACTACACACTACTATTAAGTTAATTAACCTTCTTCAACGATCTGAGTTTGGCATATAGCCACGGCGGCATTACGGCAGTGCATGTAGAAGAATTCCGTAATCTTTTATTTAGGTATAAAGTCGATTTTCTTTCATATACACATTTAGCAATCGATATCGAAATGCTTCAAATCATCAGTTTAACATATTTAAGTTAATTAACCTTCTTTAACGTATTGAAGTTGATATAGAGCCATTGCGGCATAACGGCAGTGCATGTAGAAGAATTCCGTTATCTTATATTTAGGTATAAAGTCGATTTTCTTGTATATACACATTTAGCAAGCGATATGGAAATGCTTCAAATCATTAGTTTAACATATTTAAGTTAATTGACCTTCTTTAACGTATTAAAGTTGATATAAAGCCATGGCGGCATAACGGCAGTGCATTTTGAAGAATTCCGTTATCTTATATTTTGGTATAATTCGATTTTCTTGTATATGCACATTTAGCAAGCGATATCGAAATGCTTCAACTCATTAGTTTAATAAATTTAAGTTAGTAAACCTTCTTTAACGAACTGAAGTTGGCATAGAGCCATGGCGGCATGTAGAAGAATTCCGTAATCTTTTATTTAGGCATCAAGTCGATTTTCTTGTATATACACATTTAGCAAGCGATATCGAAATGCTTCATATCATTAGTTTAACATATTTAAGTTAATTAACCTTCTTTAACGTATTGAAGTTGGTATAAAGCCATGGCGGCATAACGGCAGTGCATTTAGAAGAATTCCGTAATCTTATATTTAGGTATAAAGTCGATTTTCTTGTATATACACATTTAGCAAGCGATATCGAAATGCTTCAAATCATTAGTTTAACACATTAAGCTAATTAACCTTCTTTAACGTATTGAAGTTGATATAGAGCCATTGCGGCATAACGGCAGTGCATGTAGAAGAATTCCGTTATCTTATATTTAGGTATAAAGTCGATTTTCTTGTATATACACATTTAGCAAGCGATATCGAAATGCTTCAAATCATTAGTTTAACATAATTTAAGTTAATTAACCTTCTTTAACGTATTAGAGTTGATATAAACCCATGGCGGCATAACGGCAGTGCATTTAGAAGAAGTCCGTAGTCTGATATTTAGGTATAAAGTCGATTTTCTTGTATTACACATTTAGCAAGCGATATCGAAGTGCTTAAACTCATTATCTTAACATATTTAAGTTAATAAACCTTCTTTAACGATCTGCAGTTGGCATATAGCCACGGCGGCATTACGGCAGTGCATGTAGAAGAATTCCGTAATCTTTTATTTAGGTATAAAGTCGATTTTCTTTTATATACACATTTAGCAAGCGATATCGAAATGCTTCAAATCATTACTTTAATTTATTTAAGTTAATTAACCTTCTTTAACGTATTGAAGTTTATATAAAGCCATGGCGGCATAACGGCAGTGCATTTAGAAGAATTCCGTAATCTTGTATTTAGTTATAAAGTCGATTTTCGAGTATATACACATTAAGCAAGCGATATCGAAATGCTTCAAATCATTAGTTTAACATATTTAAGTTAATTAACCTTCTTTAACGTATTGAAGGTTATATAAAGCCATGGCGGCACAACGGCAGTGCATTTAGAAGAATTCCGTAATCTTATGTTTAGGTATAAAGTCGATTTTCTTGTATACACACATTTAGCAATCGATATCGAAATGCTTCAAATCATTAGTTTAATATATTTAAGTTAATAAACGTTCTTTAACGCACTGAAGTCTACATAAAGCCTTAACGGTGTAACTGCAGTGCATTCAGAAGAATTCCGTAAATTTCTATTTGGTATAAAGTTGATTTTCTTGTATTTACATATTTAGGAATCGATATCGAAATGCCTCAAATCATTAGATTAACATATTTAAGTTAATTAACCTTCTCTCTTTTACTGAAGTCTACACAAAGCCTTAACGGCATAACGGCAGTGCATTTAGAAGAATTCCGTTATCTTATATTTAGGTATAAATTCGATTTTGTTGTATATACACATTTAGCTATCGATATCGAAATGCTTCAAATCATTCGTTTAACATATTTAAGTTAGTTAACCTTCTTTAACGTAATGAAGGTGATATAAAGACATGGCGGCATAACGACAGTGCATTTGGAAGAATTCCGTAATCTTATATTTAGGTATAAAGTCGATTTTGTTGTATGTACACATTTAGCAATCGATAACGAAATGCTTCAAATCATTAGTTTAACATATTTAAGTTAATTAAGCTTCTTTATCTTACTGAAGTTTACATAAAGCCATAACGGTATAACGGCAGTGCATTTGGAAGAATTCCGTAATCTTATATTTAGGTATAAAGTCGATTTTGTGTATATAGACATTTAGCAATCGATAACGAAATGCTTCAAATCATTAGTTTAACATATTTAAGTTAATTAACCTTCTTTATCTTACTGAAGTTTACACAAAGCCATGGCGGCATAACGGCAGTGCATTTAGAAGAATTCCGTAATCTTATATTTAGGTATAAAGTCGATTTTCTTTTATATACACATTTAGCTATCGATAACGAAATGCTTCAAATCATCAGTTTAACATATTTAAGTTAATTAACCTTCTTTATCTTATTGAAGTTTACATAAAGCCATAACGGTATATTGCCAAAGCATTTAGAAGAATTCCGTAATCTTATATTTAGGTATAAAGTCGATTTTCTTTTATATACACATTTAGCAATCGATAACGAAATGCTTCAAATCATTAGTTTAACATATTAAGTTAATAAACAAGTCTACATAAAGCCTTAACGGTATAACGGCAGTGCATGTAGAAGAATTCCGTTATCTTGTATTTAGGTATAAAGTCGATTTTCTTGTATATACACATATAGCAATCGATAACGAAATGCTTCAAGTCATTAGTTTAACATATTTAAGTTAATTAACCTTCTTTAACGTATTGAAGTTGATATAAAGCCATGGCGGTATAACGGCAGTGCATTTAGAAGAATTCCGTAATCTTATATTTAGGTATAAAGTCGATTTTGTTGTATATACACATTTAGCAAGCGATATCGAAATGCTTCAACTCATAAGTTTAACATATTTAAGTTAATAAACCTTCTTTAACGAGCTGAAGTTGGTATAAAGTCGATTTTCTTGTATACACACATTTAGCAAGCGATATCGAAATGCTTCAATCATTAGTTTAACATATTCAAGTTAATAAAGCTTCTTTAACGTAATGAAGGTGATATAAAGCCATAACGGCATAACGGGAGTGTATTTCGATGAATTCCGTAATCTTATATTTAGGTATAAAGTCGACTTTCTTGTATATACTCATTATCAATCTATATCGAAATGCTTCAAATCATTAGTTTAATATATTTAAGTTAATAGAGCTTCTTTAACGCACTGAAGTTGACATAAAGCCATGGCGGCATAACGGCAGTGTATGTAGAAGAATTCCGTAATCTTATATTTAGGTATAAAGTCGATTTTCTTGTATATATACATATAGCAATCGATATCGAAATGCTTCAAATCATTAGTTTAAAATATTTAAGTTCATAAACCTTCTTTAACGAACTGAAGTTGGCACAAAGCAATGGCGGCATAACGGCAGTGCATTTAGAAGAACTCCGTAATCTCATATTTAGGTATAAGGTCGATTTTCTTGTATATACACATTTAGCAATCGATATCGAAATGCTTCAAATCATTAGTTTAACATATTTAAGTTAATAAACGTTCTTTAACGCACTGAAGTCTACATAAAGCCTTAACGGTGTAACTGCAGTGCATTCAGAAGAATTCCGTAATCTTATATTTAGGTATAAAGTCGATTTTGTTGTATATACACATTTAGCAATCGATAACGAAATGCTTCAAATCATTAGTTTAACATATTTAAGTTAATTAACTTTCTTTAACGTATTGAAGTTGATATAAAGCCATAACGGCATAACGGGAGTGTATTTCGATGAATTCCGTAACTTTGTATTTAGATATAAAGTCGACTTTCTTGTATATACTCATTTAGCAATCGATATCGAAATGCTTCAAATCATTAGTTTAACATATTTAAGTTAATAAACGTTCTTTAACGCACTGATGTCTACATAAAGCCTTAACGGTGTAACTGCAGTGCATTCAGAAGAATTCCGTAATCTTATATTTAGGTATAAAGTCGATTTTCTTGTATATACACATTTAGCAATCGATAACGAAATGCTTTAAATCATTAGTTTAATATATTTAAGTTAATTAACTTTCTTTAACGTATTGAAGTTGATGTAAAGCCATCGCGTCATAACGGCAGTGCATTTAGAAGAATTCCGTAATCTTATATTTAGGTATAAAGTCGATTTTGTTGTATATACACATTTAGCAAGCGATATCGAAATGCTTCAACTCATTAGTTTAACATATTTAAGTTAATAAACTTTCTTTAACGAGCTGAAGTTGGCATAAAGCCATGGCGGCATAACGGCAGTGCATGTAGAAGAATTCCGTAATCTTATATTTAGGTATAAAGTCAATTTTCTTGTATACACACATTTAGCAAGCGATATCGAAATGCTTCAAATCATTAGTTTAACATATTTAAGTTAATAAAGCTTCTTTAACGTAATGAAGGTGATATAAAGCCATAACGGCATAACGGGAGTGTATTTCGATGAATTCCGTAATCTTATATTTAGGTATAAAGTCGACTTTCTTGTATATACTCATTATCAATCTATATCGAAAATGCCTCAAATCATTAGTTTAATATATTTAAGTTAATAAAGCTTCTTTAACGCACTGAAGTTGACATAAAGCCATGGCGGCATAACGGCAGTGTATGTAGAAGAATTACGTAATCTTATATTTAGGTATAAAGTCGATTTTCTTGTATATATACATATAGCAATCGATATCGAAATGCTTCAAATCATTAGTTCAAAATATTTAAGTTCATAAACCTTCTTTAACGAACTGAAGTTGGCATAAAGCAATGGCGGCATAACGGCAGTGCATTTAGAAGAATTCCGTAATCTCATATTTAGGTATAAAGTCGATTTTCTTGTATATACACATTTAGCAATCGATATCGAAATGCTTCAAATCATTAGTTTAACATATTTAAGTTAATAAACGTTCTTTAACGCACTGAAGTCTACATAAAGCCTTAACGGTGTAACTGCAGTGCATTCAGAAGAATTCCGTAATCTTATATTTAGGTATAAAGTCGATTTTGTTGTATGTAGAAGAATTCCGTAATCTTATATTTAGGTATAAAGTCGATTTTCTTGTATATATACATATAGCAATCGATATCGAAGTGCTTCAAATCATTAGTTTAAAATATTTAAGTTCATAAACCTTCTTTAACGAACTGAAGTTGGCATAAAGCAATGGCGGCATAACGGCAGTGCATTTAGAAGAATTCCATAATCTTAGATTTAGGTATAAAGTCGATTTTCTTGTATATACACATTTAGCAATCGATATCGAAATGCTTCAAATCATTAGTTTAACATATTTAAGTTAATAAACGTTCTTTAGCGCACTGAAGTCTACATAAAGCCTTAACGGTGTAACTGCAGTGCATTCAGAAGAATTCCGTAATCTTATATTTAGGTATAAAGTCGATTTTGTTGTATATACACATTTAGCAATCGATAACGAAATGCTTCAAATCATTAGTTTAACATATTTAAGTTAATTAACCTTCTTTATCTTACTGAAGTTTACACAAAGCCATGGCGGCATAACGGCAGTGCATTTAGAAGAATTCCGTAATCTTATATTTAGGTATAAAGTCGATTTTCTTTTATATACACATTTAGCAATCGATAACGAAATACTTCAAATCATCAGTTTAACATATTTAAGTTATTTAACCTTCTTTATCTTATTGAAGTTTACATAAAGCCATAACGGTATAACGGCAGTGCATTTAGAAGAATTCCGTAATCTTATATTTAGGTATAAAGTCGATTTTCTTTTATATACACATTTAGCAATCGATAACGAAATGCTTCAAATCATTAGTTTAACATCTTAAGTTAATAAAGAAGTCTACATAAAGCCTTAACGGTATAACGGCAGTGCATGTAGAAGAATTCCGTTATCTTATATTTAGGTATAAAGTCGATTTTGTTGTATATACACATTTAGCAATCGATATCGAGAAGCTTCAACTCATTAGTTTAACATATTTAAGTTAATTAACCTTCTTTAACGTATTGAAGTTGATATAAAGCCATGGCGGTATAACGGCAGTGCATTTAGAAGAATTCCGTAATCTTATATTTAGGTATAAAGTCGATTTTCTTTTATATACACATTTAGCAATCGATAACGAAATGCTTCAAATCATTAGTTTAACATATTTAAGTTAATTAACTTTCTTTAACGTATTGAAGTTGATATAAAGCCATGGCGTCATAACGGCAGTGCATTTAGAAGAATTCCGTAATCTTATATTTAGGTATAAAGTCGATTTTGTTGTATATACACATTTAGCAAGCGATATCGAAATGCTTCAACTCAATAGTTTAACATATTTAAGTTAATAAACCTTCTTTAACGAGCTGAAGTTGGCATAAAGCCATGGCGGCATAACGGCAGTGCATGTAGAAGAATTCCGTAATCTTATATTTAGGTATAAAGTCGATTTTCTTGTATACACACATTTAGCAATCGATAACGAAATGCTTCAAATCATTAGTTTAACATATTTAAGTAAATTAACCTTCTTTAGCGTACTGAAATTTATATAAAGCCATAACGGCATAACGGGAGTGTATTCCGATGAATTCCGTAACTTTGTATTTAGATATAAAGTCGACTTTCTTGTATATACTCATTTAGCAATCGATATCGAAATGCTTCAAACCACTAGTTTAATATATTTAAGTTATTAAAGCTTCTTTAACGTAATGAAGGTGATGTAAAGCCATAACGGCATAACGGGAGTGTATTTCGATGAATTCCGTAATCTTATATTTAGGTATAAAGTCGACTTTCTTGTATTTACACATTTAGCAATCGATATCGAAAATCTTCAAATCATTAGTTTAACATATTTAAGTTAATTAACCCTCTTTAACGATCTGAAGTTTGCATATAGCCATGACGGCATAAAAGGAGTGTATTTCGATGAATTCCGTAATCTTATATTTAGGTATAAAGTCGACTTTCTTGTATATACTCATTATCAATCTATATCGAAATGCTTCAAATCATTAGTTTAATATATTTAAGTTAATAAAGCTTCTTTAACGTATTGAAGTTGACATAAAGCCATGGCGGCATAACGGCAGTGTATGTAGAAGAATTCCGTAATCTTATATTTAGGTATAAAGTCGATTTTCTTGAATATATACATATAGCAATCGATATCGAAATGCTTCAAATCATTAGTTTAAAATATTTAAATTCATAAACCTTCTTTAACGAACTGAAGTTGGCATAAAGCAATGGCGGCATAACGGCAGTGCATTTAGAAGAATTCCGTAATCTTAGATTTAGGTATAAAATCGATTTTGTTGTACATACGCATTAAGCAATCGATATCGAAATGCTTTAAATAACTGGTTTAACATATTTAAGTTAATCAACCTTCTTTAACGAACTGAAGTTAACATAAAGCCATAACGGCAGTGCATTTAGAAGAATTCCGTTATCTTATATTTAGGTATAAAGTCGATTTTCTTGTATATACACATTTAGCAATCGATATCGAAATGCTTCAAATCATTAGTTTAAAATATTTAATTAATAAACCTTCTTTAAAGAACGGAAGTTGGCATAACGCCATGACGGCATAACGGCAGTGCATGTAGAAGAATTCCGTTATCTTATATTTAGGTATAAAGTCGATTTTCTTGTATATACACATTTAGCAATCGATAACGAAATGCTTCAAATCATTAGTTTAACATATATAAGTTAACAAACCTTCTTTAACGAACTGAAGTGTGCATAAAGCCATGGCGGCATAACGGCAGTGCATGTAGAAGAATTCCGTAATCTTATATTTAGGTATAAAGTCGATTTTCATGTATATACACATTTAGCAATCGATATCGAGATGCTTCAAATCATTAGTTTGACATATTTAAGTTAATTAGCCTTCTTTAACGTAATGAAGGTTATATAAAGCCATGGCGGCATAACGACAGTGCATTTAGAAAAATTCCGTAATCTTATATTTAGGTATAAAATCGATTTTGTTGTATATAGGCATTTAGCAATCGATATCGAAATGCTTCATATAACTGGTTTAGCATATTTAGGTTAATTAACCCCCTCTATCTTACTGAAGTTTACATGAAGCCATAACGGCATAACGACAGTATATTTGGAAGCATTC
>CM050324.1:10778213-10806213 GCA_027475135.1 Bactrocera correcta | reverse complement strand
TTATATTTAGGTATAAAGTCGATTTTCTTGTATATACACATTTAGCAATCGATAACGAAATGCTTCAAGTTATTAGTTTAACATATTTAAGTTAATTAACCTTCTTCAACGATCTGAATTTGGCATATAGCCACGGCGGCATTACGGCAGTGCATGTAGAAGAATTTCGATATCTTTTATTTAGGTATAAAGTCGATTTTCTATTACATACACATTTAGATATCGATATCGAAATGCTTCAAATCATTAGTTTAACATATTAAGTTAATAAACATTTTTTAGCTTACTGAAGTTTACATAAAGCCACAACGGTATAACGGCAGTGCACTTGGAAGAATTCCGTTATCTTATATTTAGGTATAATTCGATTTTCTTGTATATACACATTTAGCAAGCGATAACGAAATGCTTCAAATCATTAGTTTAACATATTTAAGTTAATTAACCTTCTTTATTCTACTGAAGTTTACATATAGCCATAACGGTATAACGGCAGTGCATTTGGAAGAATTCCGTAATCTTATATTTAGGTATAAAGTCGATTTTGTTGTATATACACATTTAGCAATCGATATGGAGATGCTTCAACTCATTAGCTTAACATATTTAAGTTAATAAACCTTCTTTAACAAACTGAAGTTGGCATAAATCCATGGCGGCATAACGGCAGTGCATGTAGAAGAATTCCGTTATCTTATATTTAGGTATAAAGTCGATTTTCTTTTGTATACACATTTAGATATCGATATCGAAATGCTTCAAATCATTAGATTAACATATTGAATGAATAAACATTTTTTAGCTTACTGAAGTTTACATAAAGCCTTAACGGTATAACGGCAGCGCATTTAGAAGAATTCCGTTGTCTTATATTTAGGTATAAATTCGATTTTCTAGTATATACACATTTAGCAAGCGATATCGAAATGCTTCAAATCATTAGTTTAACATATTTAAGTTAATTAACCTTCTTTATCCTACTGAAGTTTACATAAAGCCATAACGGTATAACGGCAGTGCATGTAGAAGAATTCCGTTATCTTATATTTAGGTATAAAGTCGATTTTGTTGTATATACACATTTAGCAATCGATATCGAGGTGCTTCAACTCATTAGCTTAACATATTTAAGTTAATGAACCTTCTTTAACGATCTGAATTTGGCACATAGCCACGGCGGTATAACGGCAGTGCATGTAGAAGAATTCCGTCATCTTTTTTTTAGGTATAAATTCGATTTTCTTTTATATACACATTTAGATATCGATATCGAAATGCTTCAAATCATTAGTTTAACATGTTGAATTAATAAACATTTTTTAGCTTACTGAAGTCTACATAAAGCCTTAGCGGTATAGCGGCAGTGCATTTAGAAGAATTCCGTTATCTTATATTTAGATATAAAGTCGATTTTCTTGTATATACACATTTAGCAATCGATAACGAAATGCTTCAAGTCATTAGTTTGACATATTTACGTTAATTAAACTTCTTTATCTTACTGAAGTTTACATAAAGCCATAACGGAATAACAGCAGTGCATTTGGAAGCATTCCGTAATCTTATATTTAGGTACAAAGTCGATTTTGTTGTATATACACATTTAGCAATCGATATCGAGATGCTTCAACTCATTAGTTTAACATATTTAAGTTAATTAACCCTCTCTATCTTACTGAAGTCTACAAAAGCCTTGACGGCATAACGGCAGTGCATTTAGAAGAATTACGTAATCTTATATTTAGGTATAAAGTCAATTTTCTTGTATTTACACATTTAGCAATCGATATCGAAATGCTTCCAATCATTAGTTTAACATATTTAAGTAAATTACTTTCTTTAACGTAATGAAGGTGATATAAAGCCATGGCGGCATAACGACAGTGCACGTAGAAGAATTCCGTAATCTTATATTTAAGTGTATAGTCGATTTTCTTGTATTTACACATTAAGCAGTCGATATTGAAATGCCTCAAATCATTAGTTTAACATATTTAAGTAAATTAGTCCTCTTTATCTTACTGAAGTCTATAAAAGCCTTAACGGCATAACGGCAGTGCATTTGGAAGAGTTCCGTAATCTTATATTTAGGTATTAAGTCGATTTTGTTGTATATACGCATTTAGCAATCGACATCGAAATGTTTCAATTTATTAGTTTAACATGTTTAAGTTAATAAACCTTCTTTAGCGATCTGAAGCTGGCATAACGGCAGTGGATGTAGAAGAATTCCGTAATCTTATATTAGGCATAATGTCGATTTTCTTGTATATACAAATTTTTCAATCGATATCGAAATGCTTCAAATCATTTGTTTATCATATTAAGTTAATAAACATTTTTTAGCTTACTGAAGTTTACATAAAGCCATAACGGTATAACGGCAGTGCATTTGGTAGCATCCCGTAAACTTATATTTAGGTATAAAGTCGATTTTGTTGTACATACACATTTAGCAATCGATATCGAGATGCTTCAACTCATTAGCTAAACATATTCAAGTTACTTAACCTTCTTTAACGAACTGAAGTTGGCATAAAGCCATGGCGGCATAACGGCAGTGCATGTAGAAGAATTCCGTTATCTTATATTTAGGTATAAAGTCGATTTTCTTGTATATACATATTTAGCAATCGATATCGAAATGCTTCAAATCATTAGCTTAACATATTTAAGTTAATTAACCTTCATTAACGTATTGAAGTTGATATAAAGCCATGGCGGCATAACGGCAGTGCATTTAGAAGAATTCCGTTATCTTATATTTAGGTATAAAGTCGATTTTCTTGTATATACACATTTAGCAAGCGATATCGAAATGCTTCAAATCATTAGTTTAATATATTTAAGTTAATTAACATTCTGCGTGTAGGAGAATTCCGTTATCTTATATTTAGGTATAAAGTCGATTGTGTTGTACATACACATTTAGCAATCGATATCGAGATGCTTCAACTCATTAGCTTAATATATTTAAGTTATTTAACCATCATTAACGTATTGAAGTTGATATAAAGCCGTGGCGGCATAACGGCAGTGCATTTAGAATAATTCCGTAATCTTATATTTAGGTATAAGGTCGATTTTCTTGTATATACACATTTAGCAAGCGATATCGAAATGCTTCAAATCATTAGTTTAATATATTTAAGTTAATTAACCTTCTTTAACGTATTGAAGTTGATATAAAGCCATGGCGGCATAACGGCAGTGCATTTAGAAGAATTCCGTAATCTTATATTTAGGTATAAATTCGATTTTCTTGTATATACACATTTAGCAAGCGATATCGAGATGCTTCAACTCATTAGCTTAACATATTTAAGTTAATGAACCTTCTTTAACGATCTGAATTGGCACATAGCCACGGCGGTATAACGGCAGTGCATGTAGAAGAATTTCGTAATCTTTTATTTAGGTATAAATTCGATTTTCTTTTATATACACATTTAGATATCGATATCGAAATGCTTCAAATCATTAGCTTAACATATTTAAGTTAATTAACCCTCTCTATCTTACTGAAGTCTACATAAAGCCCGAACGGCATAACGGCAGAGCATTTAAAAGAATTCCGTTATCTTATATTGAGGTATAAAGTCGATTTTGTTTTATATACACATTTAGCAAGCGATATCGAAATGCTTCAAATCATTAGTTTAACATATTTAAGCAAATTTAAACCTTCATTAACGTTTTAAGTTGATATAAAGCCATGGCGGCATAACGGCAATGCATTTAGAAGAATTCCGTAATCTTATATTTAGGTATAAATTCGATTTTCTTGTATATACACATTTAGCAAGCGATATCGAAATGCTTCAAATCATTAGTTTAACAAGTTAAGTTAATTAACATTCTTTAACGTATTGAAGGTGATATAAAGCCATAGCGGCATAGCGATAGTACATTTGCAAGAATTCCGTAATCTTATATTTAGGTATAAAGTCGATTTTCTTGTATATATGCATTTAGCAATCGAATTCGAAAATCTTCAAATCATTAGTTTAACATATTTAAGTTAGTAAACCTTCTTTAACGAACAGAAGTTAACATAAAGCCATAACTGCATAACGGAAGTGCTTTAGAAGAATTCCGTAATCTACTATTTAGGTATAAAGTCGATTTTCTTGTATATACGCATTTAGCAATCGATATCGAAATGCTTCAAATCATTAGTTTAATATATTTAAGTTAATTAACATTCTGCGTGTAGGAGAATTCCGTTATCTTATATTTAGGTATAAAGTCGATTGTGTTGTACATACACATTTAGCAATCGATATCGAGATGCTTCAACTCATTAGCTTAATATATTTAAGTTATTTAACCATCATTAACGTATTGAAGTTGATATAAAGCCGTGGCGGCATAACGGCAGTGCATTTAGAATAATTCCGTAATCTTATATTTAGGTATAAGGTCGATTTTCTTGTATATACACATTTAGCAAGCGATATCGAAATGCTTCAAATCATTAGTTTAATATATTTAAGTTAATTAACCTTCTTTAACGTATTGAAGTTGATATAAAGCCATGGCGGCATAACGGCAGGGCATGTAGGAGAATTCCGTTATCTTTTATTTAGGTATAAAGTCGATTGTGTTGTATATACACATTTAGCAATCGATATCGAGATGCTTCAACTCATTAGTTTAACATATTTAAGCTATTTAGCCTTCTTTAACGAACTGAAGTGTGCATAAAGCCATGGCGGCATTACGGCAGTGCATGTAGAAGAATTCCGTAATCTTTTATTTAGGTATAAAGTCGATTTTCTTTTGTATACACATTTAGATATCGATATCGAGATGCTTCAAATCATTAGATTAACATATTAAATGAATAAACATTTTTTAGCTTACTGCAGTTTACATAAAGCCTTAACGGTATAACGGCAGCGCATTTAGAAGAATTCCGTTATCTTATATTTAGGTATAAATTCGATTTTCTTGTACGTACACATTTAGCAATCGATATCGAGATGCTTCAACTCATTAGCTTAACATATTTAAGTTAATGAACCTTCTTTAACGATCTGAATTGGCACATAGCCACGGCGGTATAACGGCAGTGCATGTAGAAGAATTTCGTAATCTTTTATTTAGGTATAAATTCGATTTTCTTTTATATACACATTTAGATATCGATATCGAAATGCTTCAAATCATTAGCTTAACATATTGAATTGATAAACATTTTTTAGCTTACTGAAGTCTACATAAAGCCTTAGCGGTATAACGGCAGTGCATTTAGAAGAATTCCGTTATCTTATATTTAGATATAAAGTCGATTTTCTTGTATATACACATTAAGCAATCGATAACGAAATGCTTCAAGTCATAAGTTTGACATATTTACGTTAATTAACCTTCTTTATCTTACTGAAGTTTACATTAAGCCATAACGGAATAACGGCAGTGCATTTGGAAGAATTCCGTAATCTTATATTTAGGTACAAAGTCGATTTTGTTGTATATACACATTTAGCAATCGATATCGAGATGCTTCAACTCATTAGTTTAACATATTTAAGTTAATTAACCCTCTTGAAGCCTTGACGGCATAATGGCAGTGCATTTAGAAGAATTACGTGTTCTTATATTTAGGTATAAAGTCGATTTTTTGTATTTACACATTTAGCAATCGATATCGAAATGCTTTCAATCATTAGTTTAACATATTTAAGTTAATTAACTTTCTTTAACGTAATGAAGGTGATATAAAGCCATGGCGGCATAACGACAGTGCACGTAGAAGAATTCCGTAATCTTATATTTAAGTGTATAGTCGATTTTCTTGTATTTACACATTAAGCAGTCGATATTGAAATGCCTCAAATCATTAGTTTAACATATTTTAGTAAATTAATCCTCTTTATCTTACTGAAGTCTACAAAAGCCTTAACGGCATAACGGCAGTGCATTTGGAAGAGTTCCGTAATCTTATATTTAGGTATTAAGTCGATTTTCTCGTATATACACATTTAGCAAGCGATATCGAAATGCTTCAAATCATTACATTAATATATTTAAGTTAATTAACCTTCTTTAACGTATTGAAGTTGATATAAAGCCATGGCGGCATAACGGCAGTGCATGTGGAAGAATTCCGAAATCTTATATTTAGGTATAAAGTCGATTTTGTTGTATATACACATTTAGCAATCGATATCGAGGTGCTTCAACTCATTAGTTTAACATATTTAAGTTAATAAACCTTCTTTAACGAACTGAAGTTGGCATAAAGCCATTGGCGGCATAACGGCAGTGCATGTAGAAGAATTCCGTTATCTTATATTTAGGTATAAAGTCGATTGTGTTGTATATACACATTTAGCAATCGAAATCGAGATGCTTAAAATCATTAGTTTAACATATTAAGTTAATAAACATTTTTTAGCTAACTGAAGTCTACATAAAGCCTTAACGGTATAACGGCAGTGCATTTAGAAGAATCCCGTTATCTTATATTTATGTATAAATTCGATTTTGTTGTATATACGCATTTAGCAATCGACATCGAAATGCTTCAAATCATTAGTTTAACATATTTAAGTTAATAAACCTTCTTTAACGAACGGAAATTGGCTTAAAACCTTGGCGGCATAACGGCAGTGCATTTAAAAAAATTCCGTAATCTTATATTTATGTATAAAGTCGATTTTCTTATATATACACATTTAGCAATCGATATCGAAATGCTTCAAATCATTAGTTTAACATATTCAAGTTAATGAATCTACTTTAACGAACGGAAGTTGGCGTAAAGCCATGGCGGCATAACGGCAGTGGATTTAGAAGAATTGCGTAATCTTATATCTAGGAATAAGGTCGGTTTTGTTGTATATACACATTTAGCAATCGATATCGAGATGGTTCAACTCATTAGTTTAACATATTTAAGTTAATAAACCTTCTTTAACGTATTGAAGGTGATACAAAGCCATGGTGGCATAACGACAGTACATTTGGAAGAATTCCGTAATCTTATATTAAAGTATAAAGTCGATTTTCTTGTACATACAATTTAAGCAATCGATACCGAAATGCCTCAAATCAAAAGTTTAACATATTTAAGTTAATTAATCCTCTTTGTCTTACTGAAGTCTACAAAAGTCTTAACGGCATAACGGCAATGCATTTGGAAGAGTTCCGTAATCTTATATTTAGTTATAAAGTCGATTTTGTTGTATATACGTATTTAGCAATCGATAACAAAATGCTTCAAGTCATTAGTTTAACATATTTAAGTTAACATATTATTTAACATTTATTTAAGTTAACAGTTAATTAACCTTCTTTATCTTACTGAAGTTTACATAAGGCCATAACGGTATAACGGCAGTGCATTTGGTAGCATCCCGTAAACTTATATTTAGGTATAAAGTCGATTTTGTTGTACATACACTTTTAGCAATCGATATCGAGATGCTTCAACTCATTAGCTTAACATATTTAAGTTACTTAACCTTCTTTAACGAACTGAAGTTGGCATAAAGCCATGGCGGCATAACGGCAGTGCATGTAGAAGAATTCCGTTACCTTATATTTAGGTATAAAGTCTATTTTGTTGTGTATATGCATTTAGCAATCGATTTCGAAATGCTTTAACTCATTAGTTTAACATATTTAAGTTAATAAACCTTCTTTAACGAACTGAAGTTGATATAAAGCCGTGGCGGCATAACGGCAGTGCATTAAGAAGAATTCCGTAATCTTATATTTAGGTATAAAGTCTATTTTGTTGTATATACACATTTAGCAATCGATATCATTAGTTTAATATATTTATGTTAATTAACCTTCTTTAACGTATTGAAGTTGATATAAAGCCGTGGCGGCATAACGGCAGTGCATTAAGAAGAATTCCGTAATCTTATATTTAGGTATAAAGTCTATTTTGTTGTATATACACATTTAGCAATCGATAACGAAATGCTTTAAATCATTAGTTTAACATATGTAAGTTAATTAACCTTCTTTATCTTACTGAAGTTTACATAAAGCCATAACGGTATAACGGCAGTGCATTTGGAAGAATTCCGTAATCTTATATTTAGGTATAAAGTCGATTTTGTTGTATATACACATTTAGCAATCGATATCGAGATGCTTCAACTCATTAGCTTAACATATTTAAGTTAATGAACCTTCTTTAACAAACTGAAGTTGTCATAAATCCATGGCGGCATAACGGCAGTCCATGTAGGAGAATTCCGTTATCTTATATTTAGGTATAAAGTCGATTTTCTTTTATATACACATTTAGATATCGATATCGAAATGCTTCAAATCATTAGTTTAACATATTAAATTAATAAACATTTTCTAGCTTACTGAAGTCTACATAAAGCCTTAACGGCATAACGGCAGTGCATTCAAAAGAATTCCGTTATCTTATATTTAGGTATATGGTCGATTTTCTTGTATATACGCATTTAGCAATCGATATCGAGATGCTTCAACTCATTAGCTTAACATATTTAAGTTACTTAACCTTCTTTAACGAACTGAAGTTGGCATAAAGCCATGGCGGCATTACGGCAGTGCATGTACAAGAATTCCGTAATCTTTTATTTAGGTATAAAGTCGATTTTCTTTTGTATACACATTTAGATATCGATATCGAAATGCTTCAAATCATTAGATTAACATATTGAATGAATAAACATTTTTTAGCTTACTGAAGTTTACATAAAGCCATAACGGTAAAACGGCAGTGCACTTGGAAGAATTCCGTTATCTTATATTTAGGTATAATTCGATTTTCTTGTATATACACATTTAGCAAGCGATATCGAAATGCTTCAAATCATTAGCTTAACATATTTAAGTTAATTAACCTTCTTTATCCTATTGAAGTTTACATATAGCCATAACGGTATAACGGCAGTGCATTTGGAAGAATTCCGTAATCTTATATTTAGGTATAAAGTCGATTTTGTTGTATACACACATTTAGCAATCGATATCGAGGTGCTTCAACTCATTAGCTTAACATATTTAAGTTAATTAACCTTCTTTAACGATCTGAATTTGGCATATAGCCACGGCGGCATTACGGCAGTGCATGTACAAGAATTCCGTAATCTTTTATTTAGGTATAAAGTCGAATTTCTTTTGTATACACATTTAGATATCGATATCGAAATGCTTCAAATCATTAGATTAACATATTGAATGAATAAACATTTTTTAGCTTACTGAAGTTTACATAAAGCCTTAACGGTATAACGGCAGCGCATTTAGAAGAATTCCGTTATCTTATATTTAGGTATAAATTCGATTTTCTAGTATATACACATTTAGCAAGCGATATCGAAATGCTTCAAATCATAAGCTTAACATATTTAAGTTAATTAACCTTCTTTATCCTACTGAAGTTTACATAAAGCCATAACGGTATAACTGCAGTGCATTTGGAAGAATTCCGTAATCTTATGTTTAGGTATAAAGTCGATTTTGTTGTATATACACATTTAGCAATCGATATCGAGGTGCTTCAACTCATTAGCTTAACATATTTAAGTTAATTAACCTTCTTTAACGATCTGAATTTGGCATATAGCCACGGCGGCATTACGGCAGTGCATGTACAAGAATTCCGTAATCTTTTATTTAGGTATAAAGTCGATTTTCTTTTGTATACACATTTAGATATCGATATCGAAATGCTTCAAATCATTAATTTAACATATTGAATTAATAAACATTTTTTAGCTTACTGAAGTCTACATAAAGCCTTAGCGGTATAACGGCAGTGCATTTAGAAGAATTCCGTTATCTTACATTTAGATATAAAGTCGATTTTCTTGTATATACACATTTAGCAATCGATAACGAAATGCTTAAAGTCATTAGTTTGACATATTTACGTTAATTAACCTTCTTTATCTTACTGAAGTTTACATAAAGCCATAACGGAATAACGGCAGTGCATTTGGAAGAATTCCGTAATCTTATATTTAGGTACAAAGTCGATTTTCTTGTATTTAAACATTTAGCAATCGATATCGAAATGCTTCCAATCATTAGTTTAACATATTTAAGTTAATTAACTTTCTTTAACGTAATGAAGGTGATATAAAGCCATGGCGGCATAACGACAGTGCATGTAGAAGAATTCCGTAATCTTATATTTAAGTGTATAGTCGATTTTCTTGTATTTACACATTAAGCTGTCGATATTGAAATGCCTCAAATCATTAGTTTAACATATTTAAGTAAATTAATCCTCTTTATCTTACTGAAGTCTACAAAAGCCTTAACGGCATAACGGCAGTGCATTTGGAAGAGTTCCGTAATCTTATATTTAGGTATTAAGTCGATTTTGTTGTATATACGCATTTAGCAATCGACATCGAAATGTTTCAATTTATTAGTTTAACATGTTTAAGTTAATAAACCTTCTTTAGCGATCTGAAGCTGGCATAACGGCAGTGGATGTAGAAGAATTCCGTAATCTTATATTAGGCATAATGTCAATTTTCTTGTATATACAAATTTTTCAATCGATATCGAAATGCTTCAAATCATTTGTTTAACATATTAAGTTAATAAACATTTTTAAGCTTACTGAAGTTTACATAAAGCCATAACGGTATAACGGCAGTGCATTTTGTAGCATCCCGTAAACTTATATTTAGGTATAAAGTCGATTTTGTTGTACATACACATTAAGCAATCGATATCGAGATGCTTCAACTCATTAGCTAAACAGATTCAAGTTACTTAACCTTCTTTAACGAACTGAAGTTGGCATAAAGCCATGGCGGCATAGCGGCAGTGCATGTAGAAGAATTCCGTTATCTTATATTTAGGTATAAAGTCGATTTTCTTGTATATACATATTTAGCAATCGATATCGAAATGCTTCGAATCATAAGCTTAACATATTTAAGTTAATTAACCCTCTCCATCTTACTGAAGTCTACATAAAGCCCTAACGGCATAACGGCAGTGCATTTAAAAGAATTCCGTTATCTTATATTGAGGTATAAAGTCGATTTTGTTGTATATACACATTTAGCAAGCGATATCGAAATGCTCCAACTCATTAGTTTAACATATTTAAGTTAATAAACCTTCTTTAACGAACTGAAGTTGGCATAAAGCCATGGCGGCATAACGGCAGTGCATGTAGAAGATTTCCGTTATCTTATATTTAGGTATAAAGTCGATTTTCTTGTATATACACATTTAGCAAGCGATATCGAAATGCTTCAAATCATTAGTTTAACATATTTAAGTTAATTAACCTTCATTAACGTATTGAAGTTGATATAAAGCCATGGCGGCATAACGGCTGTGCATTTAGAAGAATTCCGTAATCTTATATTTAGGTATAAAGTCGATTTTCTTGTATATACACATTTAGCAAGCGATATCGAAATGCTTCAAATCATTAGTTTAATATATTTAAGTTAATTAACATTCTGCGTGTAGGAGAATTCCGTTATCTTATATTTAGGTATAAAGTCGATTGTGTTGTACATACACATTTAGCAATCGATATCGAGATGCTTCAACTCATTAGCTTAACATATTTAAGTTAATTAACCATCATTAACGTATTGAAGTTGATATAAAGCCATGGCGGCATAACGGCGGTGCATTTAGAATAATTCCGTAATCTTATTTTTAGGTATAAGGTCGATTTTCTTGTATATACACATTTAGCAAGCGATATCGAAATGCTTCAAATCATTAGTTTAATATATTTAAGTTAATTAACCTTCTTTAACGTATTGAAGTTGATATAAAGCCATGGCGGCATAACGGCAAGGCATGTAGGAGAATTCCGTTATCTTTTATTTAGGTATAAAGTCGATTGTGTTGTATATACACATTTAGCAATCGATATCGAGATGCTTCAACTCATTAGTTTAACATATTTAAGCTATTTAGCCTTCTTTAACGAACTGAAGTTGGCATAAAGCCATGGCGGCATAACGGCAGTGCATGTAGAAGAATTCCGTTATCTTATATTTAGGTATAAAGTCGATTTTCTTGCATTTACACATTTAGCAATCGATATCGAAATGCTTTCAATCATTAGTTTAACATATTTAAGTTAATTAACTTTCTTTAACGTAATGAAGGTGATATAAAGCCATGGCGGTATAACGACAGTGCATGTAGAAGAATTCCGTAATCTTATATTTAAGTGTATAGTCGATTTTCTTGTATTTACACATTAAGCAGTCGATATTGAAATGCCTCAAATCATTAGTTTAACATATTAAGTTAATAAACATTTTTTAGCTTACTGAAGTCCACGTAAAGCCTTAACGGTATAACGGCAGTGCATTTAGAAGAATCCCGTTATCTTATATTTATGTATAAATTCGATTTTGTTGTATATACGCATTTAGCAATCGGCATCGAAATGCTTCAACTCATTAGTTTAACATATTTAAGTTAACAAACCGTCTTTAGCGATCTGAAGTTGGCATAACGGCAGTGGATGTAGAAGAATTCCGTAATCTTATATTAGGCATAAAGTCGATTTTCTTGTATATACACATTTTTCAATCGATATCGAAATGCTTCAAATCATTTGTTTAACATATTAAGTTAATAAACATTTTTTAGCTTACTGAAGTCTACATAAAGCCTTAACGGTATAGCGGCAGTGCATTTAAAAGAATTCCGTAATGTTATAATTTTATATTTAGGTATAAAGTCGATTTTCTTGTATTTGCACATTTAGCAATCGATATCGAAATGCTTCAAACCATTAGTTTAAGATATTTACAAAAATTAACCTTCTTTAACGTATTGAAGGTGATACAAAGCCATGGTGGCATAACGACAGTACATTTGGAAGAATTCCGTAATCTTATATTAAGGTATAAAGTCGATTTTCTTGTACATACACTTTAAGCAATCGATATCGAAATGCTTCAAATCAAAAGTTTAACATATTTAAGTTAATTAATCCTCTTTGTCTTACTGAAGTCTACAAAAGCCTTAACGGCATAACGGCAATGCATTTGGAAGAGTTCCGTAATCTTATATTTAGTTATAAAGTCGATTTTTTTGTATATACGTATATAGCAATCGATAACGAAATGCTTCAAGTCATTAGTTTAACATATTTAAGTTAACATATTTAAGTTAATTAACCCTCTCCATCTTACTGAAGTCTACATAAAGCCTTAACGGCATAACGGCAGTGCATTTAAAAGAATTCCGTTATCTTATATTGAGGTATAAAGTCGATTTTGTTTTATATACACATTTAGCAAGCGATATCGAAATGCTCCAACTCATTAGTTTAACATATTTAAGTTAATAAACCTTCTTTAACGAACTGAAGTTGGCATAAAGCCATGGCGGCATAACGGCAGTGCATGTAGAAGAATTCCGTTATCTTATATTTAGGTATAAAGTCTATTTTGTTGTGTATATGCATTTAGCAATCGATTTCGAAATGCTTTAACTCATTAGTTTAACATGTTAAGTTAATAAACCTTCTTTAACGAACTGAAGTTGATATAAAACCGTGGCGGCATAACGGTAGTGCATTAAGAAGAATTCCGTTATCTTATCTTTAGGTATAAAGTCGATTTTCTCGTATATACACATTTAGCAAGCGATATCGAAATGCTCCAAATCATTAGTTTAATATATTTAAGTTAATTAACCTTCTTTAACGTATTGAAGTTTATATAAAGCCGTGGCGGCATAACGGCAGTGCATTAAGAAGAATTCCGTAATCTTATATTTAGGTATAAAGTCTATTTTGTTGTATATACACATTTAGCAATCGATATCATTAGTTTAATATATTTAAGTTAATTAACCTTCTTTAACGTATTGAAGTTGATATAAAGCCGTGGCGGCATAACGACAGTGCATTAAGAAGAATTCCGTAATCTTATATTTAGGTATAAAGTCTATTTTGTTGTATATACACATTAGCAAGCGATATCGAAATGCTCCAACTCATTAGTTTAACATATTTAAGTTAATTAACCTTCTTTAACGATCTGAAGTTGGCATATAGCCACGGGGTCATTACGGCAGTGCATGTAGAAGAATTCCGTTGTCTTATATTTAGGTATAAAGTCGATTTTCTTTTATATGCACATTTAGATATCGACATCGAAATGCTTCAAATCATTTGTTTAACATATTAAGTTAATAAACATTTTTTAGCTTACTGAAGTCTACATAAAGCCTTAACGGTATAACGGCAGTGCATTTAGAAGAATCCCGTTATCTTATATTTAGGTATAAATTCGATTTTGTTGTATATACGCATTTAGCAATCGACATCGAAATGCTTCAACTCATTAGTTTAACATATTTCAGTTAATAAACCTTCTTCAACGATCTGAAGTTGGCATAACGGCAGTGGATGTAGAAGAATTCCGTAATCTTATATTAGGCATAAAGTCGATTTTCTTGTATGTACACATTTTTCAATCGATATCGAAATGCTTCAAATCATTTGTTTAACATATTAAGTTAATAAACATTTTTTAGCTTACTGACGTCTACATAAAGCCTTAACGGTATAGCGGCAGTACATTTGGAAGAATTCCGTAATGTTATAATTTTATATTTAGGTATAAAGTCGATTTTCTTGTATTTGCACTTTTAGCAATCGATATCGAAATGCTTCAAATCATTAGCTTAACATATTTAAGTTAATTAACCCTCTCCATCTTACTGAAGTCTACATAAGGCCTTAACGGCATAACGGCAGTGCATATAAAAGAATTCCGTTATCTTATATTAAGGTATAAAGTCGATTTTGTTTTATATACACATTTAGCAAGTGATATCGAAATGCTCCAACTCATTAGTTTAACATATTTAAGTTAATAAACCTTCTTTAACGAACTGAAGTTGACATAAAGCCATGGCGGCATACCAGCAGTGCATGTAGAAGAATTCCCTTATCTTATATTTAGGTATAAAGTCGATTTTCTTGTATATACACATTTAGCAAGCGATATCGAAATGCCTCAAATCATTAGTTTAACATATTTAAGTTAATTAACCTTCTTTAACGTATTGAAGTTTATATAAAGCCATGGCGGCATAACGGCAATGCATGTAGAAGAATTCCGTAATCTTATATTTAGGTATAAAGTCGATTTTGTTGTATATGCACATTTAGCAATCGATATCGAGATGCTTCAACTCATTAGTTTAACATATTTAAGTTAATAAACCTTCTTTAACGAACTGAAGTTGGCATAAAGCCATTGGCGGCATAACGGCAGTGCATGTAGGAGAATTCCGTTATCTTATATTTAGGTATAAAGTCGATTGTGTTGTATATACACATTTAGCAAGCGATATCGAAATGCTCCAACTCATTAGTTTAACATATTTAAGTTAATAAACCTTCTTTAACGAACTGAAGTTGACATAAAGCCATGGCGGCATACCAGCAGTGCATGTAGAAGAATTCCCTTATCTTATATTTAGGTATAAAGTCGATTTTCTTGTATATACACATTTAGCAATCGATATCGTGATGCTTCAACTCATTAGTTTAACATATTTAAGTTAATAAACCTTCTTTAACGTATTGAAGTTGATATATAGCCAAGGCGGCATAACGGCAACGCATTAAGAAGAATTCCGTAATCTTATATTTAGGTATAAAGTCGATTTTGTTGTATATACACATTTAGCAATCGATATCGTGATGCTTCAACTCATTAGTTTAACATATTTAAGTTAATTAACCTTCTTTAACGATCTGAAGTTGGCATATAGCCACGGCGGTATAACGGCAGTGCATGTAGGACAATTCCGTTATCTTATATTAAGGTATAAAGTCGATTTTGTTTTATATACACATTTAGCAAGCGATATCGAAATGCTCCAACTCATTAGTTTAACATATTTAAGTTAATAAACCTTCTTTAACGAACTGAAGTTGACATAAAGCCATGGCGGCATACCAGCAGTGCATGTAGAAGAATTCCCTTATCTTATATTTAGGTATAAAGTCGATTTTCTTGTATATACACATTTAGCAAGCGATATCGAAATGCCTCAAATCATTAGTTTAACATATTTAAGTTAATTAACCTTCTTTAACGTATTGAAGTTGATATAAAGCCATGGCGGCATAACGGCAGTGCATTTAGAAGAATTCCGTATTCTTATATTTAGGTACAAAGTCGATTTTCTTGTACATACACATTTAGCAAGCGATATCGAAATGCTTCAAATCATTAGTTTAATATATTTACATTAATTAACCTTCTTTAACGTATTGAAGTTGATATAAAGCCATGGCGGCATAACGGCAGTGCATGTAGGACAATTCCGTTATCTTATATTTAGGTATAAAGTTGATTGTGTTGTATATACACATTTAGCAATCGATATCGAGATGCTTCAACTCATTAGTTTAACATATTTAAGTTAATAAACCTTCTTTAACAAACTGAAGTTGGCATAAAGCCATGGCGGCATAACGGCAGTGCATGTAGAAGAATTCCGTTATCTTATATTTAGGTATAAAGTCGATTTTCTTGTATATACACATTTAGCAAGCGATATCGAGATGCTTCAAACTCATTACCTTAACATATTTAAGTTAATAAACCTTCTTTAACGATCTGAAGTTGGCATATAGCCACGGCGGCATTACGGCAGTGCATGTAGAAGAATTCTGTAATCTTTTATTTAGGTATAAAGTCGATTTTGTTGTATATACACATTTAGCAATCGATATCTAGATGCTTCAACTCATTAGTTTAACATATTTAAGTTAATAAACCTTCTTTAATGAACTGAAGTTGGAATAAAGCCATGGCGGCATAACCACAGTGTATGTTAAAGAATTCCGTTATCTTATATATAGGTATAAAGTCGATTTTGTTGTATATACACATTTAGCAATCGACATCGAGATGCCTCAACTCATTAGCTTAACATATTTAAGTTAGTAAACCTTCTTTAACGATCTGAAGTTGGCATATAGCCACGGCGGCATTACGACAGTGCATGTAGAAGAATTCCGTAATCTTTTACTTAGGTATAAATTCGATTTTCTTTTATATACACATTTTTCAATCGATATCGAAATGCTTCAAATCATTAGTTTAACATATTAAGTTAATAAACATTTTTTAGCTAACTGAAGTCTACATAAAGCCTTAACGGTATACTGGCAGTGCATGTAGAAGAATTCCGTTATCTTTTATTTAGGTATAAAGTCGATTTACTTGTATATACACATTTAGCAAGCGATATCGAAATGCTTCAAATCATTAGTTTAACATATTTAAGTTAATAAACGTTCTTTAACGCACCGAAGTCTACATAAAGCCTTAACGGTATAACTGCAGTGCATTCAGAAGAATTCCGTAAACTTCTATTTAGGTATAAAGTCGATTTTCTTGTATTTACATATTAAGCAATCGATATCGAAATGCTTCAAATCATTAGTTTAACATATTTAAGTTAATAAACCTTCTTAAGCGCACTGAAGTCTACATAAAGCCTTAACGGCATAACGGCAGTGCATGTAGAAGAATTCCGAAATCTTTTATTTTGGTATAAAATCGATTTTCTTGTATATACACATTTAGCAAACGATACCGAAATGCTTCAAATCATAAGTTTAACATATTTAAGTTAATTATTCCTATTTGTCTTACTGAAGTCTACAAAAGCTTTAACGGCATAACGGCAGTGCATTTGGAAGAGTTCCGTAATCTTATATTTAAGTATAAAGTCGATTTTGTTGTATATACGCATTTAGCAATCGATAACGAAATGCTTCAAGTCATTAGTTTAACATATTTAAGTTCACATATTTAAGTTAATTAACCTTCTTTATCTTACTGAAGTTTACATAAAGCCATAACGGTATAACGGCAGTGCATTTAGAAGAATTCCGTAATCTTATATTTAGGTATAAAGTCGATTTTGTTGTATATACACATTTAGCAATCGATATCGAGATGCCTCAACTCATTTGTTTAATATATTTAAGTAAATAAGCCTTCTTTAACAAACTGAAGTTGGCATAAATCCATGGCGCCATAACGGCAGTGCATGTAGAAGAATTCCGTTATCTTATATTTATTTTATTTTACACATTTAGCTATCGATATCGAAATGCTTCATATCATTAGTTAAACATATCTAAGTTAGTAAACGTTCTTTAACGCACTGAAGTCTACATAAAGCCTTAAGGGTATAACTGCAGTGCATTCAGAAGAATTCCGTTATCTTATATTTAGGTATAAATTCGATTTGCTTGTATATACACATTTAGCAAGCGATATCGAATTGCTTCAAATCATTAGTTTAACATATTTAAGTTAATTAACCTTCTTTAACGTATTGAAGTTGATATAAAGCCATGGCGGCATAACGGCAGTGCATTTAGAAGAATTCCGTAGTCTTATATTTAGGTATAAAGTCGATTTTCTTTTATATACACATTTAGCTATCGATAACGAAATGCTTCAAATCATTAGTTTAACATATTTAAGTTAATTAACCTTCTTTATCTTACTGAAGTTTACATAAAGCCATAACGGTATAACGGCAGTGCATTTGGAAGAATTCCGTAATCTTATATTTAGGTATAAAGTTGATTTTGTTGTATATACACATTTAGCAATCGATATCGAGATGCCTCAACTCATTAGTTTAATTTATTTAAGTAAATAAACCTTCTTTAACAAACTGAAGTTGGCATAAATCCACGGCGGCATTACGGCAGTGCATGTAGAAGAATTCTGTAATCTTTTATTTAGGTATAAAGTGGATTTTGTTGTACATACACATTTAGCAATCGATATCGAGATGCTTCAACTCATTAGTTTAACATATTTAAGTTATTTAACCTTCTTTAGCGAACTGAAGTTGGCATTAAGCCATGGCGACATAACGGCAGTGCATGTAGAAGAATTTCGTTATCTTATATTTAGGTATAAAGTCGGTTATCTTGTATATACGTATTTAGCAATCGATATCGAAATGCTTCAAATCATTAGCTTAACATATTTAAGTTATTTAACCCTCTCCATCTTACTAAAGTCTACATAAAGCCTTAACGGCATAACAGCAGTGCATTTAAAAGAATTCCGTTATCTTATATTGAGGTATAAAGTCGATTTTGTTGTATATACGCATTTAGCAATCGATAACGAAATGCTTCAAGTCATTAGTTGAACATATTTAAGTTAATTAACCTTCTTTATCTTACTGAAGTTTACATAAAGCCATAACGGTATAACGGCAGTGCATTTAGAAGAATTCCGTAATCTTATATTTAGGTATAAAGTCGATTTTGTTGTATATACGCATTTAGCAATCGATAACGAAATGCTTCAAGTCATAAGTTGAACATATTTAAGTTAATTAACCTTCTTTATCTTACTGAAGTTTACATAAAGCCATAACGGTATAACGGCAGTGCATTTAGAAGAATTCCGTAATCTTATATTTAGGTATAAAGTCGATTTTGTTGTATATACACATTTAGCAATCGATATCGAGATGCCTCAACTCATTAGTTTAATATATTTAAGTTAATAAACCTTCTTTAACGAACTGAAGTTGGCATAAAGCCATTGGGGGCATAACGGCAGTGCATGTAGGAGAATTCCGTTATCTTATATTTAGGTATAAAGTCGATTTTCTTTTATATACACATTTAGATATCGACATCGAAATGCTTCAAATCATAAGTTTAACATATTTAAGTTAATTAATCCTCTTTGTCTTACTGAAGTCTACAAAAGCTTTAACGGCATAACGGCAGTGCATTGGGAAGAGTTCCGTAATCTTATATTTAGGTATAAAGTCGATTTTGTTGTATATACGCATTTAGCAATCGATAACGAAATGCTTCAAGTCATTAGTTGAACATATTTAAGTTAATTAACCTTCTTTATCTTACTGAAGTTTACATAAAGCCATAACGGTATAACGGCAGTGCATTTAGAAGAATTCCGTAATCTTATATTTAGGTATAAAGTCGATTTTGTTGTATATACACATTTAGCAATCGATGTCGAGATGCCTCAACTCATTAGTTTAATATATTTAAGTAAATAAACCTTCTTTAACAAATTGAAGTTGGCATAGATCCATGGCGGCATAACGGCAGTGCATGTAGAAGAATTTTGTTATCTTATATTTAGGTATAAAGTCGATTTTCTTGTATATACACATTTAGCTATCGATATCGAAATGCCTCAAATCATTAGTTAAACATATCTAAGTTAGTAAACGTTCTTTAACGCACTGAAGTCTACATAAAGCCTTAAGGGTATAACTGCAGTGCATTCAGAAGAATTCCGTTATCTTATATTTAGGTATAAATTCGATTTACTTGTATATACACATTTAGCAAGCGATATCGAATTGCTTCAAATCATTAGTTTTACATATTTAAGTTAATTAACCTTCTTTAACGATCTGAAGTTGGCATATAGCCACGGGGTCATTACGGCAGTGCATGTAGAAGAATTCCGTTATCTTATATTTAGGTATAAAGTCGATTGTGTTGTATATACACATTTAGCAATCGATATCGAGATGCTTCAACTCATTAGCTTAACATATTTAAGTTAATTAACCTTCTTTAACGATCTGAAGTTGGCATATATCCACGGGGTCATTACGGCAGTGCATGTAGAAGAATTCCGTTATCTTATATTTAGGTATAAAGTCGATTTTCTTTTATATACACATTTAGATATCGATATCGAAATGCTTCAAATCATTTGTTTAACATATTAAGTTAATAAACATTTTTTAGCTTACTGACGTCTACATAAAGCCTTAACGGTATAGCGGCAGTACATTTAGAAGAATTCCGTAATGTTATAATTTTATATTTAGGTATAAAGTCGATTTTCTTGTATTTGCACATTTAGTAATCGATATCGAAATGCTTTAAATCATTAGCTTAACATATTTAAGTTAATTAACCCTCTCCATCTTACTGAAGTCTACATAAAGCCTTAACGGCATAACGGCAGTGCATTTAAAAGAATTCCGTTATCTCATATTGAGGTATAAAGTCGATTTTGTTTTATATACACATTTAGCAAGAGATATCGAAATGCTCCAACTCATTAGTTTAACATATTTAAGTTAATAAACCTTCTTTAACAAACTGAAGTTGACATAAAGCCATGGCGGCATAACAGCAGTGCATGTAGGAGAATTCCGTTATCTTATATTAAGGTATAAAGTAGATTTTCTTGTGTATACACATTTGGCAAGCGATATCGAAATGCTTCAACTCATTAGTTTAACATATTTAAGATAATTAACCTTCTTTAACGTATTGAAGTTGATATAAAGCCATGGCGGCATAACGGCAACGCATTAAGAAGAATTCCGTAATCTTATATTTAGGTATAAAGTCGATTTTGTTGTATATACACATTTAGCAATCGATATCGAGATGCTTCAACTCATTAGTTTAACATATTTAAGTTAATAAACCTTCGTTAACGAACTGAAGTTGGCATAAAGCCATTGGCGGCATAACGGCAGTGCATATAGGAGAATTCCGTTATCTTATATTTAGGTATAAAGTCGATTGTGTTGAATATACACATTTAGCAAGCGATATCGAAATGCTCCAACTCATTAGTTTAATGCATGTAGAAGAATTCCGTTATCTTATATTTAGGTATAAAGTCGATTTTCTCGTATATACACATTTAGCAATCGATATCGAGATGCTTCAACTCATTAGCTTAACATATTTAAGTTAATTAACCTTTATTAACGTATTGAAGTTGATATAAAGCCATGGCGGCATAACGGCAGTGCATTTAGAAGAATTCCGTAATCTTATATTTAGGTATAAAGTCGATTTTCTTGTATATACACATTTAGCAAGCGATATCGAAATGCTTCAAATCATTAGTTTAATATATTTAAGTTAATTAACCTTCTTTAACGTATTGAAGTAGATATAAAGCCATGGCGGCATAACGGCAGTGCATGTAGAAGAATTCCGTTATCTTATATTTAGGTATAAATTCGATTTTGTTGTATATACGCATTTAGCAATCGACATCGAAATGCTTCAACTCATTAGTTTAACATATTTAAGTTAATAAACCTTCTTTAACAAACTGAAGTTGGCATAAAGCCATGGCGGCATAACGGCAGTGCATGTAGAAGAATTCCGTTATCTTATATTTAGTTATAAAGTCGATTTTGTTGTATATACGTATTTAGCAATCGATAACGAAATGCTTCAAGTCATTAGTTTAACATATTTAGGTAAACACATTTAAGTTAATTAACCTTCTTTATCTTACTGAAGTTTACATAAAGCCATAACGGTATAACGGCAGTGCATTTGGAAGAATTGCGTAAACTTATATTTACGTATAAAGTCGATTTTGTTGTATATACACATTTAGCAATAGATATCGAGATGCCGCAACTCATTAGTTTAATATATTTAAGTTAATAAACCTTCTTTAACGAACTGAAGTTGGCACAAAGCCATGGCGGCATAACGGCAGTGCAGGTAGAAGAATTCCGTTATCTTATATTTAGGTATAAAGTCGATTTTGTTGTATATACACATTTAGCAATCGATGCCGAAATGCTTCAAAATATTAGTTTAACATATTTAAGTTAATAAACGTTCTTTAGCGCACTGAAGTCTACATAAAGCCTTAACGGCATAACGGCAGTGCATTTAAAAGAATTCCGTTATCTTGTATTTAGGTATAAAGTCGATTTTAATGTATATGCACATTTGGCAAGCGATATCGAAATGCTTCAACTCATTAGTTTAACATATTTAAGTTATTAAACCTTCTTTAACAAACTGAAGTTGGCATAAAGCCATGGCGGCATAACGGCAGTGCATGTAGAAGAATTCCGTTATCTTTTATTTAGGTATAAAGTCGATTTACTTGTATATACACATTTAGCAAGCGATATCGAAATGCTTCAAATCATTAGTTTAACATATTTAAGTTCATTAACCTTCCTTAACGTATTGAAGTTGATATAAAGCCTTGGCGGCATAACGGCAGTGCATTTAGAAGAATTCCGTAATCTTATATTTAGGTATAAAGTCGATTTTCTTTTATTTACACATTAAGCTATCGATAACGAAATGCTTCAAATCATTAGTTTAACATATTTAAGTTAATTAACCTTCTTTATCTTACTGAAGTTTTCATAAAGCCATAGCGGTATAACGGCAGTGCATTGGGAAGAATTCCGTAATCTTATATTTAGGTATAAAGTTGATTTTGTTGTATATACACATTTAGTAATCGATATCGAGATGCCTCAACTCATTAGTTTAATATATTTAAGTAAATAAACCTTCTTTAACGATCTGAAGTTAGCATAAATCCACGGCGGCATTACGGCAGTGCATGTAGAAGAATTCTGTAATCTTTTATTTAGGTATAAAGTCGATTTTGTTGTACATACACATTTAGCAATCGATATCGAGATGCTTCAACTCATTAGTTTAACATATTTAAGTTATTTAACCTTCTTTAACGAACTGAAGTTGGCATTAAGCCATGGCGACATAACGGCAGTGCATGTAGAAGAATTCCGTTATCTTATATTTAGGTATAAAGTCGATTTTCTTGTATATACATATTTAGCAATCGATATCGAAATGCTTCAAATCATTAGCTTAACATATTTAAGTTAATTAACCCTCTCCATCTTACTAAAGTCTACATAAAGCCATAACGGCATAACGGCAGTGCATTTAAAAGAATTCCGTTATCTTATATTGAGGTATAAAGTCGATTTTGTTTTATATACACATTTAGCAAGCGATATCGAATTGCTCCAACTCATTAGTTTAACAAATTTAAGTTAATAAACCTTCTTTAACGAACTGAAGTTGGCATAAAGCCATGGCGGCATAACGGCAGTGCATGTAGAAGAATTCCGTTATCTTATATTTAGGTATAAAGTCTATTTTGTTGTGTATATGCATTTAGCAATCGATTTCGAAATGCTTTAACTCATTAGTTTAACATATTTAAGTTAATAAACCTTCTTTAACGAACTGAAGTTGATATAAAGCCGTGGCGGCATAACGGCAGCGCATTAAGAAGAATACCGTTATCTTATATTCAGGTATAAAGTCGATTTTCTTTTATATACACATTAAGCTATCGATAACGAAATGCTTCAACTCATTAGTTTAACATATTTAAGTTATTTAACCTTCTTTAACGAACTGAAGTTGGCATTAAGCCATGGCGACATATCGGCAGTGCATTAAGAAGAATTCCGTAATCTTATATTTAGGTATAAAGTCTATTTTGTTGTATATACACATTTAGCAATCGATATCGGGATGCTTCAACTAAAAAAAAAAAAAAAAAAATTAGTTTAAATATTTGTTAAAAAACCCTTTTTAACGATTAAAGTTGCTTAACCAGGGGTTCCCCCATAGTAAAAATTCTTAATTTTTATTTGGATAAAGCTTTTTGGAAAACATTTTTAGAAAAATTCGTCTTAATTTAGTTTAAATATTTGTTAATAAACCCTTTAAAACGAATTGGAAATAAACCATGGGGCAAAACCCAATAAAAAAAGAACCTTTTCTTTATTTGGATAAAGCTTTTTGGTTTAAACACATTTAAAAAAATGGGAATCTTAATTTAGTTAAATATTTGTTGAAACCCCCTTTTTTAAACATCGAATTGGATTACCATGGGAAAAACCCATATTAAAATTTCCCGTTACATATTTGGAAAAAGCATTGTTTTGAAATCCTTTACTATATAGGTTAATCATTGTTTAAAAATTTTTAAAGAATAAATTCGAAGCTAAACCATTCCCAAAACCCATATTAAAATTTCCCTTACATATTTGGATAAAGCATTGGGAAAACCCTTTTTGAAATGTAAAATCTTAACTATTAGTTAAATATTTTTTAAAAAACCCTTTTTAACGAACAAAGGGGCTAAACCAGGGGGAAAACCCATATTAAAATTTCCCGTTACATATTTGGAAAAAGCATTGTTTTGAAATCCTTTACTATATAGGTTAATCATTGTTTAAAAATTTTTAAAGAATAAATTCGAAGCTAAACCATTCCCAAAACCCATATTAAAACCTTATTTATTTTTAGGTATAAAGCTTTGGGAAAACACATTTAGAAATTTTGGGAATCTTAATTTAGTTAAATATTTTTAAATTTAACCCTTTAAACGTTTTGAATTGTTAAACCGGGGGGATAAAGTTTTTAAAAATTCCCTAACTTATATTTGGGTATAAAGCTTTTTCGAAAACACATTTAGAAGGGTTTCGAAATCTTAAATTTTTTTTAAAATTATTTGTTTTAACCTTTTTAAACGTTTTGAATGTTAAACCATGGGGAAAACCCATAAGTAAAAATTTCCCTTACATATTTGGATAAACTTTTTGGATAACGCATTTAGAAAAATCGAAATCTTAATTTAGTTTAAATATTTGTTAAAAAACCCTTTTTAAACAAACGAATTGGCTAAAGCCGGGGGGCCAAAAGGACATTAAAGAATTCCTTATTTTTTTTTTAGTTTATAAAGCTTTTTGGTATAACTTTTTTTGAAATGAAAAAAATGCTTAATATTATTTTAACATTTTGGTAAACAATTTAATTAATTAATTCATTTTATAAGTTTAAAAAAATAAGGTATAACCTCTTTGGAAGAATTGCAAACTTTTTTTCAAAGGATGATAGAGAATCCTTACAATATTTGGAAAAGCGATTTTTTATATACACATTTAGCAATCGATGCCGAAATGCTTCAAAATATTAGTTTAACATATTTAAGTTAATAAACGTTCTTTAGCGCACTGAAGTCTACATAAGCCTTAACGGCATAACGGCAGTGCATTTAAAGAATTCCGTTATCTTGTATTTAGGTATAAAGTCGATTTTAATGTATATGCACATTTGGCAAGCGATATCGAAATGCTTCAACTCATTAGTTTAACATATTTAAGTTATTAAACCTTCTTTAACAAACTGAAGTTGGATAAAGCCATGGCGGCATAACGGCAGTGCATGTAGAAGAATTCCGTTATCTTTTATTTAGGTATAAAGTCGATTTACTTGTATATACACATTTAGCAAGCGATATCGAAATGCTTCAAATCATTAGTTTAACATATTTAAGTTCATTAACCTTCCTTAACGTATTGAAGTTGATATAAAGCCTTGGCGGCATAACGGCAGTGCATTTAGAAGAATTCCGTAATCTTATATTTAGGTATAAAGTCGATTTTCTTTTATTTACACATTAAGCTATCGATAACGAAATGCTTCAAATCATTAGTTTAACATATTTAAGTTAATTAACCTTCTTTATCTTACTGAAGTTTTCATAAAGCCATAGGGTATAACGGCAGTGCATTGGGAAGAATTCCGTAATCTTATATTTAGGTATAAAGTTGATTTTGTTGTATATACACATTTAGTAATCGATATCGAGATGCCTCAACTCATTAGTTTAATATATTTAAGTAAATAAACCTTCTTTAACACTGAAGTTAGCATATAGCCACGGCGGCATAACCGCAGTGCATGTAGAAGAATTCTGTAATCTTTTATTTAGGTATAAAGTCGATTTTGTTGTATATACACATTTAGCAATCGATATCGAGATGCTTCAACTCATTAGTTTAACATATTTAAGTTAATAAACCTTCTTTAATGAACTGAAGTTGGAATAAAGCCATGGCGGCATAACCACAGTGCATGTAAAAGAATTCCGTTTTCTTATATTTAGGTATAAAGTCGATTTTGTTGTATATACACATTTAACAATCGACATCGAGATGCTTCAACTCATTAGCTTAACATATTTAAGTTAGTAAACCTTCTTTAACGATCTGAAGTTGGCATATAGCCATGGCGACATAACGGCAGTGCATTAAGAAGAATTCCGTAATCTTATATTTAGGTATAAAGTCTATTTTGTTGTATATACACATTTAGCAATCGATATCGAGTATACACATTTAGATATCGACACCGAAATGCTTCAAATCATTTGTTTAACATATTAAGTTAATAAACATTTTTTAGCTTACTGACGTCTACATAAAGCCTTAACGGTATAACGGCAGTGCATTTAGAAGAATCCCGTTATCTTATATTTAGGTATAAATTCGATTTTGTTGTATATACGCATTAAGCAATCGACATCGAAATGCTTCAACTCATTAGTTTAACATATTTAAGTTAATAAACCTTCTTTAACGATCTGAAGTTGGCATAACGGCAGTGGATGTAGAAGAATTCCGTAATCTTATATTAGGCATAATGTCGATTTTCTTGTATATACACATTTTTCAATCGATATCGAAATGCTTCAAATCATTTGTTTAACATTTTAAGTTAATAATCATTTTTTAGCTTACTGACGTCTACATAAAGCCTTAACGGTATAGCGGCAGTACATTTAGAAGAATTCCGTAATGTTATAATTTTATATTTAGGCATAAAGTCGATTTTCTTGTATTTGCACATTTAGCAATCGATATCGAAATGCTTCAAACCATTAGTTTAACATATTTAGAAAAATTAACCTTCTTTAACGTATTGAAGGTAATACAAAGCCATGGTGGCATAACGACAGTACCTGTGGAAGAATTCCGTAATCTTATATTTAGGCATAAAGTCGAGTTTCTTGTACATACACTTTAAGCAATCGATATCGAAATGCTTCAAATCAAAAGTTTAACATATTTAAGTTAATTAATCCTCTTTGTCTTACTGAAGTCTACAAAAGCCTTAACGGCATAACGGCAAAGCATTTGGAAGAATTCCGTAATATTATATTCAGGTATAAAGTCGATTTTCGGGTATATACACATTTAGCAAGCGATATCAAAATGCTTCAAATCATTAGTTTAACATATTTAAGTTAATTAACCTTCTTTAACGTAATGAAGTTGATATAAAGCCATCGCGGCATAACGGCAACGCATTAAGAAGAATTCCGTAATCTTATATTAAGGTACAAAGTCGATTTTGTTGTAT
>CM050324.1:10749319-10777213 GCA_027475135.1 Bactrocera correcta | reverse complement strand
GTATATACACATTTAGCAATCGATATCGAAATGCCTCAAATCATTAGTTTAATATATTCCCTCTTTATCTTACTAAAGTCTACAAAAGCCTTAACTGCATAACGGCAGTGCATTTAGAAGAATTCTGTAATCTTATATTTAGGTATAAAGTCGATTTTCTTTTATATACATATTTAGCAATCGATATCGAAATGCCTCAAATCATTAGTTTAACATATTTAAGTTAATTAACCCCCTTTATCTTACTGAAGTCTACAAACGCCTTAACGGCATAACGGCAGTGCATGTAGAAGAATTCCGTTAACATATATTTAGGTATAAAGTCGATTTTCTTGTATATACACATTTAGCAATCGATATCGAAATGCCTCAAATCATTAGTTTAATATATTTAAGTTAATTAACCCTCTCTATCTTACTGAAGTCTACTAACGCCTTAATGGCATAACGGCAGTGCATGTAGAAGAATGCCGTAATCTTATATTTAGGTATAAAGTCGATTTTCTTGAAAATACACATTTAGCAATCGATATTGAAATGCCTCAAATCATTAGTTTAACATATTTAAGTTAATTAACCCTCTTTATCTTACTGAAGTCTACAAACGCCTTAACGGCATAACGGCAAAGCATTAAGAAGAATTCCGTAATCTTATATTTAGTTAGAAAGTCGATTTTCTTTTATATATGCATTTAGCAATCGATTCCGAAAATCTTCAAATCATTAGTTTAACATATTTAAGTTAATAAAGCTTCTTTAACGCACTGAAGTTAACACAAAGCCATGGCGGCATAACGGCAGTTCATGTAGAAGAATTCCGTAATATTATATTTAGGTATAAAGTCGATTTTCTTGTATATACACATTTAGCAATCGATATCGAAATGCCTCAAATCATAAGTTTAACATATTTAAGTTAATTAACCCCCTTTATCTTACTGAAGTCTACTAACGCCTTAATGGCATAACGGCATTGCATGTAGAAGAATGCCGTAATCTTATATTTAGGTATAAAGTCGATTTTCTTGTATATACGCATTTAGCAATCGATATCGAAATGCCTCAAATCATTAGTTTAACATATTAAAGCTAATTAACCCTTAAGGGCATAATGGCAAAGCATTTAGAAGAATTCCGTAATCTTATATTTAGGTATAAAGTCGATTTTCTTGTATATACTCATTTAGCAATCGATATCGAAATGCATCAAATCATTAGTTTAATTATCAAAGCTAATTAACCCTCTTTATCTTACTGAAGTCTACAAACGCCTTAATGGCATAACCGCAAAGCATTTAGAAGAATTCCGTTATCTTATATTTAGGTATAAAGTCGATTTTGTTGAGTATACGCATTAAGCAATCGATTTCGAAAATCCTCAAATCATTAGTTTAACATATTTTAGTTAATGAAGCTTCTTTAACGCACTGAAGTTAACACAAAGCCATGGCGGCATAACGGCAGTTCATGTAGAAGAATTCTGTAATCTTATATTCAGATATAAAGTCGTTTTTCTTGTATATACATATTTGGCAATCGATATCGAAATGCTTCAAATCATTAGTTTAACATATTTAAGTTAACAAACCTACTTTAACGCACTGAAGTTAACACAAAGCCATGACGGCATAACGGCAGTGCATGTAGAAGAATTCCGTAAGCTTATCTTTAGGTATATAGTCGATTTTCTTGTATATACATTTTTAGCAATCGATATCGAAATGCTTCAAATAACTGGTTTAACATATTTAAGTTAATAAAGCTTCTTTAACGCACTGAAGTTAACATAGAGCCATGGCGGCATAATGGCAGTGCATTTAGAAGAATTCCGTAAGCTTATATTTAGGTATAAAGTCGATTTTCTTGTATATATGCATTAAGCAATCGATTTCGAAATGCTTCAAATAACTAGTGTAACATATCTTAGTTAATAAACCTTCTTAAACGAACTGAAGTTAACATAAAGCCATAACGGCATAAAGGCAGTGCATTTAGAAGCAGTCCGTAATCTTATATTTAGGTTTAAAGTCGATTTTCTTGTGTATATGCATTTAGCAATCGATTTCGAAAACCTTCCAACCATTAGTTTAACATAATTAAGTTAATAAAGCTTCTTTAACGCACTGAAGTTAACATAAAGCCATGGCGGCATAACGGCAGTGCATTTAGAAGAACTCCGTAAGCTTATATTTAGGTATAAAGTCGATTTTGTTGTATATACACATTTAGCAATCGATATCTAAAACTTCAAATCATTAGTTTAACATATTTAAGTTAATTAACCTTTTTTAACGTATTTAAATTGATATAAAGCGATGGTGGCATTACGACAGTACATTTGGAAGAATTCCGTACTCTTATATTTAGGTATAAAGTCGATTTTCTTGTATATATGCATTAAGCAATCGATATCGAAATGCTTCAAATAACTGGTTTAACATATTTAAGTTAATAAACCTTCTTTAACTAACTGAAGTTAACATAAAGCAATAACGGTATAACGGCAGTGCATGTAGAAGAATTCCGTAATCTTATATTTAGGTATTAAGTCGTTTTTCTTGTATATACTCATTTAGCAATCGAAATCGAAATGCCTCAAATCATAAGTTTAGCATATTTAAGTTAATTAACACCCTTCATCTTAGTGAGGTCTACAAACGCCTTAACGGCATAACGGCAGTGCATTTAGAAGAATTACGTAATCTTATATTTAGGTATAAAGTAGATTTTCTTGTATATACACATTTAGCAATCGATATCGAAAGGCCTCAAATCATTAGTATAACTTATATAAGTTAATTAACCCTCTTTATCTTACTGAGGTCTACAAACGCCTTAACGGCATAACGGCAAAGCATTTACAAGAATTACGTAATCTTATATTTAGGTATAAAGTCGATTTTGTTGTATATACTCATTTAGCAATCGAAATCGAAATGCTTCAGATCATTAGTTTAACATATTTAAGTTAATTAACCCTCTTTATCTTACTGAAGTCTACAAACGCCTTAACGGCATAACGGCAAAGCATTTAAAAGAATTATGTAATCTTATATTTAGGTATAAAGTCGATTTTGTTGTATATACTCATTTAGCAATCGAAATCGAAATGCTTCAAATCATTAGTTTAACATATTTAAGTTAACAAACCTACTTTAACGCACTGAAGTTAACACAAAGCCATGACGGCATAACGGCAGTGCATGTAGCAGAATTCCGTAAGCTTATCTTTAGGTATATAGTCGATTTTCTTGTATATACATATTTAGCAATCGATATCGAAATGCTTCAAATAACTGGTTTAACATATTTAAGTTAATAAACCTTCTTTAACTAACTGAAGTTAACATAAAGCCATAACGGTATAACGGCAGTGCATGTAGAAGAATTCCGTAATCTTATATTTAGGCTTAAGTCGTTTTTCTTGTATATCCTCATTTAGCAATCGAAATCGAAATGCCTCAAATCATAAGTTTAGCATATTTAAGTTAATTAACACCCTTCATCTTAGTGAAGTCTACAAACGCCTTAACGGCATAACGGCAGTGCATTTAGAAGAATTACGTAATCTTATATTTAGGTATAAAGTAGATTTTCTTGTATATACACATTTAGCAATCGATATCGAAAGGCCTCAAATCATTAGTTTAACATATATAAGTTAATTAACCCTCTTTATCTTACTGAGGTCTACAAACGCCTTAACGGCATAACGGCAAAGCATTTACAAGAATTACGTAATCTTATATTTAGGTATAAAGTCGATTTTGTTGTATATACTCATTTAGCAATCGAAATCGAAATGCTTCAAATCATTAGTTTAACATATTTAAGTTAATTAACCCTCTTTATCTTACTGAAGTCTACAAACGCCTTAACGGCATAACGGCAAAGCATTTAAAAGAATTATGTAATCTTATATTTAGGTATAAAGTCGATTTTCTTGTATATACACATTTAGCAATCGATATCGAAATGCCTCAAATCATTAGTTTAGCATATTTAAGTTAATTAACCCTCTTTATCTTACTGAAGTCTACAAACGCCTTAACGGCATAACGGCAAAGCATTAAGAAGAACTACGTTATCATATATTTAGGTATAAAGTCGATTTTCTTGTATATACACATTTAGCAATCGATATCGAAATGCTTTAAATCATTAGTTTAACATATTTAAGTTAATCAACCCTCTTTATCCTACTAAAGTCTACAAACGCCTTAACGACAAAACGGCAGTGCATGTAGAAGAATTCCGTAATCTTATATTTAGGTATTAAGTCGTTTTTCTTGTATATACTCATTTAGCAATCGAAATCGAAATGCTTCAAATCATTAGTTTAACATATTTAAGTTAACTAACCCTCTTTATCTTACTGAAGTCTACAAACGTTTTAACGGCATAACGGCAAAGCATTAAGAAGAATGCCGTTATCATATATTTAGGTATAAAGTCGATTTTCTTGTATATACACATTTAGCAATCGATATCGAAATGCTTTAAATCATTAGTTTAACATATTTAAGTTAATCAACCCTCTTTATCTTACTGAAGTCTACAAACGCCTTAACGGCATAACGGCAAAGCATTTAAAAGAATTATGTAATCTTATATTTAGGTATAAAGTCGATTTTCTTGTATATACACATTTAGCAATCGATATCGAAATGCCTCAAATCATTAGTTTAGCATATTTAAGTTAATTAACCCTCTTTATCTTACTGAAGTCTACAAACGCCTTAACGGCATAACGGCAAAGCATTAAGAAGAACTACGTAATCTTATATTTAGGTATAAAGTCGATTTTCTTGTACATACACATTTAGCAATCGATATCGAAAGGCCTCAAATCATTAGTTTAACATATATAAGTTAATTAACCCTCTTTATCTTACTGAGGTCTACAAACGCCTTAACGGCATAACGGCAAAGCATTTACAAGAATTACGTAATCTTATATTTAGGTATAAAGTCGATTTTGTTGTATATACTCATTTAGCAATCGAAATCGAAATGCTTCAAATCATTAGTTTAACATATTTAAGTTAATTAACCCTCTTTATCTTACTGAAGTCTACAAACGTTTTAACGGCATAACGGCAAAGCATTAAGATGAATTACGTAATCTTATATTTAGGTATAAAGTCGATTTTGTTGTATATACACATTTAGCAATCGATATCGAAATGCTTCAAATAATTAGTTTAACATATTTAAGTTAATTAACCCTCTTTATCTTACTATAGTCTACAAACGCCTTAACGGCATAACGGCAGTGCATGTAAAAGATTTCCGTAATCTCATATTTAGGTATAAATTCGATTTTCTGTATATACACATTTAGCAATCGATATCGAAATGACACAAATCATTGCTTTAATATATTTAAGTTAATAAACCTTCTTTAACGAACTGAAGTTGGCATAAAGCCATGACGGCATAACGGCAGTGCATTTAGAAGAATTCCGTAATCTTATATTTAGGTATAAAGTCGATTTTCTTGTATATACACATTTAGCAATCGATATCGAAATGCTTCAAATCATTAGTTTAACATATTTAAGTTAATTAACCCTCTTTATCTTACTGAAGTCTACAAACGCCTTAACGGCATAACGGCAAAGCATTTAGAAGAATTACGTAATCTTATATTTAGGTATAAAGTCGATTTTGTTGTAAATACACATTTATTTTAGTTTAACATATTTAAGCTAATTGACCTTCTTTAGCGAAATGAAATTGGCTTAAATCCATGGCGGCATAACGGCAGTGCATTTAGAATAATTCCGTGATCTTATATTTAGGTATAAAGTCGATTTTCTTAAATTTACACAATAAGCAATCGATATCGAAATGCTTCAAATCATTAGTTTAACATATTTAAGTTAATAAACTTTTTTTAGCTTACTGAAGTCTACATAAAGCCTTAACGGTATAATGGCAGTGCATTTAGGAGAATTCCGTAATCTTATATTTAGATATATAGTCGATTTTCTTGTATATACTTATATAGCAATCGATAATGAAATGCTTCAAATCATCAGTTTAACATACTTAAGTTAATAAACCTTCTTTAACGAACTGAAGTTGGCATAAATCCATGGCGGCATAACGGCAGTGCATTTAGAATAATTCCGTAATCTTATATTTAGGCATAAAGTCGATTTTCTAAAATTTACACAATAAGCATTCGATATCGAAATGCTTCAAATCATTAGTTTAACATATTTAAGTTAATACACTTTTTTTAACTTACTGAAGTCTGCACAAAGCCTTAACGGTATAACGGCAGTGCATTTAGGAGAATTCCGTAATCTTATATTTAGGTATAAAGTCGATTTTCTTGTATATACTCATTTAGCAATCGATATCAAAATGCTTCAAATCATTAGTTTAGCATATTTAAGTTAATTAACCTTCTTTAACTAACTGAAGTTGGCATAATCCATGGCGGCATAACGGCAATGCATTTAGAGTAATTCCGTAATCTTATTTTTAGGTATAAAGTCGATTTTCTTGTATATACTCATTTTGCAATCGATATCGAAATGCTTCAAATCATTCGTTAAACATATTTAAGTTAATAAACTTTTTTTAGCTTACTGAAGTCTACACAAAGCCTTAACGGTATAACGGCAGTGCATTTGGGAGAATTTCGTAATTTTATATTTAGATGTAAAGTCGATTTTCTTGTATTTACATATTTAGCAATAGATATCGAAATGCTTCAAACAATTAGTTTAGCATATTTAATTAATTAACCCTCTTTATCTTACTGAAGTCTACAAACGCCTTAACAGCATAACGGCAAAGCATTTAGAAGAATTCCGTAATCTTATATTTAGGTATAATGTCGATTTTGTTGTATATACGCATTTAGCAATCGATATCGAAATGCTTCAAATCATTAGTTTAACATATTTAAGTTAATTAACCTTCTTTAACATATTGAAGTTGATATAAAGCCATGGCGGCATAACGACAGTACATTTGGAAGAATTCCGTACTTTTAAATTTAGGTATAAAGTCGATTTTCTTGTATATATGCATTAAGCAATCGATTTCGAAATGCTTCAAATAACTGGCGTAACATATCTAAGTTAATAAACCTTCTTTAACGAACTGAAGTTAACATAAAGCCATAACGGTATAACGGCAGCGCATTTGGAGGAATTCCGTAATCTTATGTTTAGGTATAAAGTCGATTTTGTTGTATATACACTTTGAGCAATCGATATCGAGATGCTTCAATCCATTAGTTTAATATATTTAAGTTAATTAACCCTCTCTATCTTACTGAAGTCTACAAACGCATTAGCGGCATAACGGCAAATCATTAAGAAGAATTACGTAATCTTATATTTAGGTATAAAGTCGATTTTCTTGTATATACACATTTAGCAATCGATATCGAAATGCCTCAAATCATTAGTTTAACGTATTTAAGTTAATTAACCCTCTTTATCCTACTGAAGTCTACAAACATCTTAACGGCATATAGGCAAAGCAATTAGAAGAATTACGTAATCTTATATTTAGGTATAAAGTCGATTTTGTTGTATATACACATTTAGCAATCGATATCGAAATGCTTCAAATCCTTAGTTTAACATATTAAAGCTAATTAACCCTCTTTATCTTACTAAAGTCCACAAAAGCCTTAACGGCGTAACGGCAGTGCATTTGGAAGAATTCCGTAATCTTATATTTAGGTATAAAGTCGATTTTCTTGTATATACGCATCTAGCAATCGATATCGAAATGCTTCAAATCATTAGTTTAACATATTTAAGTTAGTTAACCTTCTTTATCTTACTGAAGTTTACATAAAGCCATAACGGTATAACGGCAGTGCATTTGGGAGAATTTCGTAATCTTATATTTAGGTATAAGTCGATTTTGTTGTATATGCACATTTAGCAATCGATGTCGAAATGCCTCAAATCATTAGTGTAACTTATTTAAGTTAATTAACCTTCTTTAACATATTGAAGTTGATATAAAGCCATGGCGGCATAACGAGAGTACATTTGGAAGAATTCCGTAATCTTATATTTAGGTAAAAGTCGATTTTCTTGTATATATGCATTAAGCAGTCGATTTCGAAATGCTTCAAATAACTGGTGTAACAAATTTAAGTTAATAAACCTTCTTTAACGAACTGAAGTTAACACAAAGCAATCACGGAATAACGGCAGTGCATTTAGAAGAATTCCGTAAGCTTATATTAAGGTATAAAGTCGATTTTGTTGTATATACACATTTAGCAATCGATATCGAAATGCCTCAAATCATTAGTTTAACATATTTAAGTTAATTAACCCTCTTTATCTTACTGAAGTCTACAAACGCATTAGCGGCATAACGGCAAATCATTAAGAATAATTACGTAATCTTATATTTAGGTATAAAGTCGATTTTCTTGTATATACACATTTAGCAATCGATATCGAAATGCCTCAAATCATTAGTTTAACGTATTTAAGTTAATTAACCCTCTTTATCTTACTGAAGTCTACAAACAACTTAACGGCATATAGGCAAAGCAATTAGAAGAATTCCGTAATCCTATATTTAGGTTTAAAGTCGATTTTCTTGTATTTACATATTTAGCAATCGATATCGAAATGCTTCAAACCATTAGTTTAACATATTTAAGTTAATTAACCCTCTTTATCTTACTAAAGTCTACAAAAGCCTTAACGGCATAACGGCAGTGTATTTGGAAGAATTCCGTAATCTTATATTTAGGTATAAATTCGATTTTGTTGTATATACATATTTAGCAATCGATATCGAAATGCTTCAAATCATTAGTTTAACATATTTAAGTTAATTAACTCTCTTTATCTTACTAAAGTCTACAAAAGCCATGGCGGCATAACGGCAGTGCATTTGGAAGAATTCCGTAATCTTATATTTAGGTATAAAGTCGATTTTCTTAAATTTACACAATAAGCAATCGATATCGAAATGCTTCAAATCATTAGTTTAACATATTTAAGTTAATAAACTTTTTTTAGCTTACTGAAGTCTACAAAAAGCCTTAACGGTATAACGGCAGTGCATTTAGGAGAACTCCGTAATCTCATATTTAGATATAAAGTCGATTTTCTTGTATTTACATATTTAGCAATCGATATCGAAATGCTTCAAATCATTAGTTTAACATATTTAAGTTAATAAACCTTCTTTAACTAACTGAAGTTGGCATAAATCCATGGCGGCATAACGGCAGTGCATTTAGAATAATTCCGTAATCTTATATTTAGGTATAAAGTCGATTTTCTTAAATTTACACAATAAGCAATCGATATCGAAATGCTTCAAATCATTAGTTTAACATATTAAAGTTAATTAACCTTCTTTAACGAACTGAGGTTGGCATAAATCCATGGCGGCATAACGGCAAAGCATTTAGAATAATTTCGTTATCTTATATTTAGTTATAATGTCGATTTTCTTGTATATACGCATTTAGCAATCGATATCGAAATGCTTCAAATCATTAGTTTAACATATTTAAGCTAATTTACCCTCTTTATCTTACTAAAGTCTACAAAAGCCTTAACGGCATAACGGCAGTGCATTTGGAAGAATTCCGTAATCTTATATTTAGGTATAAAGTCGATTTTCTTGTATATACTCATTTAGCAATCGATATCGAAATGCTTCAAATCATTAGTTTAACATATTTAAGTTAATAAACCTTCTTTAACTAACTGAAGTTGGCATAAATCCATGGCGGCATAACGGCAGTGCATTTAGAATAATTCCGTAATCTTATATTTAGGTATAAAGTCGATTTTCTTAAATTTACACAATAAGCAATCGATATCGAAATGCTTCGAATCATTGGTTTAACATATTTTAGTTAATAAACTTTTTTTAGCTTACTGAAGTCTACACAAAGCCTAAACGGTATAACGGCAGTGCATTTAGGAGAATTCCGTAATCGTATAATTAGGTGTAAAGTCGATTTTCTTGTATATACTCTTTTAGCAATCGATATCGAAATGCTTCAAATCATTAGTTTAACATATTTAAGTTAATTAACCTTCTTTATCTTACTGAAGCTTACATAAAGCCATAACGGTATAACGGCAGTGCATTTGGAAGAATTCCGTAATCTTATATTTTGGTGTAAAGTCGATTTACGTGTATATACTCATTTAGCAATCGATATCGAAATGCCTCAAATCATTAGTTTAACATATTAAAGTTAATTAACCTTCTTTAACGAACTGAGGTTGGCATAAATCCATGGCGGCATAACGGCAGTGCATTTAGAATAATTCCGTTATCTTATATTTAGTTATAATGTCGATTTTCTTGTATATACGCATTTAGCAATCGATATCGAAATGCTTCAAATCATTAGTTTAACATATTTAAGCTAATTTACCCTCTTTATCTTACTAAAGTCTACAAAAGCCTTAACGGCATAACGGCAGTGCATTTGGAAGAATTCCGTAATCTTATATTTAGGTATAAAGTCGATTTTCTTGTATATACTCATTTAGCAATCGATATCGAAATGCTTCAAATCATTACTTTAACATATTTAAGTTAATAAACCTTCTTTAACTAACTGAAGTTGGCATAAATCCATGGCGGCATAACGGCAGTGCATTTAGAATAATTCCGTAATCTTATATTTAGGTATAAAGTCGATTTTCTTAAATTTACACAATAAGCAATCGATATCGAAATGCTTCGAATCATTAGTTTAACATATTTTAGTTAATAAACTTTTTTTAGCTTACTGAAGTCTACACAAAGCCTAAACGGTATAACGGCAGTGCATTTAGGAGAATTCCGTAATCTTATATTTAGGTATAAAGTCGATTTTCTTGTATATACTCATCTAGCAATCGATATCGAAATGCTTCAAATCATTAGTTTAACATATTTAAGTTAATTAACCCTCTTTATCTTACTGAAGTCTACACATAGCCTTAACGGTATAACGGCAGTGCATTTGGAAGAATTCCGTAATCTTATATTTAGGTATAAAGTCGATTTTCTTGTATATACTCATTTAGCAACCGATATCTAAATGCTCCAAACCATTAGTTTAACATATTTAAGTTAATTAACCTTTTTTAACGTATTTAAGTTGATATAAAGCCATGGTGGCATAACGACAGTACATTTGGAAGAATTCCGTAACCTTATATTTAGGTATAAAGTCGATTTTCTTGTATATATGCTTAAAGCAATCGTTATCGAAATGCTTCAAATAACTGGTTTAACATATTTAAGTTAATAAACCTTATTTAACTAACTAATGTTAACATAAAGCCATAACGGTATAACGGCAGTGCATTTGGAAGAATTCCATAAGGCTATTCAGAATCTGGAGCAAATGGTCTTGCATAATTGCAATTGCAAATGAGCGAGCATATTTTTGCTTTTACACTAACAAAATGTACAGCGATGCACCTGCTACACCCTTGCAAAGAAGCAACACTAAAACCATAAAACCTAAGCCATTGTATTATTTGCAACACTGGTTTGCAATTTATCAGCTGTTGTCAAAAATAAAAGCAAACAAAGAAAAGAAATGGAGCAAACAGGTTTAAACAAAAAAAGAATTAAACGTGAAAAGCCAAACAAAAAGTGGAGTGAAAAAGAGATCCAGAGTATACTGGATTTCTTGCAGGAAGCTCCAGAAGTAGAGGCAAGTGATTTAAGTGATTAATTTCAACAATTTATGTAACAATAATTTTAATTTTAATAGGCACCAACAGCTCAAATTTTTTATAAAAAGCTCATTGAGAGCACAAAAATAGAGGCAACGTGGGATTTAATACGGTGGAAAGTGCGGCACCTGAAGGCTTCATACAAAAGAGCAAGCGATTGGCTTACGTCAACAGGAGCAGGCCTTCTTGAGTCTGATGCCCGGACGTCGAGTGTTGAAGGTAAGCGTAATGAATGCGACAAAATTTTGTCTAATGTTTATATTTCAGGCAAAGTGTTGCAGATGTGCCCACACTTTAATCAGCTTAGAGATATTTTTGGGAAAAAAGCCGCAAGTGAATTACCATTTGAAGTGATTGATAGTGGCAGTACGTCCATAATGAACGAAAGCGCGGCCAGCCAAATACTGGAAATCACTTTTTCTGATGTCAGCGAAGAAATTGCGTCTCCAATTGACATTGCCAATATTGAAAATCTACCACCAGGCAATGTAAGTGAAGTGATTGTTCCTGAAAAAGCAAAAGATTTCGCGGAAAAAATGAAAAAACATGTCCCAAAATCATCTGCTGCAAATCTTGTTGCTTTTCAAGTCGAGCGTAGGCAAATGTTTAAAATGAAAATGGAATGGGAAACAGAGAAACATGAAAAAGATCACGCTTTGAATGAAAGAAGATTGCAAGCAGAAATTGAAAGAGGTAAAGCTGAAATAATATTCAAGAACCGTGAATTAGACTTAAAAGTCTTAGAATTGGAAAAGGATGAACGATTGAAAAAACTTCAACTTGAAAAGGAGGAACGCTTGCAAAGGTTCGAAATTGAAATGAAATATATGTATTCCCCTCACCAGTAATTTTTCTGTACTTTATTTATTTCTATTTATTTATCTTAATTTATTTATCTCTGTACTTTATTTATCTTTGTATTTTAAAATATGTAGTTCCAATTACTGTTGAGATGAATACTTATTTAATACGGTTTTTGATGTTTTACTATCTTCTGTCATTCAAAGCGTTATCTTTTTCATGTTTGTCTTGTACTAAATACTTAAATTAAAACAACCATTTATTTTGTATACAATAGTTTAATGTATAAATCTTTTTCATGTTTGGCTTATACTAAATGTATAAATATATGTAATTATAATTATTATATATGTAATTAAAAACTGAAAAATGAATTAAAATACCTTTAAGAAAACATTAATGCGTATATGGCTTGTCTCTTAGTTTCTCCAACATTGTTGGGTATATGCTCATCAGGCTCAATAGAATCTTCGGTAGTAGTTGATGGATCTGAACCATCGTCGAACGAAGTGGAACCATTATTAATTAAAATGTTGTGGAGAATACAGCAGACAAGAAACCAATCGCAGCATAATTTATGGTTTTTTTTGTTAGATAAACGCATCCTTAGCTGCTTAAGGCTTCCAAATCTTTCTTTTAAAAGCCCAAAACAATGCTCTACTCTAACACGGTATTTACTGTGCCGTAAATTAAATGCAATTCGGGCATTTCTATCCAACTGTCTTGCGTTGCTTCTGTAAGGGGTTATTAACGTTGCAGATAAAGGGTATGCCGAGTCCCCAGCAATCCATTGCTGTGAAGAAAAATACTGATCATTTTGTTGAAAGAGTGAGCTATTTCGATATATACGAGCATCATGCCTGCTCCCAGGGTGACCAACCACAACATGTCGAATTACTCGTTTATAGTCACAAACTATTTGTGCTTTTATTGAATATATGTGATTTCTGGAGAAGTATGATGTATGGTCTTCAATTGGCGATTCTGCTAATTTAATCTCGGTTCCATCAATATATCCAACACAAAACGGTAACTCATCAAAGGTATCCGATACTATTTTCGATCGTTCAACCTCATCGGGCCAATATATATACTTAGATTGATGACGCAAGAACACTCTAAAGACTCTTTTTGTTATTATCGATATAGTTTCGCCATCTCCCACTCCAAAAATTGTGGCTATTTTTCTATATGCTGCGCTTTCTCCCGACGAACCCAATCGAAACAGTGTGATTGCTAATTGCCATTCGACAGAAAATGGCTTACATGAGTGCGCTTTGTTGAATTCCTCATTGTTTTTTATTAAATAAACTAGCATATTATATTGGTCTCTATCTACTCTTAACATTTGGCGGAATCGGTCTTCGTCCAGTGTTGTCAAAATATTATTGCGCCAAATGTCTGACTTAGGTATTGTGCTATAAACTCCTCGCCGACATTCCATAATAACAGATATATTGTCAGCCAATTCATCTAACACTGCATCCACTGCGTCATCATCACTTTCGATTTCTAGAAGAAAATTGTTATTAACTGAAATTTTGCATAAAAATATTTCTTACCTTCAATGTCCATAATTTCTTCAGCAGTTTCATCAATTAAAGCGTCAGTTAATTTTTCTTTAAAAAATTTTTTGGGGCATAATTTCCAATTTGTGTGACAGTTTTGTTTACAAACAATATTTTTCTTCACCGATCAGCTGTGAATTAATGGTATTTGCAAGGGTTGCACAGAAATCACAAAAGAGACGTTCACTATTGATGGTAAATATATGCAATTGCATAATTTTGCAAACTCAGATGCACCAGATTCTGAATTGCCCTCATAATCTTATATTTAGGTATAAAGTCGATTTTCTTGTATATACTCATTTAGCAATCGACATCGAAATGCTTCAAATCATTAGTTTAACATATTTAAGTTAATAAACCTTCTTTACCGAACTGAAGTTGGCATAAATCCATGACGGCATAACGGCAGTGCATTCAGAATTATTCCGTAATCTTACATTTAGGTATAAAGTCGATTTTCTTTTATATATTCATTTGGCAATCGATTTCGAAAATCTTCAAATCATTAGTTTAACATATTTAAGTTAATAAACCTTCTTTAACGAACAGAAGTTAACATAAAGCCATAAATGCATAACGGCAGTGCATTTAGAAGAATTCCGTAATCTTATATTTAGGTATAAAGTCGATTTTCTTGTATATACTCATTTAGCAACCGATATATAAATGCTCCAAATCATTAGTTTAACATATTTAAGTTAACGTATTAAAGTTGATATAAAGCCATGGTGGCATAACGACAGTACATTTGGAAGAATTCCGTAATCTTATATTTAGGTATAAAGTCGATTTTCTTGTATATATGCATTAAGCAATCGATATCGAAATGCTTCAAATAACTGGTTTAACATATTTAAGTTAATTATCCTTCTTTAACGTATTGAAGTTGATATGAAGCCATGGCGGCATAACGACAGTACATTTGGAAGAAATCCGTAATCTTATATTTAGGTATAAAGTCGATTTTCTTGTATACACATTTAGCAATCGATATCGAAATGCCTCAAATCATTAGTTTAACATATTTAAGTTAATTAACCCTCTTTATCTTACTGAAGTCTACAAACGGCTTAACAGCATAACGGCAAAGCATTTAGAAGAATTCCGTAATCTTATATTCAGGTATAAAGTCGATTTTCTTGTATATACACATTTAGCAATCGATATCGAAATGCCTCAAATCATTAGTTTAACGTATTTAAGTTAATTAACCCCCTTTATCTTACTGAAGTCTACAAACGCCTTAACGGCATAACGGCAGTGCATGTAGAAGAATTCCGTTATCATATATTTAGGTATAAAGTCGATTTTCTTGTATATACACATTTAGCAATCGATATCGAAATGCCTCAAATCATTAGTTTAACGTATTTAAGTTAATTAACCCTCTTTATCTTACTGAAGTCTACAAACATCTTAACGGCATATAGGCAAAGCAATTAGAAGAATTACGTAATCTTATATTTAGGTATAAAGTCGATTTTGTTGTATATACACATTTAGCAATCGATATCGAAATGCTTCAAATCCTTAGTTTAACATATTAAAGCTAATTAACCCTCTTTATCTTACTAAAGTCCACAAAAGCCTTAACGGCGTAACGGCAGTGCATTTGGAAGAATTCCGTAATCTTATATTTAGGTATAAAGTCGATTTTCTTGTATATACGCATCTAGCAATCGATATCGAAATGCTTCAAATCATTAGTTTAACATATTTAAGTTAGTTAACCTTCTTTATCTTACTGAAGTTTACATAAAGCCATAACGGTATAACGGCAGTGCATCTGGGAGAATTTCGTAATCTTATATTTAGGTATAAAGTCGATTTTGTTGTATATGCACATTTAGCAATCGATATCGAAATGCCTCAAATCATTAGTGTAACTTATTTAAGTTAATTAACCTTCTTTAACATATTGAAGTTGATATAAAGCCATGGCGGCATAACGAGAGTACATTTGGAAGAATTCCGTAATCTTATATTTAGGTAAAAGTCGATTTTCTTGTATATATGCATTAAGCAGTCGATTTCGAAATGCTTCAAATAACTGGTGTAACATATTTAAGTTAATAAACCTTCTTTAACGAACTGAAGTTAACACAAAGCAATCACGGAATAACGGCAGTGCATTTAGAAGAATTCCGTAATCGTATAATTAGGTGTAAAGTCGATTTTCTTGTATATACTCTTTTAGCATTCGATATCGAAATGCTTCAAATCATTAGTTTAACATATTTAAGTTAATTAACCCCCTTTATCTTACTGAAGTCTACAAACGCCTTAACGGCATAACGGCAGTGCATGTAGAAGAATTCCGTAATCTTATATTTAGGTATAAAGTCGATTTTCTTGTATATACACATTTAGCAATCGATATCGAAATGCCTCAAATCATTAGTTTAACATATTTAAGTTAATTAACCCCCTTTATCTTACTGAAGTCTACAAACGCCTTAACGGCATAACGGCAGTGCATGTAGAAGAATTCCGTTATCATATATTTAGGTATAAAGTCGATTTTCTTGTATATACACATTTAGCAATCGATATCGAAATGCCTCAAATCATTAGTTTAACGTATTTAAGTTAATTAACCCTCTTTATCTTACTGAAGTCTACAAACATCTTAACGGCATATAGGCAAAGCAATTAGAAGAATTACGTAATCTTATATTTAGGTATAAAGTCGATTTTGTTGTATATACACATTTAGCAATCGATATCGAAATGCTTCAAATCCTTAGTTTAACATATTAAAGCTAATTAACCCTCTTTATCTTACTAAAGTCCACAAAAGCCTTAACGGCGTAACGGCAGTGCATTTGGAAGAATTCCGTAATCTTATATTTAGGTATAAAGTCGATTTTCTTGTATATACGCATCTAGCAATCGATATCGAAATGCTTCAAATCATTAGTTTAACATATTTAAGTTAGTTAACCTTCTTTATCTTACTGAAGTTTACATAAAGCCATAACGGTATAACGGCAGTGCATTTGGGAGAATTTCGTAATCTTATATTTAGGTATAAAGTCGATTTTGTTGTATATGCACATTTAGCAATCGATATCGAAATGCCTCAAATCATTAGTGTAACTTATTTAAGTTAATTAACCTTTTTTAACATATTGAAGTTGATATAAAGCCATGGCGGCATAACGAGAGTACATTTGGAAGAATTCCGTAATCTTATATTTAGGTAAAAGTCGATTTTCTTGTATATATGCATTAAGCAGTCGATTTCGAAATGCTTCAAATAACTGGTGTAACAAATTTAAGTTAATAAACCTTCTTTAACGAACTGAAGTTAACACAAAGCAATCACGGCATAACGGCAGTGCATTTAGAAGAATTCCGTTATCTTATATTGAGGTATAAAGTCGATTTTGTTGTATATACACATTTAGCAATCGATATCGAAATGCCTCAAATCATTAGTTTAACATATTTAAGTTAATTAACCCCCTTTATCTTACTGAAGTCTACAAACGCCTTAACGGCATAACGGCAGTGCATTCAGAAGAATTCCGTTATCATATATTTAGGTATAAAGTCGATTTTCTTGTATATACATATTTAGTAATCGATATCGAAATGCCTCAAATCATTAGCTTAACGTATTTAAGTTAATTAACCCTCTTTATCTTACTGAAGTCTACAAACATCTTAACGGCATGTAGACAAAGCATTTAGAAGAATTACGTAATCTTATATTTAGGTATAAAGTCGATTTTCTTGTATATACTCATTTAGCAATCGATATAGAATGCTTCAAATCATTAGTTTAACATATTTAAGTTAATTAACCCTCTTTATCTTAATGAAGTCTACAAACGGCTTAACGGCATAACGGCAAAGCATTTAGAAGAATTACGTTATCTTATATTTAGGTATAAAGTCGATTTTGTTGTATATACACATTTAGTAATCGATATCGAATTTCCTCAAATCATTAGTTTAACGTGTTTACGTTAATTAACCCTCTTTATCTTACTGAAGTATACAAACATCCTAACGGCATATAGGCAAAGCTATTAGAAGAATTACGTAATCTTATCTTTAGGTATAAAGTCGATTTTCTTGTATATACTCATTTAGTAATCGATATTGAAATGCCTTAAATCATTAGTTTAACATATTTAAGTTAATTAAACCTCTTTATCTTACTGAAGTCTACAAACGGCTTAACGGCATAACGGCAAAGCATTTAGAAGAATTACGTTACCTTATATTTAGGTATAAAGTCGACTTTGTTGTATATACACATTTAGCAATCGATATCGAAATGCCTCAAATCATTAGTTTAACATACTTAAGTTAATTAACCCTCTTTATCTTACTGAAGTCTACAAACGGCTTAACGGCATAACGGCAAAGCATTTAGAAGAATTACGTTATCTTATATTTAGGTATAAATTCGATTTTGTTGTATATACACATTTAGCAATCGATATCGAAATGCTTCAAATTATTAGTTTAACATATGTAAGCTAATAAACCCTCCTTATCTTACTGAAGTCTACAAAAGCCTTAGCGGCATAACGGCAGTGCATTCAGAAGAATTCCGTTATCATATATTTAGGTATAAAGTCGATTTTCTTGTATATACACATTTAGCAATCGATATCGAAATGCCTCAAATCATTAGTTTAACGTATTTAAGTTAATTAACCCTCTTTATCTTACTGAAGTCTACAAACATCTTAACGGCATATAGACAAAGCATTTAGAAGAATTACGTAATCTTATATTTAGGTATAAATTCGATTTTCTTGTATATACTTATTTAGCAATCGATATAGAAATGCTTCAAATCATTAGTTTAACATATTTAAGTTAATTAACCCTCTTTATCTTACTGAAGTCTACAAGCGGCTTAACGGCATAACGGCAAAGCATTTAGAAGAAATACGTAATCTTATATTTAGGTATAAAGTCGACTTTGTTGCATATACACATTTAGCAATCGATATCGAAATGCTTCAAATCATTAGTTTAACATATTTAAGCTAATTAACCCTCTTTATCTTACTAAAGTCTACAAAAGCCTTAACGGCGTAACGGCAGTGCATTTGGAAGAATTCCGTAATCTTATATTCAGGTATAAAGCCGATTTTCTTGTATATACTCATTTAGCAATCGATATCGAAATGCTTCAAATCATTAGTTTAACATATTTAAGTTAATTAACATTCTTTATCTTACTGAAGTTAACATAAAGCCATAACGGCATAACGGCAGTGCATTTAAAAGAATTCCGTAATCTTATATTTAGGTAGAAGGTCGATTTTGTTGTGTATATGCATTAAGCAATCGATTTCGAAATGCTTCAAATAACTGGTGCAACATATCTAATATTAAACCTCCTTAAACGAACTGAAGTTAACACAAAGCCATAACTGCATAACGGCAGTGCATTTAGAAGAATTTTGTAATCTTATATTTAGGTATAAAGTCGATTTTGTTGTGTATATACATTTAGCAATCGATTTCGAAAATCTTCAAATCATTGGTTTAACATATTTAAGTTAATAAAGCTTCTTTAACGCGCTGAAGTTAACACAAAGCCATGGCGGCATAACGGCAGTTCATGTAGAAGAATTCCGTAATCTTATATTTAGGTATAAAGTCGATTTTCTTGTATATACACATTTAGCAATCGATATCGAAATGCCTCAAATTATTAGTTTAACGTATTTACGTTAATTAACCCTCTTTATCTTACTGAAGTCTACAAACATCTTAACGGCATATAGGCAAAGCAATTAGAAGAATTACGTAATCTTATATTTAGGTATAAAGTCGATTTTCTTGTATATACTCATTTAGTAATCGATATTGAAATGCTTCAAATCATTAGTTTAACATATTTAAGTTAATTAACCCTCTTTATCTTACTGAAGACTACAAACGCCTTAACGGCATAACGGCAGTGCATTCAGACGAATTCCGTTATCATATATTTAGGTATAAGGTCGATTTTCTTAAATTTACACAATAAGCAATCGATATCGAAATGCTTCAAATCATTAGTTTAACGTATTTACGTTAATTAACCCTCTTTATCTTACTGAAGTCAACAAACATCTTAACGGCATATAGGCAAAGCAATTAGAAGAATTACGCAATCTTATAATTAGGTATAAAGTCGATTTTCTTGTATATACTCATTTAGTAATCGATATTGAAATGCTTCAAAATCTTAGTTTAATATATTTAAGTTAATTAACCCTCTTTAACTTACTGAAGTCTACAAACGGCTTAACGGCATAACGGCAAAGCATTTAGAAGAAATACGTAATCTTATATTTAGGTATAAAGTCGACTTTGTTGCATATACACATTTAGCAATCGATATCGAAATGCTTCAAATCATTAGTTTAACATATTTAAGCTAATTAACCCTCTTTATCTTACTAAAGTCTACAAAAGCCTTAACGGCGTAACGGCAGTGCATTTGGAAGAATTCCGTAATCTTATATTCAGGTATAAAGCCGATTTTCTTGTATATACTCATTTAGCAATCGATATCGAAATGCTTCAAATCATTAGTTTAACATATTTAAGTTAATTAACATTCTTTATCTTACTGAAGTTAACATAAAGCCATAACGGCATAACGGCAGTGCATTTAAAAGAATTCCGTAATCTTATATTTAGGTAGAAGGTCGATTTTGTTGTGTATATGCATTAAGCAATCGATTTCGAAATGCTTCAAATAACTGGTGCAACATATCTAATATTAAACCTCCTTAAACGAACTGAAGTTAACACAAAGCCATAACTGCATAACGGCAGTGCATTTAGAAGAATTTTGTAATCTTATATTTAGGTATAAAGTCGATTTTGTTGTGTATATACATTTAGCAATCGATTTCGAAAATCTTCAAATCATTGGTTTAACATATTTAAGTTAATAAAGCTTCTTTAACGCGCTGAAGTTAACACAAAGCCATGGCGGCATAACGGCAGTTCATGTAGAAGAATTCCGTAATCTTATATTTAGGTATAAAGTCGATTTTCTTGTATATACACATTTAGCAATCGATATCGAAATGCCTCAAATTATTAGTTTAACGTATTTACGTTAATTAACCCTCTTTATCTTACTGAAGTCTACAAACATCTTAACGGCATATAGGCAAAGCAATTAGAAGAATTACGTAATCTTATATTTAGGTATAAAGTCGATTTTCTTGTATATACTCATTTAGTAATCGATATTGAAATGCTTCAAATCATTAGTTTAACATATTTAAGTTAATTAACCCTCTTTATCTTACTGAAGACTACAAACGCCTTAACGGCATAACGGCAGTGCATTCAGACGAATTCCGTTATCATATATTTAGGTATAAGGTCGATTTTCTTAAATTTACACAATAAGCAATCGATATCGAAATGCTTCAAATCATTAGTTTAACGTATTTACGTTAATTAACCCTCTTTATCTTACTGAAGTCAACAAACATCTTAACGGCATATAGGCAAAGCAATTAGAAGAATTACGCAATCTTATAATTAGGTATAAAGTCGATTTTCTTGTATATACTCATTTAGTAATCGATATTGAAATGCTTCAAAATCTTAGTTTAATATATTTAAGTTAATTAACCCTCTTTAACTTACTGAAGTCTACAAACGGCTTAACGGCATAACGGCAAAGCATTTAGAAGAATTACGTTATCTTATATTTAGGTATAAAGTCGATTTTGTTGTATATACACATTTAGCAATCGATATCGAAATGCCTCAAATCATTAGTCTAACGTATTTACGTTAATTAACCCTCTTTATCTTACTGAAGTCTACAAACGCCTTAACGGCATAACGGCAGTGCATTTAGAAGAATTACGTTATCTTATATTTAGGTATAAAGTCGATTTTGTTGTATATACACATTTAGCAATCGATATCGAAATGCCTCAAATTATTAGTTTAACGTATTTACGTTAATTAACCCTCTTTATCTTACTGAAGTCTACAAACGCCTTAACGGCATAACGGCAGTGCATTTAGAAAAATTCCGTAATCTTATATTTAGGTATAAAGCCGATTTTGTTGTATATACACATTAAGCAATCGATATCGAAATGCCTCAAATCATTAGTTTAACATATTTAAGTTAATTAACCCCCTTTATCTTACTGAAGTCTACAAACGACTTAACGGCATAACGGCAGTGCATGTAGAAGAATTCCGTTATCATATATTTAGGTATAAAGTCGATTTTCTTGTATATACTCATTTAGCAATCGATATCGAAATGCCTCAAATCATTAGTTTAACATATTTAAGTTAATTAACCCTCTTTATCTTACTGAAGTCTTCAAACGGCTTAACGGCATAACGGCAAAGCATTTAGAAGAATTACGTTATCTTATATTTAGGTATAAAGTCGATTTTGTTGTATATACACATTTAGCAATCGATATCGAAATGCCTCAAATCATTAGTTTAACATATTTAAGTTAATTAACCCCCTTTATCTTACTGAAGTCTACAAACGCCTTAACGGCATAACGGCAGTGCATTCAGACGAATTCCGTTATCATATATTTAGGTATAAAGTCGATTTTCTTGTATATACACATTTAGCAATCGATATCGAAATGCCTCTAATCATTAGTTTAACGTATTTAAGTTAATTAACCCTCTTTATCTTAGTAAAGTCTACAAACGGCTTAACGGCATAACGGCAAAGCATTTAGAAGAATTACGTTATCTTATATTTAGCTATAAAGTCGATTTTGTTGTATATACACATTTAGCAATCGATATCGAAATGCTTCAAATCATTAGTTTAACATATTTAAGTTAATAAAACTTCTTTAACGCACTGAAGTTAACACAAAGCCATGGCGGCATAACGGCAGTTCATGTAGAAGAATTCCGTAATCTTATATTTAGGTATAAAGTCGATTTTCTTGTATATACACACGCCTTAACGGCATAACGGCAAAGCATTTAGAAGAATTACGTTATCTTATATTAAGGTATAAATTCGATTTTGTTGTATATACACATTTAGCAATCGATATCGAAATGCTTCAAATCATTAGTTTAACATATTAAAGCTAATTAACCCTCTTTATCTTACTAAAGTCCACAAAAGCCTTAACGGCGTAACGGCAGTGCGTTTGGAAGAATTCCGTAATTTTATATTTAGGTATAAAGTCGATTTTCTTGTATATACGCATTTAGCAATCGATATCGAAATGCTTCAAATCATCAGTTTAACATATTTAAGTTAGCTAACCTTCTTTATCTTACTGAAGTTCACATAAAGCCATAACGGTATAACGGCAGTGCATTTGGGAGAATTTCCTAATCTTATATTTAGGTATAAAGTCGATTTTGTTGTACATGTACATTAAGCAATCGATATCGAAACGCCTCAAATCATTAGTGTAACTTATGTAAGTTAATTAACCTTCTTTAACATATTGAAGTTGATATAAAGCCATGGCGGCATAACGAGAGTACATTTGGAAGAATTCCGTAATCTTATATTTAGGTAAAAGTCGATTTTCTTGTATATATGCATTAAGCAATCGATTTCGAAGTGCTTCAAATAACTGGTGTAACATATCTAAGTTAATAAACCTTCTTTAACGAACTGAAGTTAACACAAAGCAATAGCGGAATAACGGCAGTGCATTTAGAAGAATTCCGTTAGTTCATATTTAAGTATAAAGTCGATTTTGTTGTCTATACGCATTTAGCAATCGATATCAAAATGCTTCAAATCATTAGTTTAACAAGTTAAGTTAATTATCCTTCTTTAACGTATTGAAGGTGATATAAAGCCATAACGGCATAACGACAGTACATTTGGAAGAATTCCGTAATCTTATATTTAGGTATAAAGTCGATTTTGTTGTATATACGCATTTAGCAATCGATATCAAAATGCTTCAAATCATTAGTTTAACAAGTTAAGTTAATAAACCTTCTTTAACGAACAGAAGTTAACATAAAGCCATAACTGCATAACGGCAGTGCATTTAGAAGAACTCCGTTATCTTATGTTTAGGTATAAAGTCGATTTTCTTTTATATACACATTTAGCAATCGATATCGAAATGCCTCAAATCATTAGTTCAACATATTTAAGTTGATTAACCCCCTTTATCTTACTGAAGTCTACAAACGCCTTAACGGCATAACGGCAGTGCATTCAGACGAATTCCGTTATCATATATTTAGGTATAAAGTCGATTTTCTTGTATATACACATTTAGCAATCGATATCGAAATGCCTCAAATCATTAGTTTAACATATTTAAGTTAATTAACCCCCTTTATCTTACTGAAGTCTACAAACGCCTTAAGGGCATAACGGCAGTGCATTCAGAAGAATTCCGTTATCATATATTTAGGTATAATGTCGATTTTCTTGTATATACATATTTAGTAATCGATATCGAAATGCCTCAAATCATTAGCTTAACGTATTTAAGTTAATTAACCCTCTTTATCTTACTGAAGTCTACAAACATCTTAACGGCATATAGACAAAGCATTTAGAAGAATTACGTAATCTAATATTTAGGTATAAAGTCGATTTTCTTGTATATACATATTTAGCAATCGATATCGAAATGCCTCAAATCATTAGCTTAACGTATTTAAGTTAATTAACCCTCTTTATCTTACTGAAGTCTACAAACATCTTAACGGCATATAGACAAAGCATTTAGAAGAATTACGTAATCTTATATTTAGGTATAAAGTCGATTTTGTTGTATATACGCATTTAGCAATCGATATCAAAATGCTTCAAATCATTAGTTTAACAAGTTAAGTTAATAAACCTTCTTTAACGAACAGAAGTTAACATAAAGCCATAACTGCATAACGGCAGTGCATTTAGAAGAACTCCGTTATCTTATATTTAGGTATAAAGTCGATTTTTTTTTATATACTCATTTAGCAATCGATATAGAATGCTTCAAATCATTAGTTTAACATATTTAAGTTAATTAACCCTCTTTATCTTAATGAAGTCTACAAACGGCTTAACGGCATAACGGCAAAGCATTTAGAAGAATTACGTTATCTTATATTTAGGTATAAAGTCGATTTTGTTGTATATACACATTTAGCAATCGATATCGAAATGCCTCAAATCATTAGTTTAACATATTTAAGTTAATTAACCCCCTTTATCTTACTGAAGTCTACAAACGGCTTAACGGCATAACGGCAAAGCATTTAGAAGAATTACGTTATCTTATATTTAGGTATAAATTCGATTTTCTTGTATATACACATTTAGCAATCGATATCGAAATTCCTCAAATCCTTAGTTTAACGTGTTTACGTTAATTAACCCTCTTTATCTTACTGAAGTCTACAAACATCCTAACGGCATAAGGCAAAGCATTTAGAAGAATTCCGTTATCTTATCTTTAGGTATAAAGTCGATTTTCTTGTATATACTCATTTAGCAATCGATATCGAAATGCCTCAAATCATTAGTTTAACATATTTAATTTAAATTTAAAACCCTCTTTATCTTACTGAAGTCTACAAACGGCTTAACGGCATAACGGCAAAGCATTTAGAAGAATTACGTTATCTTATATTTGGGTTATAAAGTCGATTTTGTTGTATATACACATTTAGCAATCGATATCGAAATGCCTCAAATCATTAGTTTAACATATTTAAGTTAATTAACCCCCTTTATCTTACTGAAGTCTACAAACGGCTTAACGGTATAACGGCAAAGCATTTAGAAGAACTACGTTATCTTATATTTAGGTATAAATTCGATTTTCTCGCATATACACATTTAGCAATCGATATCGAAATTCCTCAAATCATTAGTTTAACGTGTTTACGTTAATTAACCCTCTTTATCTTACTGAAGTCTACAAACATCCTAACGGCATATAGGCAAAGCATTTAGAAGAATTACGTAATCTTATCTTTAGGTATAAAGTCGATTTTCTTGTATATACTCATTTAGTAATCGATATTGAAATGCCTCAAATCATTAGTTTAACATATTTAAGTTAATTAAACCTCTTTATCTTACTGAAGTCTACAAACGGCTTAACGGCATAACGGCAAAGCATTTAGAAGAATTACGTTACCTTATATTTAGTTATAAAGTCGATTTTCTTGTATATACTCATTTAGTAATCGATATCGAAATGCCTCAAATCATTAGTTTAACATATTTAAGTTAATTAACCCCCTTTATCTTACTGAAGTCTACAAACGGCTTAACGGCATAACGGCAAAGCATTTAGAAGAATTACGTTATCTTATATTTAGGTATAAAGTCGATTTTGTTGTATATACACATTTAGCAATCGATATCGAAATTCCTCAAATCATTAGTTTAACGTGTTTTTGTTAATTAACCCTCTTTATCTTACTGAAGTCTACAAACATCCTAACGGCATATAGGCAAAGCATTTAGAAGAATTACGTAATCTTATCTTTAGGTATAAAGTCGATTTTCTTGTATATACTCATTTAGTAATCGATATTGAAATGCCTCAAATCATTAGTTTAACATATTTAAGTTAATTAACCCTCTTTATCTTACTGAAGTCTACAAACGGCTTAACGGCATAACGGCAAAGCATTTAGAAGAATTACGTTATCTTATATTTAGGTATAAATTCGATTTTGTTGTATATACACATTTAGCAATCGATATCGAAATGCTTCAAATTATTAGTTTAACATATGTAAGCTAATAAACCCTCCTTATCTTACTGAAGTCTACAAAAGCCTTAGCGGCATAACGGCAGTGCATTCAGAAGAATTCCGTTATCATATATTTAGGTATAAAGTCGATTTTCTTGTTTATACACATTTAGCAATCGATATCGAAATGCCTCAAATCATTAGTTTAACGTATTTAAGTTAATTAACCCTCTTTATCTTACTGAAGTCTACAAACATCTTAACGGCATATAGACAAAGCATTTAGAAGAATTACGTAATCTTATATTTAGGTATAAAGTCGATTTTCTTGTATATACTCATTTAGCAATCGATATAGAAATGCTTCAAATCATTAGTTTAACATATTTAAGTTAATTAACCCTCTTTATCTTACTGAAGTCTACAAACGGCTTAACGGCATAACGGCAAAGCATTTAGAAGAAATACGTAATCTTATATTTAGGTATAAAGTCGACTTTGTTGCATATACACATTTAGCAATCGATATCGAAATGCTTCAAATCATTAGTTTAACATATTTAAGCTAATTAACCCTCTTTATCTTACTAAAGTCTACAAAAGCCTTAACGGCGTAACGGCAGTGCATTTGGAAGAATTCCGTAATCTTATATTCAGGTATAAAGTCGATTTTCTTGTATATACTCATTTAGCAATCGATATCGAAATGCTTCAAATCATTAGTTTAACATATTTAAGTTAATTAAAATTCTTTATCTTACTGAAGTTAACATAAAGCCATAACGGCATAACGGCAGTGCATTTAGAAGAATTCCGTAATCTTATATTTAGGTAGAAAGTCGATTTTGTTGTGTATATGCATTAAGCAATCGATTTCGAAATGCTTCAAATAACTGGTGCAACATATCTAATATTAAACCTCCTTAAACGAACTGAAGTTAACATAAAGCCATAACTGCATAACGGCAGTGCATTTAGAAGAATTTTGTAATCTTATATTTAGGTATAAAGTCGATTTTGTTGTGTATATACATTTAGCAATCGATTTCGAAAATCTTCAAATCATTGGTTTAACATATTTAAGTTAATAAAGCTTCTTTAACGCGCTGAAAATAACACAAAGCCATGGCGGCATAACGGCAGTT
>CM050324.1:10732149-10748319 GCA_027475135.1 Bactrocera correcta | reverse complement strand
ATCGGTCTTCGTCCAGTGTTGTCAAAATATTATTGCGCCAAATGTCTGACTTAGGTATTGTGCTATAAACTCCTCGCCGACATTCCATAATAACAGATATATTGTCAGCCAATTCATCTAACACTGCATCCACTGAGTCATCATCACTTTCGATTTCTAGAAGAAAATTGTTATTAACTGAAATTTTGCATAAAAATATATCTTACCTTCAATGTCCATAATTTCTTCAGCAGCTTCATCAATTAAAGCGTCAGTTAATTTTTCTTTAAAAATTTTTTTTGGGCATAATTTCCAATTTGTGTGACAGTTTTGTTTACAAACAATATTTTTCTTCACCGATCAGCTGTGAACTAATGGTATTTGCAAGGGTTGCACAGAAATCACAAAAGAGGCGTTCACTGTTGATGGTAAATATATGCAATTGCATAATTTTGCAAACTCAGATGCACCAGATTCTGAATTGCCCTCATAATCTTATATTTAGGTATAAAGTCGATTTTCTTGTATATACTCATTTAGCAATCGACATCGAAATGCTTCAAATCATTAGTTTAACATATTTAAGTTAATAAACCTTCTTTACCGAACTGAAGTTGGCATAAATCCATGGCGGCATAACGGCAGTGCATTCAGAATTATTCCGTAATCTTACATTTAGGTATAAAGTCGATTTTCTTTTATATATTCATTTGGCAATCGATTTCGAAAATCTTCAAATCATTAGTTTAACATATTTAAGTTAATAAACCTCCTTTAACGAACAGAAGTTAACATAAAGCCATAAATGCATAACGGCAGTGCATTTAGAAGAATTCCGTAATCTTATATTTAGGTATAAAGTCGATTTTCTTGTATATACTCATTTAGCAACCGATATCTAAATGCTCCAAATCACTTTGTTTAACATATTTAAGTTAATAAACCTTTTTTAACGTTTTAAAGTTGATATAAAGCCATGGTGGCATAACGACAGTACATTTGGAAGAATTCCGTAATCTTATATTTAGGTATAAAGTCGATTTTCTTGTATATATGCATTAAGCAATCAATATCGAAATGCTTCAAATAACTGGTTTAACATATTTAAGTTAATTATCCTTCTTTAACGTATTGAAGTTGATATGAAGCCATGGCGGCATAACGACAGTACATTTGGAAGAATTCCGTAATCTTATATTTAGGTATAAAGTCGATTTTCTTGTATATATGCATTTAGCAATCGATATCAAAATGCCTCAAATCATAAGTTTAACATATTTAAGTTAATAAACTTTTTTTAGCTTACTGAAGTTTACATAAAGCCATAACGGTACAAAGGCACTGCATTTGGAAGAATTCCGTAATCTTATATTTAGGTATAAAGTCGATTTTGTTGTATACGCGCATTTAGAAATCGATATGGAAATGCTTCAAATCATTAGTTTAACATATTTAAGTTAATTAACCCTCTTTATCTTACTGAAGTCTACAAACGGCTTAACGGCAGTGCATTTAGAAGAACTACATAATCTTATATTTAGGTATAAATTCGATTTTGTTGTATATACACATTTAGCAATCGATATCGAAATGCTTCAAATTATTAGTTTAACATATTTAAGCTAATAAACCCTCTTTATCTTACTGAAGTCTACAAAAGCCTTAGCGGCATAACGGCAGTGCATTCAGAAGAATTCCGTTACCATATATTTAGGTATAAAGTCGATTTTCTTGTATATACACATTTAGCAATCGATATCGAAATGCCTCAAATCATTAGTTTAACGTATTTAAGTTAATTAACCCTCTTTATCTTACTGAAGTCCACAAACATCTTAACGGCATATAGACAAAGCATTTAGAAAAATTACGTAATCTTATATTTAGGTATAAAGTCGATTTTCTTGTATATACTCATTTAGCAATCGATATAGAAATGCTTCAAATCATTAGTTTAACATATTTAAGTTAATCAACCCTCTTTATCTTACTGAAGTCTACAAACGGCTTAACGGCATAACGGCAAAGCATTTAGAAGAAATACGTAATCTTATATTTAGGTATAAAGACGACTTTGTTGTATATACTCATTTAGCAATCGATATCGAAATGCCTCAAATCATTAGTTTAACATATTTAAGTTAATAAACATTCTTTATCTTACTGAAGTTAACATAAAGCCATAACGGCATAACGGCAGTGCATTTAGAAGAATTCCGTAATCTTATATTTAGGTAGAAAGTCGATTTTCTTGTATATAGGCATTAAGCAATCGATTTCGAAATGCTTCAAATAACTAGTGTAACATATCTAATATTAAACCTTCTTAAACGAACTGAAGTTAACATAAAGCCATAACTGCATAACGGCAGTGCATTTAGAAGAATTTCGTAATCTTATATTTAGGTATAAAGTCGATTTTGTTGTGTATATACATTAAGCAATCGATTTCGAAAATCTTCAAATCATTAGTTTAACATATTTAAGTTAATAAAGCTTCTTTAACGCGCTGAAGTTAACACAAAGCCATGGCGGCATAACGGCAGTTCATGTAGAAGAATTCCGTAATCTTATATTTAGGTATAAACTCGATTTTCTTGTATATACACATTTAGCACTCGATATCGAAATGCCTCAAATCATTAGTTTAACATATTTAAGTTAATTAACCCCCTTTATCTTACTGAAGTCTACAAACGCCTTAACGGCATAACGGCAGTGCATTCAGACGAATTCCGTTATCATACATTTAGGTATAAAGTCGATTTTCTTGCATATACACATTTAGCAATCGATATCGAAATGCCTCAAATCATTAGTTTAACGTATTTACGTTAATTAACCCTCTTTATCTTACTGAAGTCTACAAACATCTTAACGGCATATAGGCAAAGCAATTGGAAGAATTACCCTAATCTTATATTTAGGTATAAAGTCGATTTTGTTGTATATACACATTTAGAAATCGATATCGAAATGCCTCAAATCATTAGTTTAACATATTTAAGTTAATTAACCCCCTTTTATCTTACTGAAGTCCACAAACGCCTTAACGGCATAACGGCAGTGCATGTAGAAGAATTCCGTTATCATATATTTAGGTATAAAGTCGATTTTCTTGTATATACACATTTAACAATCGATATCGAAATGCCTCAAATCATTAGTTTAACATATTTAAGTTAATTAACCCTCTTTATCTTACTGAAGTCTACAAACGGCATAACGGCATAACGGCAGTGCATTCAGACGAATTTCGTTATCATATATTTAGGTATAAAGTCGATTTTCTTGTATATACACATTTAGCAATCGATATCGAAATTCCTCAAATCATTAGTTTAACGTATTTAAGTTAATTAACCCTCTTTATCTTACTGAAGTCTACAAACATCTTAACGGCATATAGGCAAAGCAATTAGAAGAATTACGTAATCTTATATTTAGGTATAAAGTCGATTTTGTTGTATATACATATTTAGCAATCGATATCGAAATGCTTCAAATCATTAGTTTAACATATTAAAGCTAATTAACCCTCTTTATCTTACTAAAGTCCACAAAAGCCTTAACGGCGTAACGGCAGTGCATTTGGAAGATTTCCGTAATCTTATATTTAGGTATAAAGTCGATTTTCTTGTATATACGCATCTAGCAATCGATATCGAAATGCTTCAAATCATTAGTTTAACATATTTAAGTTAGTTAACCTTCTTTATCTTACTGAAGTTTACATAAAGCCATAACGGTATAACGGCAGTACATTTGGGAGAATTTCGTAATCTTATATTTAGGTATAAAGTCGATTTTGTTGTATATGCACATTTAGCAATCGATATCGAAATGCCTCAAATCATTAGTGTAACTTATTTAAGTTAATTAACCTTCTTTAACGAACTGAAGTTAACACAAAGCAATAACGGAATAACGGCAGTGCATTTAGAAGAACTCCGTAAGCTTATATTAAGGTATAAAGTCGATTTTGTTGTATATGCAAATTTAGCAATCGATATCGAAATGCCTCAAATCATTAGTTTAACATATTTAAGTTAATTAACCCTCTTTATCTTACTGAAGTCTACAAACGGCTTAACGGCATAACAGCAAAGCATTTAGAAGAATTACGTAATCTTATATTTAGGTATAAAGTCGACTTTGTTGTATATACACATTTAGCAATCGATATCAAAATGCCTCAAATCATTAGTTTAACGTATTTAAGTTAATTAACCCTCTTTATCTTACTGAAGTCTACAAACATCTTAACGGCATATAAGCAAAGCAATTAGAAGAATTACGTTATCTTATATTTAGGTATAAAGTCGATTTTGTTGTATATACACATTTAGCAATCGATATCGAAATGCTTCAAATCATTAGTTTAACATATTTAAGTTAGTTAACCTTCTTTATCTTACTGAAGTTTACATAAAGCCATAACGGTATAACGGCAGTGCATTTGGAAGAATTCCGTAATCTTATATTTAGGTAAAAGTCGATTTTCTTGTATATATGCATTAAGCAATCGATTTCGAAATTTTTCAAATAACTGGTGTAACATATTTAAGTTAATAAACCTTCTTTAACGAACTTAAGTTAACACAAAGCAATAACGGAATAACGGCAGTGCATTTAGAAGAATTCCGTGAGCTTATATTAAGGTATAAAGTCGATTTTGTTGTATATACACATTAAGCAATCGATATCGAGATGGTTCAAATCATTAGTTTAACATATTAAAGTTAATTAACTCTCTTTATCTTACTGAAGTCTAGAAACGGCTTAACGGCATAACGGCAAAGCATTTAGAAGAATTACGTAATCTTATATTTAGGTATAAAGTCGACTTTGTTGTATATACACATTTAGCAATCGATATCGAAATGCTTCTAATAACTGGTGTAACATATCTAAGTTAATAAACCTTCTTTATCGAACTGAAGTTAACATAAAGCCATAACGGCATAACGGCAGTGCATTTAGAAGAATTCCGTAAGCTCATATTTAAGTATATAGCCGAGTCAACAACAGCGCGCCAGTCGTTTCTTCTCTTCGCTACGTGGCGCCAATTGGATATTCCAAGCGAGGCCAGGTCCTTCTCTACTTGGTCCTTCCAACGGAGTGGAGGTCTTCCTCTTCCTCTGCTTCCCGCGGCGGGTACTGCGTCGAATACTTTCAGAGCTGGAGTGTTTTCATCCATCCGGACAACATGACCTAGCCAGCGTAGCCGCTGTCTTTTAATTCGCTGAACTATGTCAATGTCGTCGTATATCTCGTACAGCTCATCGTTCCATCGAATGCGATATTCGCCGTGGCCAACGCGCAAAGGACCATAAATCTTTCGCAGAACCTTTCTCTCGAAAACTCGCAACGTCAACTCATCGGTTGTTGTCATCGTCCAAGCCTCTGCACCATATAGGAGGACGGGAATTATGAGAGACTTATAGAGTTTGGTTTTTGTTTGTCGAGAGAGGACTTTGCTTCTCAATTGCCTACTTAGTCCGAAGTAGCACCTGTTGGCAAGAGTTATCCTGCGTTGGATTTCTAGGCTGACATTGTTGGTGGTGTTTACGCTGGTTCCAAGATAGACGAAATTATCTATATACTCATTGAGAAATCGATATCGAAATGCTTCAAATCATTAGTTTAACATATTTAAGTTAATTAACATTCTTTTACTGAAGTTAACATAAAGCCATAACGGCATATCGGCAGTGCATTTAGAAAAATTCCGTAATCTTATATTTAGGTAGAAAGTCGATTTTCTTGTATATATGCATTAAGCAATCGATTTCGAAATGCTTCAAATAACTAGTGTAACATATCTAAGTTAATAAACCTTCTTAAACGAACTGACGTTAACATAAAGCCATAACTGCATAACGGCAGTGCATTTAGAAGAATTTCGTAATCTTATATTTAGGTGTAAAGTCGATTTTGTTGTGTATATGCATTTAGCAATCGATTTCGAAAATCTTAAAATCATTAGTTTAACATATTTAAGTTAATAAAGCTTCGTTAACGCACTGAAGTTAACACAAAGCCATGACGGCATAACGGCAGTTCATGTAGAAGAATTCCGTAATCTTATATTTAACATATTTAAGTTAATTAACCCTCTTTATCTTACTGAAGTCTACAAACATCTTAACGGCATATAGGCAAAGCAATTAGAAGAATTCCGTAATCTTATATTTAGGTATAAAGTCGATTTTCTTGTATATACACATTTAACAATCGATATCGAAATGCCTCAAATCATTAGTTTAACGTATTTAAGTTAATAAACCCTCTTTATCTTACTGAAGTCTACAAACATCTTAACGGCATATAGGCAAAGCAATTAGAAAAATTACGTAATCTTATATTTAGGTATAAAGTCGATTTTCTTGTATATACACATTTAGTAATCGATATTGAAATGCTTCAAATCATTAGTTTAACATATTTAAGTAAATTAACCCTCTTTATCTTACTGAAGTCTACAAACGGCTTAACGGCATAACGGCAAAGCATTTAGAAGAATTACGTTACCTTATATTTAGGTATAAAGTCGATTTTGTTGTATATGCACATTTAGCAATCGATATCGAAATGCTTCAAATCATTAGTTTAACATATTTAAGTTAATTAACCCTCTTTATCTTACTGAAGTGTGCAAACGGCTTAACGGCATAACGGCAAAGCATTTAGAAAAATTACGTAATCTTATATTTAGGTATAAAGTCGATTTTGTTGTATATACACATTTAGCAATCGATATCGAAATGCTTCAAATTATTAGTTTAACATATTTAAGCTAATAAACCCTCTTTATCTTACTGAAGTCTACAAAAGCCTTAGCGGCATAACGGCAGTGCATTCGGAAGAATTCCGTTATCATATATTTAGGTATAAAGTCGATTTTCTTGTATATATATATTTAGTAATCGATATCGAAATGCCTCTAATCATTAGCTTAACGTATTTAAGTTAATTAACCCTCTTTATCTTACTGAAGTCTACAAACATCTTAACGGCATAACGGCAAAGCATTTAGAAGAACTACGTTATCTTATATTTAGGTATAAATTCGATTTTCTTGCATATACACATTTAGCAATCCATATCGAAATTCCTCAAATCATTAGTTTAACGTGTTTACGTTAATTAACCCTCTTTATCTTACTGAAGTCTACAAACATCCTAACGGCATATAGGCAAAGCAATTAGAAGAATTACGCAATCTTATCTTTAGGTATAAAGTCGATTTTCTTGTATATACTCATTTAGTAATCGATATTGAAATGCCTCAAATCATTAGTTTAACATATTTAAGTTAATTAAACCTCTTTATCTTACTGAAGTCTACAAACGGCTTAACGGCATAACGGCAAAGCATTTAGAAGAATTACGTTACCTTATATTTAGGTATAAAGTCGATTTTGTTGTATATACACATTTAGCAATCGATATCGAAATGCCTCAAATCATTAGTTTAACATACTTAAGTTAATTAACCCTCTTTATCTTACTGAAGTCTACAAACGGCTTAACGGCATAACGGCAAAGCATTTAGAAGAATTACGTTATCTTATATTTAGGTATAAATTCGATTTTGTTGTATATACACATTTAACACTCGATATCGAAATGCTTCAAATTATTAGTTTAACATATTTAAGCTAATAAACCCTCCTTATCTTACTGAAGTCTACAAAAGCCTTAGCGGCATAACGGCAGTGCATTCAGAAGAATTCCCTTATCATATATTTAGGTATAAAGTCGATTTTCTTGTTTATACGCATTTAGCAATCGATATCGAAATGCCTCAAATCATTAGTTTAACGTATTTAAGTTAATTAACCCTCTTTATCTTACTGAAGTCTACAAACATCTTAACGGCATATAGACAAAGCATTTAGAAGAATTACGTAATCTTATATTTAGGTATAAAGTCGATTTTGTTGCATATACACATTTAGCAATCGATATCGAAATGCTTCAAATCATTAGTTTAACATATTTAAGCTAATTAACCCTCTTTATCTTACTAAAGTCTACAAAAGCCTTAACGGCGTAACGGCAGTGCATTTGGAAGAATTCCGTAATCTTATATTCAGGTATAAAGTCGATTTTCTTGTATATACTCATTTAGCAATCGATATCGAAATGCTTCAAATCATTAGTTTAACATATTTAAGTTAATTAACATTCTTTATCTTACTGAAGTTAACATAAAGCCATAACGGCATAACGGCAGTGCATTTAGAAGAATTCCGTAAGCTCATAAATATAAAGATATAAATATATAAAGTCGATTTTCTTGTATATACTCCTTTAGCAATCGATATCGAAATGCTTCAAATCATTAGTTTAACATAATTAAGTTATTAAGCCTTCTTTAACGAACTGAAGTTGGCATAAATCAATGGCGGCATAACGGCAGTGCATTTAGAATAATTCCGTAATCTTATATTTAGGTATAAAGTCGATTTTCTTGTATATACTCATTTAGCAATCGATATAGAAATGCTTCAAATCATTAGTTTAACATATTTAAGTTAATTAACCCTCTTTATCTTACTGAAGTCTACAAACGGCTTAACGGCATAACGGCAAAGCATTTAGAAGAAATACGTAATCTTATATTTAGGTATAAAGTCGACTTTGTTGCATATACACATTTAGCAATTGATATCGAAATGCTTCAAATCATTAGTTTAACATATTTAAGCTAATTAACCCTCTTTATCTTACTAAAGTCTACAAAAGCCTTAACGGCGTAACGGCAGTGCATTTGGAAGAATTCCGTAATCTTATATTCAGGTATAAAGTCGATTTTCTTGTATATACTCATTTAGCAATCGATATCGAAATGCTTCAAATCATTAGTTTAACATATTTAAGTTAATTAACATTCTTTATCTTACTGAAGTTAACACAAAGCCATAACGGCATAACGGCAGTGCATTTAGAAGAATTCCGTAATCTTATATTTAGGTAGAAAGTCGATTTTGTTGTGTATATGCATTAAGCAATCGATTTCGAAATGCTTCAAATAACTGGTGTAACCTATCTAATATTAAACCTTCTTAAACGAACTGAAGTTAACATAAAGCCATAACTGCATAACGGCACTGCATTTAGAAGAATTTCGTAATCTTATATTTAGGTATAAAGTCGATTTTGTTGTGTATATACATTTAGCAATCGATTTCGAAAATCTTCAAATCATTGGTTTGACATATTTAAGTTAATAAAGCTTCTTTAACGCGCTGAAGTTAACACAAAGCCATGGCGGCATAACGGCAGTTCATGTAGAAGAATTCCGTTATCTTATATTTAGGTATAAAGTCGATTTTCTTGTATATACACATTTAACAATCGATATCGAAATGCTTCAAATTATTAGTTTAACATATTTAAGCTAATAAACCCTCCTTATCTTACTGAAGTCTACAAACACCTTAACGGCATATAGGCAAAGCAATTAGAAGAATTACGTAATCTTATATTTATGTATAAAGTCGTTTTTCTTGTATATACTCATTTAGTAATTGATATTGAAATGCTTCAAATCATTAGTTTAACATATTTAAGTTAATTAACCCTCTTTATCTTACTGAAGTCTACAAACGCCTTAACGGCATAACGGCAGTGCATTCAGACGAATTCCGTTATCATATATTTGGGTATAAAGTCGATTTTCTTGTATATACACATTTAGCAATCGATATCGAAATGCCTCAAATTATTAGTTTAACGTATTTACGTTAATTAACCCTCTTTATCTTACTGAAGTCTACAAACATCTTAACGGCATATAGGCAAAGCAATTAGAAGAATTACGCAATCTTATATTTAGGTATAAAGTCGATTTTCTTGTATATACTCATTTAGTAATCGATATTGAAATGCTTCAAATCATTAGTTTAACATATTTAAGTTAATTAACCCTCTTTAACTTACTGAAGTCTACAAACGGCTTAACGGCATAACGGCAAAACATTTAGAAGAATTACGTTATCTTATATTTAGGTATAAAGTCGATTTTGTTGTATATACACATTTAGCAATCGATATCGAAATGCCTCAAATCATTAGTTTAACATATTTAAGTTAATTAACCCCCTTTATCTTACTGAAGTCTAAAAACGCCTTAACGGCATAACGGCAGTGCATGTAGAAGAATTCCGTTATCATATATTTAGGTATAAAGTCGATTTTCTTGTATATACTCATTAAGCAATCGATATCGAAATGCCTCAAATCATTAGTTTAACATATTTAAGTTAATTAACCCCCTTTATCTTACTGAAGTCTACAAACGCCTTAACGGCATAACGGCAGTGCATGTAGAAGAATTCCGTTATCATATATTTAAGTATAAAGTCGATTTTCTTGTATATACACATTTAGCAATCGATATCGAAATGCCTCAAATCATAAGTTTAACATATTTAAGTTAATTAACCTTCTTTATCTTACTGAAGTCTACAAACGCCTTAACGGCATAACGGCAGTGCATGTAGAAGAATTCCGTTATCATATATTTAGGTATAAAGTCGATTTTCTTGTATATACTCATTTAGCAATCGATATCGAAATGCCCCAAATAATTAGTTTAACATATTTAAGTTAATTAACCCTCTTTATCTTACTGAAGTCTACAAACGTCTTAACGGCATAACGGCAAAGCATTTAGAAGAATTACGTTATCTTATATTTAGGTATAAAGTCGATTTTGTTGTATATACACATTTAGCAATCGATATCGAAATGCCTCAAATCATTAGTTTAACATATTTAAGTTAATTAACCCCCTTTATCTTACTGAAGTCTAAAAACGCCTTAACGGCATAACGGCAGTGCATGTAGAAGAATTCCGTTATCATATATTTAGGTATAAAGTCGATTTTCTTGTATATACTCATTTAGCAATCGATATCGAAATGCCTCAAATCATTAGTTTAACATATTTAAGTTAATTAACCCTCTTTATCTTACTGAAGTTTTTTTTAGAAGAATTCGTTATCTTATAAAGATATAAATATATAAAGTCGATTTTCTTGTATATACTCCTTTAGCAATCGATATCGAAATGCTTCAAATCATTAGTTTAACATAATTAAGTTATTAAGCCTTCTTTAACGAACTGAAGTTGGCATAAATCAATGGCGGCATAACGGCAGTGCATTTAGAATAATTCCGTAATCTTATATTTAGGTATAAAGTCGATTTTCTTGTATATACTCATTTAGCAATCGATATAGAAATGCTTCAAATCATTAGTTTAACATATTTAAGTTAATTAACCCTCTTTATCTTACTGAAGTCTACAAACGGCTTAACGGCATAACGGCAAAGCATTTAGAAGAAATACGTAATCTTATATTTAGGTATAAAGTCGACTTTGTTGCATATACACATTTAGCAATTGATATCGAAATGCTTCAAATCATTAGTTTAACATATTTAAGCTAATTAACCCTCTTTATCTTACTAAAGTCTACAAAAGCCTTAACGGCGTAACGGCAGTGCATTTGGAAGAATTCCGTAATCTTATATTCAGGTATAAAGTCGATTTTCTTGTATATACTCATTTAGCAATCGATATCGAAATGCTTCAAATCATTAGTTTAACATATTTAAGTTAATTAACATTCTTTATCTTACTGAAGTTAACACAAAGCCATAACGGCATAACGGCAGTGCATTTAGAAGAATTCCGTAATCTTATATTTAGGTAGAAAGTCGATTTTGTTGTGTATATGCATTAAGCAATCGATTTCGAAATGCTTCAAATAACTGGTGTAACCTATCTAATATTAAACCTTCTTAAACGAACTGAAGTTAACATAAAGCCATAACTGCATAACGGCACTGCATTTAGAAGAATTTCGTAATCTTATATTTAGGTATAAAGTCGATTTTGTTGTGTATATACATTTAGCAATCGATTTCGAAAATCTTCAAATCATTGGTTTGACATATTTAAGTTAATAAAGCTTCTTTAACGCGCTGAAGTTAACACAAAGCCATGGCGGCATAACGGCAGTTCATGTAGAAGAATTCCGTTATCTTATATTTAGGTATAAAGTCGATTTTCTTGTATATACACATTTAGCAATCGATATCGAAATGCCTCAAATTATTAGTTTAACGTATTTACGTTAATTAACCCTCTTTATCTTACTGAAGTCTACAAACACCTTAACGGCATATAGGCAAAGCAATTAGAAGAATTACGTAATCTTATATTTATGTATAAAGTCGTTTTTCTTGTATATACTCATTTAGTAATTGATATTGAAATGCTTCAAATCATTAGTTTAACATATTTAAGTTAATTAACCCTCTTTATCTTACTGAAGTCTACAAACGCCTTAACGGCATAACGGCAGTGCATTCAGACGAATTCCGTTATCATATATTTGGGTATAAAGTCGATTTTCTTGTATATACACATTTAGCAATCGATATCGAAATGCCTCAAATTATTAGTTTAACGTATTTACGTTAATTAACCCTCTTTATCTTACTGAAGTCTACAAACATCTTAACGGCATATAGGCAAAGCAATTAGAAGAATTACGCAATCTTATATTTAGGTATAAAGTCGATTTTCTTGTATATACTCATTTAGTAATCGATATTGAAATGCTTCAAATCATTAGTTTAACATATTTAAGTTAATTAACCCTCTTTAACTTACTGAAGTCTACAAACGGCTTAACGGCATAACGGCAAAACATTTAGAAGAATTACGTTATCTTATATTTAGGTATAAAGTCGATTTTGTTGTATATACACATTTAGCAATCGATATCGAAATGCCTCAAATCATTAGTTTAACATATTTAAGTTAATTAACCCCCTTTATCTTACTGAAGTCTAAAAACGCCTTAACGGCATAACGGCAGTGCATGTAGAAGAATTCCGTTATCATATATTTAGGTATAAAGTCGATTTTCTTGTATATACTCATTAAGCAATCGATATCGAAATGCCTCAAATCATTAGTTTAACATATTTAAGTTAATTAACCCCCTTTATCTTACTGAAGTCTACAAACGCCTTAACGGCATAACGGCAGTGCATGTAGAAGAATTCCGTTATCATATATTTAAGTATAAAGTCGATTTTCTTGTATATACACATTTAGCAATCGATATCGAAATGCCTCAAATCATAAGTTTAACATATTTAAGTTAATTAACCTTCTTTATCTTACTGAAGTCTACAAACGCCTTAACGGCATAACGGCAGTGCATGTAGAAGAATTCCGTTATCATATATTTAGGTATAAAGTCGATTTTCTTGTATATACTCATTTAGCAATCGATATCGAAATGCCCCAAATAATTAGTTTAACATATTTAAGTTAATTAACCCTCTTTATCTTACTGAAGTCTACAAACGTCTAACGGCATAACGGCAAAGCATTTAGAAGAATTACGTTATCTTATATTTAGGTATAAAGTCGATTTTGTTGTATATACACATTTAGCAATCGATATCGAAATGCCTCAAATCATTAGTTTAACATATTTAAGTTAATTAACCCCCTTTATCTTACTGAAGTCTAAAAACGCCTTAACGGCATAACGGCAGTGCATGTAGAAGAATTCCGTTATCATATATTTAGGTATAAAGTCGATTTTCTTGTATATACTCATTTAGCAATCGATATCGAAATGCCTCAAATCATTAGTTTAACATATTTAAGTTAATTAACCCTCTTTATCTTACTGAAGTCTACAAACGTCTTAACGGCATAACGGCAAAGCATTTAGAAGAATTACGTTATCTTATATTGAGGTATAAAGTCGATTTTGTTGTATATACACATTTAGCAATCGATATCGAAATGCCTCAAATCATTAGCTTTTAAAATATTTAAGTTAATTAACCCTCTTTATCTTACTGAAGTCTACAAACGCTTAACGGCATAAGACAAAGCATTTAGAAGAATTACGTAATCTTATATTTAGGTATAAAGTCGATTTTCTTGTATATACATATTTAGCAATCGATATCGAAATGCCTCAAATCATAAGCTTTTAAAGTATTTAAGTTAATTAACCCTCTTTATCTTACTGAAGTCTACAAACATCTTAACGGCATATAGACAAAGCATTTAGAAGAATTACGTAATCTTATATTTAGGTATAAAGTCGATTTTCTTGTATATACTCATTTAGCAATCGATATAGAAAAGCTTCAAATCATTAGTTTAATATATTTAAGTTAATTAACCCTCTTTATCTTAACGAAGTCTACAAACGGCTTAACGGCATAACGGCAAAGCATTTAGAAGAATTACGTTATCTTATATTTAGGTATAAAGTCGATTTTGTTGTATATACACATTTAGCAATCGATATCGAAATGCCTCAAATCATTAGTTTAACATATTTAAGTTAATTAACCCACTTTATCTTACTGAAGTCTACAAACGGCTTAACGGCATAACGGCAAAGCATTTAGAAGAACTACGTTATCTTATATTTAGGTATAAATTCGATTTTCTTGCATATACACATTTAGCAATCAATATCGAAATGCCTCAAATCATTAGTTTAACATACTTAAGTTAATTAACCCTCTTTATCTTACTGAAGTCTACAAACGGCTTAACGGCATAACGGCAAAGCATTTAGAAGAATTACGTTATCTTATATTTAGGTATAAAGTCGATTTTGTTGTATATACACATTTAGCAATCGATATCGAAATGCCTCAAATCATTAGTTTAACATATTTAAGTTAATTAACCCCCTTTATCTTACTGAAGTCTAAAAACGCCTTAACGGCATAACGGCAGTGCATGTAGAAGAATTCCGTTATCATATATTTAGGTATAAAGTCGATTTTCTTGTATATACTCATTTAGCAATCGATATCGAAATGCCTCAAATCATTAGTTTAACATATTTAAGTTAATTAACCCCCTTTATCTTACTGAAGTCTACAAACGCCTTAACGGCATAACGGCAGTGCATGTAGAAGAATTCCGTTATCATATATTTAAGTATAAAGTCGATTTTCTTGTATATACACATTTAGCAATCGATATCGAAATGCCTCAAATCATTAGTTTAACATATTTAAGTTAATTAACCCCCTTTATCTTACTGAAGTCTACAAACGCCTTAAAAGGCATAACGGCAGTGCATTAGAAGAATTCCGTTATCATATATTTAGGTATAAAGTCGATTTTCTTGTATATACTATTTAGAATCGATATCGAAATGCCTCAAAACATTAGTTTTAAAATATTTAAGTTAATTAACCCTCTTTATCTTACTGAAGTCTACAAACTCTTAACGGCATAAGGCAAAGCATTTAGAAGAATTACGTTAAACTTATATTTAGGCATAAAGTCGATTTTTTGTATATACAATTTAGCAATCGATATCGAAATGCCTCAAATCATTAAATTTTAAAATATTTAAGTTAATTAACCCCTTTATCTTACTGAAGTCTACAAACCTTAACGGCATAAGGCAAAGCATTTAGAAGAATTACGTTAAACTTATATTTAGGTATAAAATCGATTTTCTTGTATATACTCATTTAGCAATCGATATGAAAAGCCTTTAAATCATTAGTTTAAATTTTTTAAGTTAATTAACCCTCTTTATCTTAAAGAAGTCTACAAACCTTAACGGCATAAGGCAAAACATTTAGAAGAATTACGTTATCTTATATTTAGGATAAAGTCGATTTTTTGTATATACAATTTAGCAATCGATATCGAAATGCCCAAATCATTAGTTTTAAAATATTTAAGTTAATTAACCCCTTTATCTTACTGAAGTCTACAAACCTTAACGGCATAAGGCAAAGCATTTAGAAGAATACGTTATCTTATATTTAGGTATAAATTTGATTTTCTTGATATACCATTTAGCAATCAAAATAAATTCCTCAAATCATTAGTTTAATTTTAGTTAATTAACCCTCTTTATCTTACGAAGTCTACAAACCCTAACGGCATAAGGCAAAACAATTAGAAGAATTACGAAACTTATTTTAGGTATAAAGTCGATTTTTTGTATATACCATTTAGAATCGATATTGAAATGCCCAAATCATTAGTTTAACATATTTAAGTTAATTAAACCCTTTATCTTACTGAAGTCTACAAACGGCTTAACGGCATAACGGCAAAGCATTTAGAAGAATTTCGTTACCCTTTTATTT
>CM050324.1:10712297-10731149 GCA_027475135.1 Bactrocera correcta | reverse complement strand
TATCGATAGCTAAATGTGTATATACAAGAAAATCGACTTTATACCTAAATATAAGTTTACGGAATTCTTCCAGATGCACTGGCGTTATACGTTTTGGCTTTATGTAAACTTCAGTAAGATAACGAAGGTTAATTAACTTAAATATGTTAAACTAATGATTTGCAGCATTTCGATATCGATTGCTACATGTGTTTATACAAGAAAATCGACTTTATACCTAAATATAAGATTACGGAATTCTTCTAAATGCACTGTCGTTATGCCGCCATGGCTTTATATCACCTTCAATACGTTAAAGATGGTTAATTAACTTAAATATGTTAAACTAATGATTTGAAGCATTTCGATATCGATAGCTAAATGCGTATATACAAGAAAATCGGCTCTATACCTAAATATAAGATTACGGAATTCTTCTAAATGCACTGCCGTTATACCGTTAAGGCTTTATGTAGACTTCAGTATGCTAAAAAATGTTTATTAACTTAATATGTTAAACTAATGATTTGAAGCATTTCGATATCGATAGCTAAATGTGTATATACAAGAAAATCGACTTTATACCTAATATAGGATGACGGAATTCTTCTAAATGCACTGTCGTTATGCCGCCATGGCTTTATATCAACTTCAATACGTTAAAGAAGGTTAACTAACTTAAATATGTTAAACTAATGATTTGAAGCATTTCGATATTGCTTGCTAAATGTGTATGTAAAAGAAAATCGAATTTATACCTAAACATAAGATTAAGGAATTCTTCTAAATGCACTGTCGTTATGCCGCCATGGCTTTATATCAACTTCAATACGTTAAAGAAGGTTAACTAACTTATATATGTTAAACTAATGATTTGAAGCATTTCGATATCGCTTGCTAAATGTGTATGTAAAAGAAAATCGAATTTATACCTAAACATAAGATTAAGGAATTCTTCTAAATGCACTGTCGTTATACCGCCATGGCTTTATATCACCTTCATTACGTTAAAGAAGGTTAACTAACTAAAATATGTTAAACGAATGATTTGAAGCATTTCGATATCGATATCTAAATGTGTATATAAAAGAAAATCGACTTTATACCTAAATATAAGATTACGGAATTCTTCTAAATGCACTGCCGTTATACCGTTAAGGCTTTATGTAGACTTCAGTATGCTAAAAAATGTTTATTAACTTAATATGTTAAACTAATGATTTGAAGCATTTCGATATTGCTTGCTAAATGTGTATGTAAAAGAAAATCGAATTTATACCTAAATATAAGATTACGGAATTCTTCTAAATGCACTGTCGTTATGCCGCCATGGCTTTATATCAACTTCAATACGTTAAAGAAGGTTAACTAACTTATATATGTTAAACTAATGATTTGAAGCATTTCGATATCGCTTGCTAAATGTGTATGTAAAAGAAAATCGAATTTATACCTAAACATAAGATTAAGGAATTCTTCTAAATGCACTGTCGTTATACCGCCATGGCTTTATATCACCTTCATTACGTTAAAGAAGGTTAACTAACTAAAATATGTTAAACGAATGATTTGAAGCATTTCGATATCGATATCTAAATGTGTATATAAAAGAAAATCGACTTTATACCTAAATATAAGATTACGGAATTCTTCTGCATGCACTGCCGTTATGCCGCCATGGCTTTAAGCCAACTTCCGTTCGTTAAAGAAGGGTTATTAACTTAAATATGTTAAACTAATGATTTGAAGATTTTCGATATCGATTGCTAAATGTGTAAATACAAGAAAATCGACTATATACCTAAATATAAGATTACGAAATTCTTCTAAATGCACTGTCGTTATGCTGCCATGGCTTTATATCACCTTCATTACGTTAAAGAAGGTTAATTAACTTAAATATGTTAAACTAATGATTTGAAGCATTTCGATATCGATTGCTAAATGAGTATATACAAGAAAATCGACTTTACACCTAAATATAAGATTACGGAATTCTTCGAAATGCACTGCCGTTATGCCGTTAAGGCTTTTGTAGACTTCAGTAAGATAAAGAGGGTTAATTAACTTAAATATGTTAAACTAATGATTCGAAGCATTTCGATATGGATTGCTAAATGAGTATATACAAAAAAATTCGACTTTATACCTAAATAGAGGATTACGGAATTCTTCTAAATGCACTGCCGTTATGCCGTTAAGGCTTTTGTAGACTTCAGTAAGATAAAGAGGGTTAATTATCTTAAATATGTTAAACTCATGATTTGAAGCATTTCGATGTCGATTGCTGAATGCGTATATACAACAAAATCGACTTAATACCTAAATATAAGATTACGGAACTTTTCCAACTTTTCCACTGCCGTTATGCCGTTAAGGCTTTTGTAGACTTCAGTAAGAAAAAGAGGATTAATTTACTTAAATATGTTTAACTAATGATTTGAAGCATTTCGATATCCATTGCTAAATGTGTATGTACAAGAAAATCGATTTTTACCTAAGTAAAAGATTACGGAATTCACCCAAATATACTGCCGTTATGCCGTTATGGCTTTATGTAAACTTCAGTAAGATAAAGAAGGTTAATTAACCTAAATATGCTAAACCAGTTATTTGAAGCATTTCGATATCGATTGCTAAATGCGTATATACAACAAAATCGAATTTATACCTAAATATAAGATTACGGAATTCTTCTAAATGCACTGTCGTTAGGCCGCCATGGCTTTATATCACCTTCATTACGTTAAAGAAGGTTAATTATTTTAAATATGTTAAACTTATGATTTGAAGAATTTCGATATCGATTGCTAAATGCGTATATACAACAAATTCGGCTTTATATCTAAATATAAGATTACGGAATTCTTCGAAATACACTGCCGTTATGCCGTTATGGCTTTATATAAATTTCAGTACGTTAAAGAAGGTTTATTAACTTAAATATGTTAAACTTATGAGATGAAGCATTTCGATATCGATTGCTAAATGTGTATGTACAATAAAATCGACTTTATACCTTAATATAAGATTACGGAATTCTGCCACATATACTGCCGTTATGTCGTTATGGCTCTATGTAAACTTCAGTAAGATAAAGAAAGTTAATTAACTTAAATATGCTAAACCAGTTATTTGAAGCATTTTGATATCGATTGAAAAATGTGTATATACAAGAAAATCGACTTTATACCTAAATATAAGATTACGGAATTCTTCCACATGTACTGTCGTTATGCCGCCATGGCTTTATATCACCTTCAATAAGTTAAAGAAGGTAAATTATTTTAAATATAATAAACTAATGTTTTGAAGCATTTCGATATCGATTGCTAAATGTGTAAATACAAGAAAATCGACGTTATACCTAAATATAAAATTATAACATTACGGAATTCTTCTAAATGCACTGCCGTTATACCGTTAAGGCTTTATGTAGACTTCAGTAAGCTAAAAAATGCTATTAACTTAATATGTTAAACTAATGATTTGAAGCATTTCAATATCGATAGCTAAATATGTATATACAAGAAAATCGACTTTATACCTAAATATAAGATTACGGAATTCTTCTACATGCACTGCCGTTATGCCGTCATGGCTATATGCAAACTTCTGTTCGTTAAAGAAGATTAATTAACTTAAATGTGTTAAACTAATGATTTGAAGCATTTCGATATCGATTGCTAAATGTGTATATATAAGAAAATCGACTTTATACATAAATATAAGATTACGGAATTTTTATAAATGCACTGCCGTTATGCCGCCAAGGTTTTAAGCCAACTTGCGTCGTTAAAGAAGGCTTATTAACTTAAATATGTTAAACTAATGATTTGAAGCATTTCGATATCGATTGCTAAATGTGTATATGCAAGAAAATCGACTTTATACATTAATATAAGATAACGAAATTATTCTAAATGCACTGCCGTTATGCCGTTATGGATTTACGTTCAGTTCGTTTAAAGAAGGTTTATTAACTTAAATATGTTAAACCAGTTATTTGAAGCATTTCGATATCGATAGCTATATGTTTATATAAAAGAAAATCGAATTTATACTAAACATAAGATTACGGAATACTTCCAAATGTACTGTCGTTATGCCGCCATGGCTTTATATCACCTTCATTACGTTAAAGAAGGCTAATTAACTTAAAGTTGTTAAACTAATGATTTACAGCATCTCGATATCGATTGCTAAATGTGTATATACAAGAAAATCGACTTTATACCTAAATATAACCTAACGGAATTCTTCTACATGTACTGCCATTATGCCGCCATGGCTTTATGCACACCTCAGTTCGTTAAAGAAGGTTTATTAACTTAAATATGTTAAACTAATGAGTTGAAGCATCTCGATATCGATTGCGAAATACATATATACAAGAAAATCGACTTTATACCTACTGTACTGTCGTTATGCCGCCATGGCTTTATATTAACTTCAATACGTTAAAGAAGGTTAATTAATTTAAATATGTTAAACTAACGATTTGACGCATTTCGATATCGCTTGCTAAATGTGTATATACAAGAAAATCGACTTTATACCTAAATATAAGATTACGGAATTCTTCCACATGTACTGTCGTTATGCCGCCATGGCTTTATATCACCTTCAATAAGTTAAAGAAGGTAAATTATTTTAAATATGTTAAACTAATGTTTTGAAGCATTTCGATTTCGATTGCTAAATGTGTAAATACAAGAAAATCGACGTTATACCTAAATATAGGATTACGGAATTTTTCTAAATGCACTGCTGTTATGCCGCCATTGCTTTATGCCAACTTCAGTTCGTTAAAGAAGGTTTATGAACTTAAATATTTTAATTTGAAGCATTTCGATATCGATTGCTATATGTCTATATACAAGAAAATCGACTTTATACTAAATATAAGATAACGTAATTCTTCTACATACACTGCCGTTATGCCGCCATGGCTTTATGTTAACTTCAGTGCGTTAAAGAAGCGTTATTAACTGAAATATATTAAACTAATGATTTGAAGCATTTCGATATCGCTTGCTAAATGTGTATATACAACAAAATCGACTTTTTACCTTAATATAAGATTACGGAATTCATCCAAATGCACTGCCGTTATACCGTTATGGCTTTATGTAAACTTCAGTAAGATAAAGAAGGTTAGTTAACTAAAATATGTTAAACTAATGATTTGAAGCATTTCGATATCGATTGCTAAATGTGTATATGCAAGAAAATCGACTTTATACCTAAATATAAGATTACGGAATTCTTCTAAATGCACTGTCGTTATGCTGCCATGGCTTTATATCACCTTCATTACGTTAAAGAAGGTTAATTAACTTAAATATGTTAAACTAATGATTTGAAGCATTTCGATATCGATTGCTAAATGAGTATATACAAGAAAATCGACTTTACACCTAAATATAAGATTACGGAATTCTTCGAAATGCACTGCCGTTATGCCGTTAAGGCTTTTGTAGACTTCAGTAAGATAAAGAGGGTTAATTAACTTAAATATGTTAAACTAATGATTCGAAGCATTTCGATATGGATTGCTAAATGAGTATATACAAAAAAAAATCGACTTTATACCTAAATAGAGGATTACGGAATTCTTCGAAATACACTGCCGTTATGCCGTTATGGCTTTATATAAATTTCAGTACGTTAAAGAAGGTTTATTAACTTAATATGTTAAACTTATGAGATGAAGCATTTCGATATCGATTGCTAAATGTGTATGTACAATAAAATCGACTTTATACCTTAATATAAGATTACGGAATTCTGCCACATATACTGCCGTTATGTTGTTATGGCTCTATGTAAACTTCAGTAAGATAAAGAAAGTTAATTAACTTAAATATGCTAACCAGTTATTTGAAGCATTTTGATATCGATTGAAAATGTGTATATACAAGAAAATCGACTTTATACCTAAATATAAGATTACGGAATTCTTCCACATGTACTGTCGTTATGCCGCCATGGCTTTATATCACCTTCAATAAGTTAAAGAAGGTAAATTATTTTAAATATGTTAAACTAATGTTTTGAAGCATTTCGATTTCGATTGCTAAATGTGTAAATACAAGAAAATCGACGTTATACCTAAATATAAAATTATAACATTACGGAATTCTTCTAAATGCACTGCTGTTATACCGTTAAGGCTTTATGTAGACTTCAGTAAGCTAAAAAATGCTTATTAACTTAATATGTTAAACTAATGATTTGAAGCATTTCAATATCGATAGCTAAATATGTATATACAAGAAAATCGACTTTATACCTAAATATAAGATTACGGAATTCTTCTACATGCACTGCCGTTATGCCGTCATGGCTATATGCAAACTTCTGTTCGTTAAAGAAGATTAATTAACTTAAATATGTTAAACTAATGATTTGAAGCATTTCGATATCGATTGCTAAATGTGTATATATAAGAAAATCGACTTTATACATAAATATAAGATTACGGAATTTTTATAAATGCACTGCCGTTATGCCGCCAAGGTTTTAAGCCAACTTGCGTTCGTTAAAGAAGGCTTATTAACTTAAATATGTTAAACTAATGATTTGAAGCATTTCGATATCGATTGCTAAATGTGTATATGCAAGAAAATCGACTTTATACATTAATATAAGATAACGGAATTATTCTAAATGCACTGCGGTTATGCAGTTATGGATTTATGTTCAGTTCGTTAAAGAAGGTTTATTAACTTTAATATGTTAAACCAGTTATTTGAAGCATTTCGATATCGATTGCTTAATGCGTATATACAACAAAATCGACTTTATACCTAAATATAGGATTACGGAATTTTTCTAAATGCACTGCTGTTATGCCGCCATTGCTTTATGCCAACTTCAGTTCGTTAAAGAAGGTTTATGAACTTAAATATTTTAAACTAATGATTTGAAGCATTTCGATATCGATTGCTATATGTCTATATACAAGAAAATCGACTTTATACCTAAATATAAGATAACGTAATTCTTCTACATACACTGCCGTTATGCCGCCATGGCTTTATGTTAACTTCAGTGCGTTAAAGAAGCGTTATTAACTGAAATATATTAAACTAATGATTTGAAGCATTTCGATATCGATTGCTAAATGTGTATATACAACAAAATCGACTTTTTACCTTAATATAAGATTACGGAATTCATCCAAATGCACTGCCCTTATACCGTTATGGCTTTATGTAAACTTCAGTAAGATAAAGAAGGTTAGTTAACTTAAATATGTTAAACTAATGATTTGAAGCATTTCGATATCGATTGCTAAATGTGTATATATAAGAAAATCGACTTTATACATAAATATAAGATTACGGAATTTTTATAAATGCACTGCCGTTATGCCGCCAAGGTTTTAAGCCAACTTGCGTTCGTTAATGAAGGCTTATTGACTTAAATATGTTAAACTAATGATTTGAAGCATTTCGATATCGATTGCTAAATGTGTATATGCAAGAAAATCGACTTTATACATTAATACAAGATAACGGAATTATTCTAAATGCACTGCCGTTATGCCGTTATGGATTTATGTTCAGTTCGTTAAAGAAGGTTTATTAACTTAAATATGTTAAACCAGTTATTTGAAGCATTTCGATATCGATAGCTATATGTTTATATAAAAGAAAATCGAATTTATACTAAACATAAGATTACGGAATACTTCCAAATGTACTGTCGTTATGCCGCCATGGCTTTATATCACCTTCATTACGTTAAAGAAGGCTAATTAACTTAAAGTTGTTAAACTAATGGTTTACAGCATCTCGATATCGATTGCTAAATGTGTATATACAAGAAAATCGACTTTATACCTAAATATAACCTAACGGAATTCTTCTACATGTACTGCCATTATGCCGCCATGGCTTTATGCACACCTCAGTTCGTTAAAGAAGGTTTATTAACTTAAATATGTTAAACTAATGAGTTGAAGCATCTCGATATCGATTGCGAAATACATATATACAAGAAAATCGACTTTATACCTAAATATAAGATTACGGAATTCTTCCAAATGCACTGTCGTTATACCGTTATGGCTTTATGTAAACTTCAGTAAGATAAATAAGGTTAATTAACTTATATATGATAAACTAATGATTTGAAGCATTTCGTTATCGATTGCTAAATGTGTATGTACAAGAAAATCGACTTTATGCCTAAATATAAGATTACGGAATTCTTCTAAATGCACTGCTGTTATGCCGCCATTGCTTTATGCCAACTTCAGTTCGTTAAAGAAGGTTTATGAACTTTAATATTTTAAACTAATGATTTGAAGCATTTCGATATCGATTGCTATATGTATATATACAATAAAATCGACTTTATACCTAAATATAAGATTACGGAATTCTTCTACATACACTGCCGTTATGCCGCCATGGCTTTATGTTAACTTCAGTGCGTTAAAGAAGCTTTATTAACTTAAATATATTAAACTAATGATTTGAAGCATTTCGATATAAATTGCTAAATTAGTATATACAAGAAAGTCGACTTTATACCTAAATATAAGATTACGGAATTCATCGAAATACACTCCCTTTATGCCGTTATGGCTTTATATCACCTTCATTACGTTAAAGAAGGTTAATTAACTTAAATATGTTAAACCGGTTATTTGAAGCATTTCGATATCGATTGCTTAATGCGTATATACAACAAAATCGACTTTATACCTAAATATCAGATTACGGAATTCTTCTAAATGCACTGCTGTTATGCCGCCATTGCTTTATGCCAACTTGCGTTCGTTAAAGAAGGTTTATTAACTTCAATATGTTAAACTAATGAGTTGAAGCATCTCGATATCGATTGCTTAATATGTATATACAACAAAATCGACTTTATACCTAAATATAAGATTTCGGAATTCTTCTACATACACTGCCATTATGCCGCCATGGCTTTATGCTAACTACAGTGCGTTAAAGAAGCTTTATTAACTCAAATATATTAAACTAATGATTTGAAGCATTTCGATATCGATTGCTAAATGAGTATATACAAGAAAGTCGACTTTATACCTAAATATAAGATTACGGAATTCATCGAAATATACTCCCTTTATGCCGTTATGGCTTTATATCACCTTCATTACGTTAAAGAAGGTTAATTAACTTAAATATGTTAAACTAATGATTTGAAGATTTTCGATATCGATTGATAAATGTGTAAATACAAGAAAGTCGACTTTATACCTAAATATAAGATTACGGAATTCATCGAAATACACTCCCGTTATGCCGTTATGGCATTATATCACCTTCATTACGTTAAAGAAGCTTTACTAACTTAAATATATTAAACTTATGATTTGAAGCATTTCGATGTCGATTGGTAAATGAGTATATACAAGAAAGTCGACTTTATATCTAAATACAAGATTACGAAATTCATCGAAATACACTCCCGTTACGCCGCTATGGCTTTATGTAAATTTCAGTTCGCTAAAGAAGGTTAATTTACTTAAATATGCTAAACTAATGATTTGAAGCATTTCGATATCGATTGCTAAATGTGTATGTACAAGAAAATCGATTTTATACCTAAGTAAAAGATTACGGAATTCACCCAAATATACTGCCGTTATGTCGTTATGGCTTTATATAAATTTCAGTACGTTAAAGAAGGTTTATTAACTTAAATATGTTAAACTAATGATTTGAAGCATTTAGATATCGATTGCTAAATGTGTATATACAAAAAAAAAACGAATTTATACCTAAATATAAGATTACGGATTTCTTCTACATGCACTGCCGTTATGCCGCCATGGCTTTGTGTTAACTTCAGTGCGTTAAAAGAGGTTTGTTATCGTAAATATGTCAAACTAATGATTTGAAGCATTTCGATATCGATTGCTAAATGAGTATATACAACAAAATCGACTTTATTCCTAAATATAAGATTACGTAAATCTTCTAAATGCACTGCCGTTATGCCGTTAAGGCTGATTAACTTATATTTAAGTTAATTAACCTTGTTTAACGTATTGAAGTTGATGTAAAGCCATGGCAGCATAACGACAATACATTTGGAAGAATTCCGTAGTCTTGTTTTTATGTATAAAGAAAATCGACTTTATACCTAAATATAACCTAACGGAATTCTTCTACATGTACTGCCATTATGCCGCCATGGCTTTATGCACACCTCAGTTCGTTAAAGAAGGTTTATTAACTTAAATATGTTAAACTAATGAGTTGAAGCATCTCGATATCGATTGCGAAATACATATATACAAGAAAATCGACTTTATACCTAAATATAAGAATACGGAATTCTTCCAAATGCACTGTCGTTATACCGTTATGGCTTTATGTAAACTTCAGTAAGATAAATAAGGTTAATTAACTTATATATGATAAACTAATGATTTGAAGCATTTCGTTATCGATTGCTAAATGTGTATATACAAGAAAATCGACTTTATGCCTAAATATAAGATTACGGAATTCTTCTAAATGCACTGCTGTTATGCCGCCATTGCTTTATGCCAACTTCAGTTCGTTAAAGAAGGTTTATGAACTTTAATATTTTAAACTAATGATTTGAAGCATTTCGATATCGATTGCTATATGTATATATACAATAAAATCGACTTTATACCTAAATATAAGATTACGGAATTCTTCTACATACACTGCCGTTATGCCGCCATGGCTTTATGTTAACTTCAGTGCGTTAAAGAAGCTTTATTAACTTAAATATATTAAACTAATGATTTGAAGCATTTCGATATAGATTGCTAAATTAGTATATACAAGAAAATCGACTTTATACCTAAATATAAGATTACGGAATTCATCGAAATACACTCCCTTTATGCCGTTATGGCTTTATATCACCTTCATTACGTTAAAGAAGGTTAATTAACTTAAATATGTTAAACCGGTTATTTGAAGCATTTCGATATCGATTGCTTAATGCGTATATACAACAAAATCGACTTTATACCTAAATATCAGATTACGGAATTCTTCTAAATGCACTGCTGTTATGCCGCCATTGCTTTATGCCAACTTGCGTTCGTTAAAGAAGGTTTATTAACTTCAATATGTTAAACTAATGAGTTGAAGCATCTCGATATCGATTGCTTAATATGTATATACAACAAAATCGACTTTATACCTAAATATAAGATTTCGGAATTCTTCTACATACACTGCCATTATGCCGCCATGGCTTTATGCTAACTACAGTGCGTTAAAGAAGCTTTATTAACTCAAATATATTAAACTAATGATTTGAAGCATTTCGATATCGATTGCTAAATGAGTATATACAAGAAAGTCGACTTTATACCTAAATATAAGATTACGGAATTCATCGAAATATACTCCCTTTATGCCGTTATGGCTTTATATCACCTTCATTACGTTAAAGAAGGTTAATTAACTTAAATATGTTAAACTAATGATTTGAAGATTTTCGATATCGATTGATAAATGTGTAAATACAAGAAAGTCGACTTTATACCTAAATATAAGATTACGGAATTCATCGAAATACACTCCCGTTATGCCGTAATGGCATTATATCACCTTCATTACGTTAAAGAAGCTTTACTAACTTAAATATATTAAACTTATGATTTGAAGCATTTCGATGTCGATTGGTAAATGAGTATATACAAGAAAGTCGACTTTATATCTAAATACAAGATTACGAAATTCATCGAAATACACTCCCGTTACGCCGCTATGGCTTTATGTAAATTTCAGTTCGCTAAAGAAGGTTAATTTACTTAAATATGCTAAACTAATGATTTGAAGCATTTCGATATCGATTGCTAAATGTGTATGTACAAGAAAATCGATTTTATACCTAAGTAAAAGATTACGGAATTCACCCAAATATACTGCCGTTATGTCGTTATGGCTTTATATAAATTTCAGTACGTTAAAGAAGGTTTATTAACTTAAATATGTTAAACTAATGATTTGAAGCATTTCGATATCGATTGCTAAATGTGTATATACAAGAAAATCGACTTTATACCGAAATATAAGATTACGGAATTCTTCTAAATGCACTGCCGTTATGCCGTTATGGCTTCATTTTAACTTCAGTTCGTTTAAGAAGGTTTATTAACTTAGATATGTTACACCAGTTATTTGAAGCATTTGAAATCGATTGCTTAATGCATATATATAAGAAAATCGACTTTCTACCTAAATATAAGTTTACGGAATTCTTGCAAATGTACTGTCGCTATGCCGCCATGGCTTTTTTTCAACTTCAATATGTTATAGAAGGATAATTAACTTAAATATGTTAAACTAATGTTTTGAAGATTTTCGAAATCGATTGCTAAATGCATATATACAAAAAAATCGACTTTATACCTAAATATAAGATTACGGAATTCTTCAAATGCACTGCCGTTATGCCGTTAAGGCTTTATGTACAATTCAGTAAGATAAAGAGGGTTAATTAACTTAAATATGTTAAACTAATGATTTAAAGATTTTCGAAATCGATTGCTAAATGCATATATACAACAAATTCGACTTAATACTTAAATATAAGATTACGGATTTCTTCTACATGCACTGCCGTTATGCCGCCATGGCTTTGTGTTATCTTCGGTTTAAAGTAGGTTTTTTAACTTAAATATGTCAAACTAATGATGTGAAGCATTTCGATATCGATTGCCAAATGAGTATATACAAGAAAATCGACTTTATACCTAAATATAAGATTACGGAATTCTTCTACTTGCATTGCCGTTATGCCGTTAAGGCGTTTGAAGACTTCGGTAAGATAAAGAGGGTTAATTAACTTAAATATGTTAAACTAATGAGTTGAGGCATTTTGATATCGATTGCTATATGTGTATATACAAGAAAATCGACTTTATACCTAAATATAAGATTACGGAATTCTTTTAAATGCACTGCCGTTATGCAGTTATGGCTTCATGTTAACTTCTGTTCGTTAAAGAAGGTTTATTGACTTAAGTATGTTAAACTAATGATTTGAAGATTTTCGAAATCGATTGCTATATTCATATATACAAGAAAATCTTCTTTATACCTAAATATAAGATTACGGAATTCTTCCAAATGTACTGCCGTTATGCCACCATGGCCTTATATCAACTTCAATATGTTAAAGAAGGTTAATTAACTTAAATATGTTAAACTAATGATATGAGGCATTTCTATCTCGATTGCTAAATGTGTATATAAAACAAAATCGACTTTATACCTAAATATAAGATAACGAAATTCCCACAAATGCACTGCCGTTATACCGTTATGGCTTTATGTGAACTTCAGTAAGATAAATAAGGTTAATTAACTTAAATATGTTAAACTAATGATTTGAAGCATTTCGATATGTATAGCTAAATGTGTATATACAAGAAAATCGACCTTATACCTCATATAAGATTACGGAATTCTTCTAAATGCACTGCCGTTATGCCGCTATGGCTTTAAGCCAACTTCCGTTCGTTAAAGAAGGTTTATTAACTTAAATATGTTAAAGTAATGATTTGAAGCATTTCGATATCGATTGCTAAATGGGTATATACAAGAAAATCAACTTTATACATAAAAACAAGACTACGGAATTCTTCCAAATGTATTGTCGTTATGCTGCCATGGCTTTACATCAACTTCAATACGTTAAACAAGGTTAATTAACTTAAATATAAGTTAATCAGCCTTAACGGCATAACGGCAGTGCATTTAGAAGATTTACGTAATCTTATATTTAGGAATAAAGTCGATTTTGTTGTATATACTCATTTAGCAATCGATATCGAAATGCTTCAAATCATTAGTTTGACATATTTACGTTAACAAACCTCTTTTAACGCACTGAAGTTAACACAAAGCCATGGCGGCATAACGGCAGTGCATGTAGAAGAAATCCGTAATCTTATATTTAGGTATAAATTCGATTTTTTTTGTATATACACATTTAGCAATCGATATCTAAATGCTTCAAACCATTAGTTTAACATATTTAAGTTAATTAACCTTTTTTAACGTATTGAAGTTGATATAAAGCCATGGTGGCATAACGACAGTACATTTGGAAGAATTCCGTCATCTTATATTTAGGTATAAAGTCGATTTTCTTGTATATATGCTTTAAGCAATCGATATCGAAATGCTTCAAATAACTGGTTTAACATATTTAAGTTAACAAACCTACTTTAACGCACTGAAGTTAGCACAAAGCCATGGCGGCATAACGGCTTATATTTAGGTATAAATTCGTTTTTTTTTTGCATATACACATTTAGCAATCGATATCGAAATGCTTCAAATCATTAGTTTAACATATTAAGTTAATAAACATTTTTTAGCTTAATGAGGTCTACATAAAGCCCTAACGGTATAACGGCAGTGCATTTAGAAGCACTCCGTAATGTTATAATTTTATATTTAGGTATAAAGTCGATTTTGTTGTATTTACACATTTAGCAGTCGATATCGAAATGCTTCAAACCATTAGTTTAACATACTTAAAATAATTAACCTTCTTTAGCGTATTGAAGTTGATACAAACCATGGCGGCATAACGACAGTACATTTGGAAGAATTCCGTAATCTTATATTTAGGTATAAAGAAGATTTTCTTGTATATATGAATTTAGCAATCGATTTCGAAAATCTTCAAATCATTAGTTTAACATACTTAAGTTAGTTAACCTTCTTTAACGTAATGAAGGTGATATAGAGCCATGGCGGCATAAAGACAGTGCATTTAGAAGAATTCCGTAATCTTATATTTAGGTATAAAGCCGATTTTGTTGTATATACGCATTAAGCAATCGATATCGAAATGCTTCAAATCATTAGTTTAACATATTTAAGTTAATTAACCTTCTTTAACGTAATGAAGGTGATATAGAGCCATGGCGGCATAACGACAGTGCATTTAGAAGAATTCCGTAATCTTATATTTAGGTATAAAGTCGACTTTCTTGTATATACACATTTAGCAAGCGATATCGAAATGCTTCAAATCATTCGTTTAACATTTTTAAGTTAGTTAACCTTCTTTAACGTAATGAAGGTGATATAAAGCCATGGCGGCATAACGACAGTGCAGGTAGAAGAGTTCCGTAATCTTATATTTAGGTATATAGTCGATTTTCTTGTATTTACACATTTAGCAATCGATATCGAAATGCTTCAAATCATTAGTTTAACATACTAAAGTTAATTAACCATCTTTAGCGTATTTAAGGTGAAATAAAGCCTTAACGCCATAACGACAGTAATTTGAAAGAATTCCGTAATCTTTTATTTAGGTATATAGTCGATTTTCTGGTATATATGCATTTAGAAATCGATATCGAAATGCTTCAAATCATTAGTTTAACATATTTAAGTTAATTAATCATCTTTAACGTATTGAAGGTGAAATAAAGCCATGGCGCCATAACGACAGTAATTTGGAAGAATTCCGTAATCTTTTATTTAGGTATAAAGTCGATTTTCTGGTATATGTGCATTTAGAAATCGATATCGAAATGCTTCAAATCATTTGTTTAACATATTTACGTTAACAAACCTACTTTAACGAACTGAAGTTGACATAAAGCCACGGCGGAATAACGGCAATGCATTTGGAAGAATTCCGTAATCTTATATTTAGGTAAAATGTCGGTTTTCTTGTATATACGCATTTAGCAATCGATATCGAAATGGTTCAAATCATTAGTTTAACATATTTAAGTTAATTAACCTTCTTTATCTTACTGAAGTTTACATAAAGCCATAAGGGTATAACGGCAGTGCATTTGGGAGAATTTCGTAATTTTATATTTAGGTATAAAGTCGATTTTGTTGTATATACACATTTAGCAAACGATATCGAAATGCCCCAAATCATTAGTTTAACATATTTAAGTTAATTAACCTTCTTTAACATATTGAAGTTGATATAAAGCCATGGCGGCATAACGGCAGTACATTTGGAAGAATTCCGTAATCTTATATTTAGGTATAAAGAAGATTTTCTTGTATATAAGAATTTAGCAATCGATTTCGAAAATCTTCAAATCATTAGTTTAACATTCTTAAGTCAATAAACCTTCTTTAACGAACAGAAGTTAACATCAAGCCATAACTGCATAACGGCAGTGCATTTAAAAGAATTCCGTAATCTTATATTTAGGTATAAAGTCGATTTTCTTGTATATACACATATAGCAATCGATATCAAAATGCCTCAAATCATAAGTTTAACATATTTAAGTTAATTAACCCTTTTTATTTATGAAGTCCAAACGCCTTTAAGGCTAACGGAATGCATGTATATCATTTAAATCGAATCGAAATGCTTCAAATCATGTTTAAATATTTAAGTTAAAACTTCTTTAACGAATGAAGGTGAATAAGCCAAAAGGCATAACGGGATGATTTGAGAATTCCGTAATCTTATATTTAGGTAAAAGTCGTTTCTTGTATTTACCATTTACAATCGATATCGAAAAATTTTAAATCATTAGTTTAACATATTTAAGTTAATTAACCTTCTTTAACTAATGAAGGTAATAAAGCCATAACGGATAAAGGGAGTTAAATTTGAGAATTCCCTAATTTATATTTAGGTATAAAGTCGATTTTTGTATATACCATTTAGCAACGATATCGAAATGCCAAATCATTAGTTTAACATATTAAGTTAATTAACCTCTTTAACTATTTAAGGTGAAATAAAGCCTTCGCCCTAACGCAGTAATTTGAAAAAATTCCGTAATCTTTTTTTTAGGGATAAGGATTTTCTGGGATATATGATTTAGAAAACGATTCGAAATCTTCAAATCATTAGTTTAACATTTTAAGTTAATTAACCTCTTTAACGAGAAGGGGAAATAAAACCATCGCCCTAACGCAGTAAATTTAAGAATTCCGTAATCTTTTATTTAGGTATAAGTCGTTTTCTGGGATATTCATTTAGCAATCGAAAAAAAAAAAAAAAAAAAAAAAAAAAAAAATTTTTTTTTTTTTTTTTTTTTTTTTTTTTGGTAAAATGTCGTTTTCTTGTATATACGCATTTAGCAATCGATATCGAAATGGTTCAAATCATTAGTTTAACATATTTAAGTTAATTAACCTTCTTTATCTTACTGAAGTTTACAAACGCCTTAACGGCATAACGGCAAAGCATTTAGAAGAATTACGTAATCTTATATTTAGGTATTAAGTCGATTTTCTTGTATATACTCATTTAGCAATCGATATCGAAATGCTTTAAATCATTAGTTTAACATATTTAAGTTAACGAACCTACTTTTAAAACCCAAGATAACACAAAGCCATGGCGGCATAACGGCAGTGCATGTAGAAGAAATCCGTAATCTTATATTTAAGTATTAAGTCGAATTTGTTGTATATATGCATTTAGCAATCGATTTTGAAAATCTTTAAATCATTAGTTTAACATATTTAAGTTAATTAACCCTCTTTATCTTACTGAAGTCTGCAAACGCCTTAAAGGCATAACGGCAGTACATTTGAAGAATTCCGTAATCTTATATTTAGGTATAAAGTCGATTTTTTTGTATATATGCATTTAGCAATCGATTTCGAATATCTTTAAAACATTAGTTTAACATATTTTAAATTAATTATCCTTCTATAACATATTGAAGTTGATAAAAAGCCATGGCGGCATAGCGACAGTACATTTGCAAGAATTCCGTAAACTTATATTTAGGTAGAAAGTCGATTTTCTTATATATATGCATTAAGCAATCGATTTCAAAAAGCTTCAAATAACTGGTGTAACATATCTAAATTAATAAACCTTCTTAAACGAACTGAAGTTAAAATGAAGCCGTACCGGCATAACGGCAGTGCATTTAGAAGAATTCCGTAATCTTATATTTAGGTATAAAGTCGATTTTCTTGTATATGCTCATTTGGCAATCGATATCGAAATGCTTCACATCATTAGTTTAACATATTTTAGTTAAATTTAAACCCCCTTTATCTTACTGAAGTCGACAAACGCCTTAACGGCATAACGGCAGTGCATTTGGAAGAATTCCGTTATCCTATATTTAATTTTAAAGTCAAGTTTCTTGTACTCACACATTTAGCAATCGATATCGAAATGTTTCAAATCATTAGTTTAACGTACTTAAGTTAATTAACCATCTTTTAAAGTATTGAAGGTGAAATAAAGCCATGGCGTCATAACGACAGTAATTTGGAAGAATTCCGTAATCTTATTTTTAGGTATAAAGTCGATTTTCTTGTATATATGCATTAAGCAATCGATATCGAAATGCTTCAAATAACAGGTTTAACATATTTGAGTTAATAAACCTTCTTTAACTAACTAAAGTTAACATAAGGCCATGGCGGGATAACGGCAGTGCATTTGGAAGAATTCCGTTATCCTATGTTTAGGTATAAAGTCAAGTTTCTTGTACTAGCACATTAAGCAATCGATATCGAAATGCTTTAAATCATTAGTTTAACATATATAAGTAAAATTACCTTCTTTAACCTACCGAAGGTGACATGAAGCCATGGCGGGATAACTGCACTGCATTTAGAAGAATTCCGCAATTATATATTTAGGTATAAATTCGACTTTCTTGTATATATGCATTTAGCAATCGATAGCGAAAAGCTTCAAATCATTAGTTTAACATATTTAAGTTAATAAAACTTCTTTAACGCACTGAAGTTTACATAAAGCCTTAACGGTATAACTGCACTGCATTTAGAAGAAATTTCCCTTATCTTATATTTAGGTATAAATTTGACTTTCTTGTATATACTCATTTAGCAAGCGATGCCAAAATGCTTCAAACCATTAGTTTAACATATTTAAAATAATTAAACT
>CM050324.1:10689923-10711297 GCA_027475135.1 Bactrocera correcta | reverse complement strand
AAATAGTTTAGCCTCAGTAGCGTTATCAAAGTTGAAACAAAAATGTGACTATTACCAAGCCCCTGTTAGGAGTAGAAGAAATAGTGAAGATTTTCCTGACAGCTCTTTAAATTATCTAACCAATGCTTTATGTTTGTTCCACCTGTTACCAATAGTTTAGCCGCTAGAGCGTTAGAAAAGTTGAAACAAAAATGTGCCCATTGCCGAGCCCTGGTAGAAAAAAGATTGAAGATTTTTCCTGAGAGCTTTTTAAATTATCTAACCAATGCTTTATGTGTGACTCACCTTGTTCTAATAGTTTAGCCTCAGAGCGTTAGCAAATTTGAAACAAAAATAAGCCCCTGATAGCAGTAGAAGAAAGATTGAAGGCTTTCATGAGAGCTCTTTAAATTATCTAACCAATGCTTTATGTTCGACCCACCTCGTTTCAATAGTTTAGCCACTAGAGCGTTGGCAAAGTTGAAACAAAAATGTGACTAATGCCAAGCCCCTGATAGGAGTAGAAGAAAGAGTGAAGATTTTCCTAAGAGCGCTTTAAATTATCTAACCAATGTTTTATGTTTGACCCACCTCGTTCCCATAGGTTAGCCACTAGAGCGTTAGCAAAGTTGAAACAAAAATGTGACTATTGCCAAGCCCCTGGTAGGAGTAGGATTAAGATTGAAGACTTTCCTGAGAGCTCTTTAAATTATCTAACTAATGCATTATGTTCGACCCACCTCGTTCAAATAGTTTAGCCTCATAGCGTTATCAAAGTTGAAACAAAAATGGGACTATAGCCAAGCCCCTGGTAGGAGTAGAAGAAAAATTGGGGACTCTCCTGAGAGCTCTTTAAATTATCTAACCAATGCTTTATGTTTGGCTCACCTCGTTTAAGTAGTTTACCCGCTAGAGCATTAATAAAAGTGAAACAAAAATGTGACTATTGCCAAGCCCCTGGTAGGAGCAGAAGAAAGATTGAAGACTTTCCTGAGAGCTATTTAAATTATCTAACCAATGCTTTATGTTTGACCCACCTCGTTCCAACAGCTTAGCCACTAGAGCGTTAGCCAAGTTGAAACAAAAATGTGCCAAGCGCCTGTTAGGAGCAGAAGAAAGATTGAAGACTTTCCTGAAAGCCCTTTAAATTATCTAACCAATGTTTTATGTTTGACCCACCTCGTTCCAACAGTTTAGCCACTAGAGCGTTAGCAAAGTTGAAACAAAAATGTGACTATTGCCTGGTAGGAGTAGAAGAAAGATTGAAGACTTTCCTGAGAGCACTTTAAATTATTTAACCAATGCTTTATGTTTGACCCACCTCGTTCCAATAGTTTAGCCGCTAAAGCGTTAGCAAAGTTGAAACAAAAATGTGACTATTGCCAGGCCCCTGATAGGAGTAGAAGAAAGGGTGAAGATTTTCCTGAAAGCCCTTTAAATTATCTAACCAACGTTTTATGTTTGACCCACCTCGTTCCAACAGTTTAGCCACTAGAGCGTTAGCAAAGTTGAAACAAAAATGTGACTATTGCCTGGTAGGAGTAGAAGAAAGATTGAAGACTTTCCTGAGAGCTCTTAAAATTATCTAACCAATGCTTTATGTGTGACTCACCTCTTTCTAATAGTTTAGCCACTAGAGCGTTAGCAAAGTTGAAACAAAAATGGGACTATAGCCAAGCCCCTGGTAGGAGTAGAAGAAAGATTGAAGACTTTCCTGAGAGCTCTTTAAATTAACTAACCAAAGCTTTATGTTCGACCCACCTCGTTTCAATAGTTTAGCCACTAGAGCGTTAGCAAAGTTGAAACAAAATTGTGACTATTGCCAAGCGCCTGGTTAGAGCAGAAGAAAGATTGAAGACTTTCCTGAGAGCTCTTTAAATTATCTAACCAATGCTTTAAGTTTTACCCACTTCGTTCCAATAGTTTAGCCGCTAGATTGTTAGCAAAGTTGAAACAAAAATATGACTATTGCCAAGCCCCTGATAGGAGTAGAAGAAAGAGTGAAGATTTTCCTAAGATCTCTTTAAATTATCTAACCAATGCTTTATGTTCGACCCACCTCGTTTCAATAGTTTAGTCACTAGAGCGTTAGCAAAGTTGAAACAAAAATGTGACTATTGCCAAGCGCCTGGTTAGAGCAGAAGAAAGATTGAAGACTTTCCTGAAAGCCCTTTAAATTATCTAAACTATTAGAAAGAGGTGAGTCACACATAAAGCATTGGTTAGATAATTTAAAGAGCTCTCAGGAAAGTCTTCAATCTTTCTTCTACTCTTAACAGGGGCTTGGCAATAGTCACATTTTTGTTTCACTTCTGATAACGCTCTAGCGGCTAAACTATCTGAACGAGGTGGGTCAAACATAAAACATTGGTTAGATAATTTAAAGAGCTTTCAGGAAAGTCTAAAATCTTTCTTCTACTTCTACCAGGGGCTTGGCAATAGTCACATTTTTGTTTCAAATTTGCTAACGCTTTAGCGGCTAAACTATTTGAACGAGGTGTGTCGAACATTAAGCATTGGTTAGTTAATTTAAAGAGCTCTCAGGAAAGTCTTCAATCTTAATTCTACTTCTACCAGGGGCTTGACAATAGTCACATTTTTGTTTCAACTTTGCTAACGCTCTAGCGGCTAAACTATTAAAACGAGGTGGGTCAAACATAAAGCATTGGTTAGATAATTTAAAGAGCTGTCAGGAAAGTTTTCACTCTTTCTTCTACACCTACCAGGGGCTTGGTAATAGTCACATTTTTGCTTCAACTTTGCTAACGCTCTGAGGCTAAACTATTTGAACGAGGTGGGTCGAACATAAAGCATTGGTTAGTTAATTAAAAGAGCTCTCAGGAAAGTCTTCATTCTTTATTCTAGTCCTTCCAGGGGCTTGGCAATAGTCACATTTTTGTTTCAACTTTGCTAACGCTCTAGCGGCTAAACTATTGGAACGAGGTGTGTCAAACATAAAGCATTGGTTAGATAATTTAAAGTAATGAGTTGAACCATTTCGATATCGATTGCTAAATGTGTATATACAACAAAATCGACTTTATACCTAAATATAAGATTACGGAATTCTTCCAAATGCACTGCCGTTATACCGTTATGGCTTTACGTAAACTTCAGTAAGAAAAAGAAGGTTAATTAACTTAAATATGTTAAACTAATGATTTGAAGCATTTCGATATCGATTGCTAAATGTGTTTAGACAAGAAAATCGACTTTATGCCTACATATAAGACTACGGAATTCTTCCAAATGCAGTGCCGTTATGACGTTATGTCAACTTCAGTTCGCGAAAGGAGGTTTATTAACTTGAACATGTTAAACCAGTTATCTGAAGCATTTCGATATCGATTGCGAAATGTGTATATACAAGAAAAGCGACTTTATACCTAAATATAAAATTATAACATTACGGAATTCTTCCAAATGCACTGTCGTTATGCCGCCATGGCTTTAACCAACTTCAGATCGTTAAAGAAGGTTTATTAACTTAAATATGTTAAACTAATGAGTTGTACCATCTCGATATCGATTGCTAAATGTGTATATACAAGAAAATCGACTTTATACCTAAATATAAGATTACAGAATTCCTCTAAATGCACTGCCGTTATGCCGCCATGGCTTTATGCCAAATTCCGTTCGTTAAAGAAGGTTAATTAACTTAAATATGTTAATCTAATGATTTAAAGCATTTCGATATCGATTGCTAAATGTGTATATACAAGAAAATCGACTTTATGCCTACATATAAGACTACGGAATTTTTCCACATGCAGTGCCGTTATGACGTTATGTCAACTTCAGTTCGCGAAAGGAGGTTTATTAACTTGAACATGTTAAACCAGTTATCTGAAGCATTTCGATATCGATGGCGAAATGTGTATATACAAGAAAAGCGACTTTATACCTAAATATAAAATTATAACATTACGGAATTCTTCTAAATGCACTGCCGCTATACCGTTAAGGCTTTATGTAGACTTCAGTATGCTAAAAAATGTTTATTAACTTAATATGTTAAACTTATGATTTGAAGCATTTCGATATCGATAGCTAAATGTGTATAAACAAAAAAATCGACTTTATGCCTAAATATAAGTTTACGGAATTCTTCTAAATGCACTGCCGTTATGCCGCCATGGCTTTGAGCCAACGTCCGTTCGTTAAAGAAGGTTTATTAACTTAAATATGTTAAACTAATTATTTGAAGCATTTCGATATCGATTGCTAAATGTGTATATACAAGAAAATCGACTTTATACCTAAATATAAGACTACGGAATTCTTCCAAATGTACTGTCGTTATGCCGCCATGGCTTTATATCGACTTCAATACGTTAAAGAAGGTTTATTATCTTAAATATGTTAAACTAATGATTTGAAGCATTTCGATATCGATTGCTAAATGCGTATGTACAACTAAATCGACTTTATACCTAAATATAAGATTACGGAATTTTTCTAAAGGCACTGTCGTTATGCCGCCATGGCTTTATATCACCTTCATTACGTTAAAGAAGGTTAACTAACTTAAATATGTTAAACTAATGATTTGAAGATTTTCGATATCGATTGCTAAATGTGTAAATACAAGAAAATCGACTATATACCTAAATATAAGATTACGGAATTCTTCTACATGCACTGTCGTTATGCCGCCATGGCTTTATACCACCTTCATTACGTTAAAGAAGGTTAATTAACTTAAATATGTTAAACTAATGATTTGAAGCATTTCGACTTCGATTGCTAAATGTGAATATACAACAAAATCGACTTTATACCTAAATATAAGATTACGGAATTCTTCCAAATGTACTGTCGTTATACCGCCATGGCTTTATATCGACTTCAATACGTTAAAGAAGGTTAATTGACTTAAATATGTTAAACTAATGATTTGAAGCAATTCGATATCGATTGCTAGATGCGTATATACAACAAAATCGACTTTATAACTAAATATAAGATAACGGAATTCATATAAATATACTGCCGTTATGCCGTTATGGCTTTATGTAAACTTCAGTAAGATAAAGAAGATAAATTAACTTAAATATGCTAAACCAGTTATTCGATGCATTTCGATATCGATTGCTAAATGTGTAAATACAAGAAAATCGACTTTATACCTAAATATAAGATTACGGAGTTCTTCCAAATGCACTGCCGTTATACCGTTATGGCTTTACGAACACTTCAGTAAGAAAAACAAGGTTAATTAACTTAAATATGTTAAACTAATGAGTTGAACCATCTCGATATCGATTGCTAATGTGTATATACAACAAAATCGACTTTATACCTAAATATAAGATTACGGAATTTTCTAAATGCACTGCCGTTATGCCGCCATGACTTTATATCAACTTCAATACGTTAAAGAAGGTTAATTAACTTAAATATGTTAAACTAATGATTTGAAGCATTTCCTTATCGATTGCTAAATGTGTATATACAAGAAAATCGACTTTATACGTAAATATAAGTTTACGGAATTCTTCTAAATGCCCTGCCGTTATGCCGCCATGGCTTTAAGCCAACTTCAGACCGTTAAAGAAGGTTTATTAACTTAAATATGTTAAACTAATGAGTTGAACCATCTCGATATCGATTGCTAATGTGTATATACAACAAAATCGACCTTATACCTAAATATAAGATTACGGAATTCTTCCAAATGCACTGCCGTTATACCGTTGTGGCTTAACGTAAACTTCAGTGAGAAAAATAAGATTAATTAACTTAAATATGTTAAACTAATGATTTGAAGATTTTCGATATCGATTGCTAAATGTGTAAATACAACAAAATCGACATTATACCTAAATATAAGTATAAGGAATTCTTCCAAATGCACTGCCGTTATAACGCTATGGCTTTATGTTAACTTCAGTTCGTTAAAGAAGGTTTATTAAGTTATATATGTTAAACCAGTTATTTGAAGCATTTCGGTATCGATTGCTTAATGCATATATAAAAGAAAATCGACTTTATACCTAAATATAAGACTACGGAATTCTTCCAAATGTACTGTCGTTTTGCCGCCATGGTTTTATATCAACCTCAATACGTTAAAGAAGGTTAGTTAACTTAAATTTGTTACACTAATGATTTGAAGCATTTCGATATCGCTTGCTTAATGTGTATGTAAAAGAAAATCGAATTTATACCTAAATATAAGATTACGGAATTCTGCCAAATATACTGTCGTTATTCCGCCATGTCTTTATGCCGCCTTCATTACGTTAAAGAAAGCTAATTAACTTAAATATGTTAAACTAATGATTTGAAGCATTTCGTTATCGATTGCTAAATGTGTATATACAAGAAAATCGTCTTTATACCTAAATATAAGATTACGGAATTCTTCTAAATGCACTGCCGTTATGCCGCCATGGCTTTATGCCAACATCCGTTAGTTAAAGAAGGTAAATTAACTTAAATACGTTAAACTAATGATTTGAAGCATTTCGATATCGATTGCTAAATGTGTATGTACAACAAAATCGACTTAATGCCTAAATATAAGATAACGGAATTCATATAAATATACTGCCGTTATGGCTTTATGTAAACTTCAGTAAGATAAAGAAAGTTAATTAACTTAAATATGCTAAACCAGTTATTTGAAGCATTTCGATATCGACTGCAAAATATATATATACAAGAAAATCGACTTTATACCTAAATATAAGATTACGGAATTCTTCTAAATGCACTGTCGTTATGCCGCCATGGCTTTATATCAACTTCAATACGTTAAAGAAGGTTAATTAACTTAAATATGTTAAACTAACGATTTGAAGCATTTCGTTATAGAGTGCTAAATGTGTATATACAAGAAAATCGAATTTATACCTAAATATAAGATTACGGAATTCTTCTAAATGCACTGCCGTTATGCCGCCATCTCTTTAAGCCAACTTCAGATCGTTAAAGAAGGTTTATTAACTTAAATATGTTAAACTACTGAGTTGAGCCATCTCGATATCCATTGCTAATGTGTATATACAACAAAATCGACTTTATACCTAAATATAAGATTACGGAATTCTTCCAAATGCACTGCCGTTATACCGTTATGGCTTTGCGTAAACTTCAGTAAGAAAAATAAGGTTAATTAACTTTAATATGTTAAACTAATGATTTGAAGCATTTCGATATCGATTGCTAAATGTGTATATACAACAAAATCGACTTTATACCTAAATATAAGACTACGGAATTCTTCCAAATGTACTGTCGTTATGCCGCCATGGCTTTATATCAACTTCAGTACGTTAAAGAAGGTTAATTAACTTAAATTTTTTAAACTAATGATTTGAAGCATTTCGATATCGCTTGCTAAATGTGTATGTAAAAGAAAATCGAATTTATACCTAAATATAAGTGTAAGGAATTCCTCCAAATGTACTGTCGTTATGCCGCCATGGCTTTATGTCACCTTCATTACGTTAAAGAAGGCTAATTAACTTAAATATGTTAAACTAATGATTTGAAGCATTTCGTTATCGATTGCTAAATGTGTATATACAAGAAAATCGACTTTATACCTAAATATAAGATTACGGAATTCTTCTAAATGCACTGCCGTTATGCCGCCATGGCTTTATGCCAACTTCCGTTCGTTAAAAAAGGTTAATTAACTTAAATATGTTAAACTAATGATTTGAAGCATTTCGATATCGATTGTTAAATTTGTATGTACAACAAATCCGACTTTATACCAATATATAAGATAACGGAGTTCATATAAATATACTGCCGTTATGACGTTATGGCTTTATGTAAACTTCAGTAAGATAAAGAAGGTTAATTAACTTAAATATGCTAAACCAGTTATTTGAAGCATTTCGATATGGATTGCTTAATGCATATATAAAAGAAAATCGACTTTATACCTAAATATAAGACTACGGAATTCTTTCAAATGTACTGTAGTTATGCCGCCATGGCTTTATATCAACTTCAATACGTTAAAGAAGATTAATTAACATTAATTTGTTAAACTAATGATTTGAAGCATTTCGATATCCTTGCTAAATGTGTATATATAAGAAAATCGAATTTATACCTAAACATAAGATTACGGAATTCTTCCAAATGTACTGTCGTTATGCCGCCATGGCTTTAAGCCAACTTCATATCGTTAAAGAAGGTTTATTAACTTAAATATGTTAAACTAATGAGTTGAAGCATTTCGATATCGCTTGCTAAATGTGCATATACAAGAAAATCGACTTTATACCGAAATATAAGATTACGGAATTCTTCCACATGCACTGCCGTTATGCCGCCATGGCTATATGCCAACTTCAGATCGTTAAAGAAGGTTTATAAACTTAAATATGTTAAACGAATGATTTGAAGCATTTCGATATCGATTGCTAAATGTTTATATACAAGAAAATTGACTTTATACCTAAATATAAGACTGCGGAATTCTTCCAAATGTACTGTCGTTATGCCGCCATGGGTTTATATCAACTTCAATACGTTAAAGAAAGTTAGTTATCTTAAATATGTTAAACATATGATTTGAAGCATTTCGACATCGATTGCTAAATGCGTATAAACAACAAAATCGGCTTTATACCTAAATATAAGATTATGGAACTGTTCTACCTGCACTGTCGTTATGCCGCCATGGCTTTATATCACCTTCATTACGTTAAAGAAGGTTAATTAACTTAAATATGTTAAAATAATGATTTGAAGCATTTCGATATCGATTGCTAAATGCGTATGTACAACAAAATCGACTTTATACCTAAATATAAGATAACGGAGTTCATATAAATCTACTGCCGTTATGCCGTTATGGCTTTATGTAAACTTCATTAAGATAAAGAAGGTTAATTAACTTAAATATGCTAAACCAGTTATTTGAAGCATTCCGATATATATTGTTAAATGTGTAAATACAAGAAAATCGACTTTATACCTAAATATAAGATTACGGAGTTCTTCCAAATGCACTGCCGTTATACCGTTATGGCTTTATGTACACTTCAGTAAGAAAAATAAGGTTAATTAACTTAAATATGTTAAACTAATGAGTTGAACCATCCCGATATCGATTGCCAATGTGTATATACAAAAAAATCGACTTTATACCTAAATATATGATTACGGAATTCTTCCAAATGTACTGTCGTTATGCCGCCATGTCTTTATGTCACCTTCATTACGTTAAAGAATGTTAATTAACTTAAATATGTTAAACTAATGATTTGAAGCATTTAGTTATCGATTGCTAAATGTGTATATACAAGAAAATCGACTTTATACCTAAATATAAGATTACGGAATTCTTCTAAATGCACTGCCGTTATCCCGCCATGGCTTTAAGCCAACTTCAGATCGTTAAAGAAGGCTATTTAACTTAAATATGTTAAACTAATGATTTGAAGCATTTCGGTATCGATTGCTAAATGTGTATATACAAGAAAATCGACTTTATACCTAAATATAAGATTACGGAATTGTTCTAAATGCACTGCCGTTATGCCGCCATGGCTTTATGCCAACATCCGTTAGTTAGAGAAGGTTAATTAACTTAAATATGTTAAACTAATGATTTGAAGCATTTCGATATCGATTGCTAAATGTGTATGTACAACAAAATCGACTTTATACCTAAATATAAGATAACGGAATTCATATAAATATACTGCCGTTATGGCTTTATGTAAACTTCAGTAATATAAAGAAGGTTAATTAACTTAAATATGCTAAACCAGTTATTTGAAGCATTTCGATATCGATTGCAAAATGTGTATATACAAAAAAATCGACTTTATACCTAAATATTAGATAACGGAATTCTTCTACATGCACTGTCGTTATGCCGCCATGGCTTTATATCAACCTCAATACGTTAAAGAAGTTTAATTAACTTAAATATGTTAAACTAATGATTTGAAGCATTTCGTTATAGATTGCTAAATGTGTATATACAAGAAAATCGACTTTATACCTAAATATAAGATAACGGAATTCATATAAATATACTGCCGTTATGCCGTTATGGCTTTATGTAAACTTCACTAAGATAAAGAAGGTTAATTAACTTAAATATGCTAAACCAGTTATTTGAAGCATTTCGATATATATTTGTTAAATGTGTAAATACAAGAAAATCCACTTTATACCTAAACATAAGATTAGGGAATTCTTCTAAATGCACTGCCGTTATGCCGCCATGGCCTTAAGCCAACTTCAGTTCGTTAAAGAAGGTTTATTAACTTAAATATGTTAAACTAATTATTTGAAGCAATTCGATATCGATTGCTAGATGCGTATATACAACAAAATCGACTTTATACCTAAATATAAGATTACGGAATTCTTCCAAATGTACTGTCGTTATGCCGCCATGGCTTTATGTTAACTTCAGTGCGTTAAAGAAGGTAAATTAACTTAAATATGTTAAACTTATGATTTGAAGCATTTCGATATCGATTGCTAAATGCGTATATACAACAAAATCGACTTTATACCTAAATATAAGATAACGGAACTCTTCCACCTGCACTGTCGTTATGCCGCCATGGCTTTATATCACCTTCATTACGTTAAAGAAGGTTAATTAACTTAAATATGTTAAACTAATTATTTGAAGCATTTCGATATCGATTGCTAAATGTGTATATACAAGAAAATCGACTTTATACCTAAATATAAGATTACGGAATTCTTCTAAATGCACTGTCGTTATGCCGCCATGGCTTTATATCAACTTCAATACGTTAAAGAAGGTTAATTAACTTAAATATGTTAAACTAACGATTTGAAGCATTTCGTTATAGAGTGCTAAATGTGTATATACAAGAAAATCGAATTTATACCTAAATATAAGATTACGGAATTCTTCTAAATGCACTGCCGTTATGCCGCCATCTCTTTAAGCCAACTTCAGATCGTTAAAGAAGGTTTATTAACTTAAATATGTTAAACTACTGAGTTGAACCATCTCGATATCCATTGCTAATGTGTATATACAACAAAATCGACTTTATACCTAAATATAAGATTACGGAATTCTTCCAAATGCACTGCCGTTATACCGTTATGGCTTTACGTAAACTTCAGTAAGAAAAATAAGGTTAATTAACTTTAATATGTTAAACTAATGATTTGAAGCATTTCGATATCGATTGCTAAATGTGTATATACAAGAAAATCGACTTTATACGTAAATATAAGTTTACGGAATTCTTCTAAATGCCCTGCCGTTATGCCGCCATGGCTTTAAGCCAACTTCAGACCGTTAAAGAAGGTTTATTAACTTAAATATGTTAAACTAATGAGTTGAACCATCTCGATATCGATTGCTAATGTGTATATACAACAAAATCGACCTTATACCTAAATATAAATTACGGAATTCTTCCAAATGCACTGCCGTTATACCGTTGTGGCTTAACGTAAACTTCAGTGAGAAAAATAAGATTAATTAACTTAAATATGTTAAACTAATGATTTGAAGATTTTCGATATCGATTGCTAAATGTGTAAATACAACAAAATCGACATTATACCTAAATATAAGTATAAGGAATTCTTCCAAATGCACTGCCGTTATAACGCTATGGCTTTATGTTAACTTCAGTTCGTTAAAGAAGGTTTATTAAGTTATATATGTTAAACCAGTTATTTGAAGCATTTCGGTATCGATTGCTTAATGCATATATAAAAGAAAATCGACTTTATACCTAAATATAAGACTACGGAATTCTTCCAAATGTACTGTCGTTTTGCCGCCATGGTTTTATATCAACCTCAATACGTTAAAGAAGGTTAGTTAACTTAAATTTGTTACACTAATGATTTGAAGCATTTCGATATCGCTTGCTTAATGTGTATGTAAAAGAAAATCGAATTTATACCTAAATATAAGATTACGGAATTCTGCCAAATATACTGTCGTTATTCCGCCATGTCTTTATGCCGCCTTCATTACGTTAAAGAAAGCTAATTAACTTAAATATGTTAAACTAATGATTTGAAGCATTTCGTTATCGATTGCTAAATGTGTATATACAAGAAAATCGTCTTTATACCTAAATATAAGATTACGGAATTCTTCTAAATGCACTGCCGTTATGCCGCCATGGCTTTATGCCAACATCCGTTAGTTAAAGAAGGTTAATTAACTTAAATACGTTAAACTAATGATTTGAAGCATTTCGATATCGATTGCTAAATGTGTATGTACAACAAAATCGACTTAATGCCTAAATATAAGATAACGGAATTCATATAAATATACTGCCGTTATGACGTTATGGCTTTATGTAAACTTCAGTAAGATAAAGAAGGTTAATTAACTTAAATATGCTAAACCAGTTATTTGAAGCATTTCGATATGGATTGCTTAATGCATATATAAAAGAAAATCGACTTTATACCTAAATATAAGACTACGGAATTCTTCCAAATGTACTGTAGTTATGCCGCCATGGCTTTATATCAACTTCAATACGTTAAAGAAGATTAATTAACATTAATTTGTTAAACTAATGATTTGAAGCATTTCGATATCCTTGCTAAATGTGTATATATAAGAAAATCGAATTTATACCTAAACATAAGATTACGGAATTCTTCCAAATGTACTGTCGTTATGCCGCCATGGCTTTAAGCCAACTTCATATCGTTAAAGAAGGTTTATTTACTTAAATATGTTAAACTAATGAGTTGAAGCATTTCGATATCGCTTGCTAAATGTGCATATACAACAAAATCGACTTTATACCTAAATATAAGACTACGGAATTCTTCCAAATGTACTGTCGTTATGCCGCCATGGCTTTATGTCAACTTCAGTACGTTAAAGAAGGTTAATTAACTTAAATTTTTTAAACTAATGATTTGAAGCATTTCGATATCGCTTGCTAAATGTGTATGTAAAAGAAAATCGAATTTATACCTAAATATAAGTGTAAGGAATTCCTCCAAATGTACTGTCGTTATGCCGCCATGGCTTTATGTCACCTTCATTACGTTAGAGAAGGCTAATTAACTTAAATATGTTAAACTAATGATTTGAAGCATTTCGTTATCGATTGCTAAATATGTATATACAAGAAAATCGACTTTATACCTAAATATAATTGTAAGGAATTCCTCCAAATGTACTGTCGTTATGCCGCCATGGCTTTATGTCACCTTCATTACGTTAAAGAAGGCTAATTAACTTAAATATGTTAAACTAATGATTTGAAGCATTTCGTTATCGATTGCTAAATGTGTATATACAAGAAAATCGACTTTATACCTAAATATAAGATTACGGAATTCTTCTAAATGCACTGCCGTTATGCCGCCATGGCTTTATGCCAACTTCCGTTCGTTAAAGAAGGTTAATTAACTTAAATATGTTAAACTAATGATTTGAAGCATTTCGATATCGATTGTTAAATTTGTATGTACAACAAATCCGACTTTATACCAATATATAAGATAACGGAGTTCATATAAATATACTGCCGTTATGACGTTATGGCTTTATGTAAACTTCAGTAAGATAAAGAAGGTTAATTAACTTAAATATGCTAAACCAGTAATTTGAAGCATTTCGATATGGATTGCTTAATGCATATATAAAAGAAAATCGACTTTATACCTAAATATAAGACTACGGAATTCTTCCAAATGTACTGTAGTTATGCCGCCATGGCTTTATATCAACTTCAGTACGTTAAAGAAGATTAATTAACATTAATTTGTTAAACTAATGATTTGAAGCATTTCGATATCCTTGCTAAATGTGTATATATAAGAAAATCGAATTTATACCTAAACATAAGATTACGGAATTCTTCCAAATGTACTGTCGTTATGCCGCCATGGCTTTAAGCCAACTTCATATCGTTAAAGAAGGTTTATTAACTTAAATATGTTAAACTAATTAGTTGAAGCATTTCGATATCGCTTGCTAAATGTGCATATACAAGGAAATCGACTTTATACCTAAATATAAGATTACGGAATTCTTCCACATGCACTGCCGTTATGCCGCCATGGCTATTTGCCAACTTCAGATCGTTAAAGAAGGTTTATAAACTTAAATATGTTAAACGAATGATTTGAAGCATTTCGATATCGATTGCTAAATTTTTATATACAAGAAAGTTGACTTTATACCTAAATATAAGACTGCGGAATTCTTCCAAATGTACTGTCGTTATGCCGCCATGGGTTTATATCAACTTCAATACGTTAAAGAAAGTTAGTTATCTTAAATATGTTAAACATATGATTTGAAGCATTTCGACATCGATTGCTAAATGCGTATATACAACAAAATCGGCTTTATACCTAAATATAAGATTATGGAACTGTTCTACCTGCACTGTCGTTATGCCGCCATGGCTTTATATCACCTTCATTACGTTAAAGAAGGTTAATTAACTTAAATATGTTAAAATAATGATTTGAAGCATTTCGATATCAATTGCTAAATGCGTATGTACAACACAATCGACTTTATACCTAAATATAAGATAACGGAGTTCATATAAATCTACTGCCGTTATGCCGTTATGGCTTTATGTAAACTTCATTAAGATAAAGAAGGTTAATTAACTTAAATATGCTAAACCAGTTATTTGAAGCATTCCGATATCTATTGTTAAATGTGTAAATACAAGAAAATCGACTTTATACCTAAATATAAGATTACGGAGTTCTTCCAAATGCACTGCCGTTATACCGTTATGGCTTTATGTACACTTCAGTAAGAAAAATAAGGTTAATTAACTTAAATATGTTAAACTAATGAGTTGAACCATCCCGATATCGATTGCCAAGGTGTATATACAAAAAAATCGACTTTATACCTAAATATATGATTACGGAATTCTTCCAAATGTACTGTCGTTATGCCGCCATGTCTTTATGTCACCTTCATTACGTTAAAGAAGGTTAATTAACTTAAATATGTTAAACTAATGATTTGAAGCATTTAGTTATCGATTGCTAAATGTGTATATACAAGAAAATCGACTTTATACCTAAATATAAGATTACGGAATTCTTCTAAATGCACTGCCGTTATCCCGCCATGGCTTTAAGCCAACTTCAGATCGTTAAAGAAGGCTATTTAACTTAAATATGTTAAACTAATGATTTGAAGCATTTCGTTATCGATTGCTAAATGTGTATATACAAGAAAATGGACTTTATACCTAAATATAAGATTACGGAATTGTTCTAAATGCACTGCCGTTATGCCGCCATGGCTTTATGCCAACATCCGTTAGTTAAAGAAGGTTTATTAACTTAAATATGTTAAACTAATGATTTGAAGCATTTCGATATCGATTGCTAAATGTGTATGTACAACAAAATCGACTTTATACCTAAATATAAGATAACGGAATTCATATAAATATACTGCCGTTATGGCTTTATGTAAACTTCAGTAATATAAAGAAGGTTAATTAACTTAAATATGCTAAACCAGTTATTTGAAGCACTTCGATATCGATTGCAAAATGTGTATATACAAAAAAATCGACTTTATACCTAAATATTAGATAACGGAATTCTTCTACATGCACTGTCGTTATGCCGCCATGGCTTTATATCAACCTTAATACGTTAAAGAAGTTTAATTAACTTAAATATGTTAAACTAATGATTTGAAGCATTTCGTTATAGATTGCTAAATGTGTATATACAAGAAAATCGACTTTATACCTAAATATAAGATAACGGAATTCATATAAATATACTGCCGTTATGCCGTTATGGCTTTATGTAAACTTCACTAAGATAAAGAAGGTTAATTAACTTAAATATGCTAAACCAGTTATTTAAAGTATTTCGATATATATTTGTTAAATGTGTAAATACAAGAAAATCCACTTTATACCTAAACATAAGATTAGGGAATTCTTCTAAATGCACTGCCGTTATGCCGCCATGGCCTTAAGCCAACTTCAGTTCGTTAAAGAAGGTTTATTAACTTAAATATGTTAAACGAATGATTTGAAGCATTTCGATATCGATAGCTAAATGTGTATATACAACAAAATCGACTTTATACCTAAATATAAGATTACGGAATTCTTCCAAATGTACTGTCGTTATGCCGCCATGGCTTTATGTTAACTTCAGTGCGTTAAAGAAGGTAAATTAACTTAAATATGTTAAACTTATGATTTGAAGCATTTCGATATCGATTGCTAAATGCGTATATACAACAAAATCGACTTTATACCTAAATATAAGATAACGGAACTCTTCCACCTGCACTGTCGTTATGCCGCCATGGCTTCATATCACCTTCATTACGTTAAAGAAGGTTAATTAACTTAAATATGTTAAACTAATTATTTGAAGCATTTCGATATCGATTGCTAAATGTGTATATACAAGAAAATCGACTTTATACCTAAATATAAGATTACGGAATTCTTCTAAATGCACTGCCGTTATGCCGCCATGGCTTTATGCCAACTTCAGATCGTTAAAGAAGGTTTATTAACTTAAATATTCTGAACTAATGAGCTGAACCATCTCGATACCGATTGCTAATGTGTATATACAACCAAATCGACTTTATACCTAAATATAAGATTACGGAATTCTTCTAAATTCACTGCCGTTATGCCGCCATGACTTTATATCAACTTCAATACGTTAAAGAAGTTTAATTAACTTAATATGTTAAACTAATGATTTGAAGCATTTCGTTATCGATTGCTAAATGTGTATATACAAGAAAATCGACTTTATACCTAAATATAAGATTACGGAGTTCTTCCAAATACACTGCCGCTATACCGTTATGGCTTTATGTTAACTTCAGTTCGTTAAAGAAGGTTTATTAACTTAAATATGTTAAACCAGTTATTTGAAGCATTTCGATATCGATTGTGAAATGTATATATACAAGAAAATCGACTTTATATATAAAATTATAACATTACGGGATTCTTCTAAATGCACTGCCGTTATACCGTTAAGGCTTTATGTAGACATCAGTATGCTAAAAAATGTTTATTAACTTAATATGTTAAACTAATGATTTGAAGAATTTCGATATCGATAGCTAAATGTGTCTATACAAGAAAATCGACTTTATACCTAAATATAAGATTACGGAATTCTTCTACACGCACTGCCGTTATCCCGCCATGGCTTTAAGCCAACTTCAGATCGTTAAAGAAGGCTATTTAACTTAAATATGTTAAACTAATGATTTGAAGCATTTCGTTATCGATTGCTAAATGTGTATATACAAGAAAATCGACTTTATACCTAAATATAAGATTACGGAATTGTTCTAAATGCACTGCCGTTATGCCGCCACGGCTTTATGCCAACATCCGTTAGTTAAAGAAGGTTAATTAACTTAAATATGTTAAACTAATGATTTGAAGCATTTCGATATCGATTGCTAAATGTGTATGTACAACAAAATCGACTTTATACCTAAATATAAGATAACGGAATTCATATAAATATACTGCCGTTATGGCTTTATGTAAACTTCAGTAATATAAAAAAGGTTAATTAACTTAAATATGCTAAACCAGTTATTTGAAGCATTTCGATATCGATTGCAAAATGTGTATATACAAAAAAATCGACTTTATACCTATATATTAGATAACGGAATTCTTCTACATGCACTGTCGTTATGCCGCCATGGCTTTATATCAACCTCAATACGTTAAAGAAGTTTAATTAACTTAAATATGTTAAACTAATGATTTGAAGCATTTCGTTATAGATTGCTTAATGTGTATATACAAGAAAATCGACTTTATACCTAAATATAAGATAACGGAATTCATATAAAAATACTGCCGTTATGCCGTTATGGCTTTATGTAAACTTCACTAAGATAAAGAAGGTTAATTAACTTAAATATGCTAAACCAGTTATTTGAAGCATTTCGATATATATTTGTTAAATGTGTAAATACAAGAAAATCCACTTTATACCTAAACATAAGATTAGGGAATTCTTCTAAATGCACTGCCGTTATGCCGCCATGGCCTTAAGCCAACTTCAGTTCGTTAAAGAAGGTTTATTAACTTAAATATGTTAAACGAATGATTTGAAGCATTTCGATATCGATAGCTAAATGTGTATATACAACAAAATCGACTTTATACCTAAATATAAGATTACGGAATTCTTCCAAATGTACTGTCGTTATGCCGCCATGGCTTTATGTTAACTTCAGTGCGTTAAAGAAGGTAAATTAACTTAAATATGTTAAACTTATGATTTGAAGCATTTCGATATCGATTGCTAAATGCGTATATACAACAAAATCGACTTTATACCTAAATATAAGATAACGGAACTCTTCCACCTGCACTGTCGTTATGCCGCCATGGCTTTATATCACCTTCATTACGTTAAAGAAGGTTAATTAACTTAAATATGTTAAACTAATTATTTGAAGCATTTCGATATCGATTGCTAAATGTGTATATACAAGAAAATCGACTTTATACCTAAATATAAGATTACGGAATTCTTCTAAATGCACTGCCGTTATGCCGCCATGGCTTTAAGCCAACTTCAGATCGTTAAAGAAGGTTTATTAACTTAAATATTCTGAACTAATGAGCTGAACCATCTCGATACCGATTGCTAATGTGTATATACAACCAAATCGACTTTATACCTAAATATAAGATTACGGAATTCTTCTAAATTCACTGCCGTTATGCCGCCATGACTTTATATCAACTTCAATACGTTAAAGAAGTTTAATTAACTTAATATGTTAAACTAATGATTTGAAGCATTTCGTTATCGATTGCTAAATGTGTATATACAAGAAAATCGACTTTATACCTAAATATAAGATTACGGAGTTCTTCCAAATACACTGCCGCTATACCGTTATGGCTTTATGTTAACTTCAGTTCGTTAAAGAAGGTTTATTAACTTAAATATGTTAAACCAGTTATTTGAAGCATTTCGATATCGATTGTGAAATGTATATATACAAGAAAATCGACTTTATATATAAAATTATAACATTACGGGATTCTTCTAAATGCACTGCCGTTATACCGTTAAGGCTTTATGTAGACATCAGTATGCTAAAAAATGTTTATTAACTTAATATGTTAAACTAATGATTTGAAGAATTTCGATATCGATAGCTAAATGTGTCTATACAAGAAAATCGACTTTATACCTAAATATAAGATTACGGAATTCTTCTAAACGCACTGCCGTTATGCCGCCATGGCCTTAAGACAACTTCAGATCGTTAAAAAAGGTTTTTTAACATTAATATGTTAAACGAATGATTTGAAGCATTTCAACATCGATAGCTACATGTGTATATACAAGAAAATCGACTTTATACCTAAATATAAGATTACGGAATTCTTCTACATGCACTGCCGTATGCCGCCATAGCTATATGACAACTTCAGATCGTTAAAGAAGGTTTATTAACTTAAATATGTTAAACGAATGATTTGAAGCATTTCGATAACGATTGCTAAATGTTTATATACAACAAAATTGACTTCATACCTAAATATAAGACTGCGGAATTTTTCCAAATGTACTTTCGTTATGCCGCCATGGCTTTATATAAACTTCAATACGTTAAAGAAGGTTAATTAACTTAAATGTGTTAAACTTATGATTTGAAGCATCTCGATATCGATTGCATTTCGATATCGATTGCTAAGTGTGTAAATACAAGAAAATCGACTTTGTACCTAAATATAAAGTTATATCATTACGGAATTCTTCTAAATGCACTGCCGTTATACCGTTAAGGCTTTATGTAGACTTCAGTAAGCTAAAAAGCGTTTATTAACTTAATATGTTAAACTAATGATATGAAGCATTTCGATATCGATAGCTAAATGCGTATGTACAACAAAATCGACTTTATACCTTAACATAAGATTACGGAACTCTTCTACCTGCACTGTCGTTATGCCGCCATGGATTTATATCACCTTCATTACGCTAAAGAAGCTTAATTAACTTAAATATGTTAAACTAATGATTTAAAGCATTTCGTTATCGATTGCTAAATGTGTATATACAAGAAAATCGACTTTATACCTAAATATAAGATTACGGAGTTCTTCCAAATACACTGCCGTTATACCGTTATGGCTTTATGTTAACTTCAGTTCGTTAAAGAAGGTTTATTAACTTAAATATGTTAAACCAGTTATCTGAAGCATTTCGATATCGATTGCGAAATGTATATATGCAAGAAAATCGACTTAATATATACCAAATTATAACATTACGGAATTCTTCTAAATGCACTGCTGTTATACCGTTAAGGCTTTATGTAGACTTCAGTATGCTAAAAAATGTTTATTAACTTAATATGTTAAACTAATGATTTGAAGCATTTCGATATCGATAGCTAAATGTGTATATACAAGAAAATCGACTTTTTACCTAAACATAAGTTTACGGAATTCTTCAAAATGCACTGCCGTTGTGCCGCCATGGCTTTAAGCCAACTTCCGTTCGTTAAAGAAGGTTTATTAACTTAAATATGTTAAACTAATGATTTGAAGCATTTCGATATCGATTGCTAGATGCGTATATTCAAGAAAATCGACTTTATACCTAAATATAAGATTACGGAATTCTTCTAAATGCACTGTCGTTATGCCGCCATGGCTTTATAGCACCTTCATTACGGTAAAGAAGGTTAACTAACTCAAATATGTTAAACTAATGAGTTGAAGCATCTCGATATCGATCGCTAAATGTGTATATACAAGCAAATCGACTTTTTGCATAAATATAAGACTACGGAATTCTTCCAAATGAACTGTCGTTATGCCGTCATGGCTTTATGTTAACTTCAGTGCGTTAAAGAAGGTTTATTAACTTAAATATGTTAAACTAATGATTTGAAGCATTTCGTAATCGATTGCTAAATGTTTATATACAAGAAAATTGACTTTATACCTAAATATAAGACTGCGGAATTCTTCCAAATGTACTGTCGTTATGCCGCCATAGCTTTATATCAACTTCAATACGTTAAAGAAGGCTAATTAACCTAAATATGTTAAACAAATGATATGAAGCATTTCAATATCGATAGCTAAATGTGTATATACAAGAAAATCGACTTTATACCTAAATATAAGATTACGGAATTCTTCTACATGCACTGCCGTTATGCCGCCATGGCTATATGCCAACTTCAGATCATTAAAGAGGGTTAATTACTTAGATATGTTAAACTAATGATTTGAAGCATTTCGATATCGACTGCTAAATGTTTATATACAAGAAAATTGACTTTATACCTAGATATAAGATTGCGGAATTCTTCCAAATATACTGTCCTTATGCCGCCATGGCTTTATATCAACTTCAATACGTTAAAGAAGGTTAATTAACTTAAA
>CM050324.1:10629164-10689423 GCA_027475135.1 Bactrocera correcta | reverse complement strand
TGGAAGCAGTCCAGTCAATTTTGGCAGTACCAAAGCTTCCGCTTCTAGTTTCAAACTTTTGTTACGGGGCGAGCCAATTGTGATCGAGCATACCGATTGAACTCGTCCTGATACGGTATTATTCAATCCTGAAACTCGCGCGCTGACCTTTTTGGTTTCCAGATGTAAGCGTTTTTGCAGACTATTGCTTACGAAGGTGGCTTCAGATCCCGAATCAATCAGAGCTCTGACAGTGAAGGTGCTCTCGTTGTGACATATGGTCACCATGGCTGTACCTAAGAGCATGCTTCGACTGGTAGGCACATTTGAAATATTGGCCTTAATAGAGGCCACATGAGATTTAGTAGAAACCTCAGTAGTGTCGGTGCTGCCAGATATCTGAGCTGTATCCTCACTCTGATCCCGGTGGATCATAGAGTGATGTCTCTGTTTACATTTATTACAATTAAACAGACTTTTACAATTTGTGACTTCATGTGAGTCCGATAAACAGTTTAGGCAGACGTGTAGTTTTCTGACCGCATTTAATCGTGCATTAGGCTGCATCTCAATGAATCGCTGACAAGTTTTCAAAATGTGCGATTGAGATGAGCACAGTTTACATCTGGTATTGTTGGTTTTGGCGTGATGGGCATTGATGTTTTTAGATCCAATCCTTGACTGCAAGGTTGGCATCCGATCTTCATCATCAGCCGACTTAATTTTGGGTTGAGTGCCTAACTCGCCTTTGAGATTTGATACTCTTTCAAGCGTTTTAACCCGTTTGGTTAGAAACTTGTCTAACTCAACCCATTTTGGGATCTCTGAATCCGAAACCAGAGATTGTTCCCAAAGCGACAGTGTATAGTCCAGCAGTCGGATAGAACACAAGTACGTAAATATGGCATCCCAGCTATCTGTATTGATGCCATGTATTTGTAAAGCTGAAATGCAGCTATTAATCTCCCGCTGTAAATTTCTGAGTTCGGTCTCAGATTCTGTTGAGATGTGCGGAAGCTTGAATAGTAAATTTAATTGTGTGTTGACAAGCACTCGCTTGTTTTCATACCTACACAACAAATTGTTCCAAGCCAATGCCAATCCGTCATTCGTCAGTGGCGCTTTCGAAACGATATCTTTTGCCTCACCTCGCGTTTTTTGATTCAAATGGAATAACTTACCTCACGGGTTCTACAGTTTGTTGTAACCGTTCAGGTTGAATCACCGTTGAATTGGAAGTAGGGCTTTGGTTGAACGCCGTGAGGTTGTGCATGTGTTCGCCCATCAAGGCCGCGCAACACACATAAGCGTGGTAACAGCTTGTATATTTAAGTTTGAGGTCGTCAATTGAGCTTGTGTCGGAAGGATCCACTTTTGGCAAACACAACTTGTATTCTGACTTTACCTCTGCCCACAGAGATTTCAGTTCAGCTTGTTGAACTTCGAGAGAGTAGGCACTTTGATTGTTTGCTGTTGGAGTAAAAGACTCCTCAAACTCCCGTAGAGCGTCTGCAGCTGTGGTAAAGGCTCTAATTGATTCCATTGTTTTCAAAAATTTAAACGGAACTGCAAAAATGTTGCACAAAATCGGATCGAAAACTTGAAATTGAAATTTAAAAAATATTTGCAAATATGTTGCAAAAGTTATTGAACCAATCCGGACAAGTTATAAATTAGTAGTGCGTTGTTTCTTAGTGAAGAGTGAATTTTCGAACGAACAAAAAAAAGTAATAAATTTAGTGAAGTATTTTTTTTTTCAAATATTTTTTTCAAATTTAATTCGAATGTGCTTGCTGGGTAATCGGCCCAATGCACTTGCACACCTAGTCTTCAACTATGTACCCAAACAAAATTGATTTGTGCTTAATTGCTTTATTAAAATGTACAAATACAATAATTGAATAAATTCACAAGAACTTATTTGAATTTATTCACATTCACTTTTGTTCACTGGGTTATTCTAATTTATCACTGCACTATTCCGCTTGTTGCTGTCCTTCTGGAATGGCTGCTGCGCTGCCTTGCCTCTGCTGCTTTGCCTATGCTGGTATGCCGCTCTCACTTTTGTGCTTGGCCTGTGCTGCTTTACCTTTCTGCTGCTTGGCCTTGGCTGCTTGGCCTGTGCTGCTTCTCTGTGCTGCTTTGCTGCTTGCCTGTGTTGCTTGGGCTTTGCTGCTCTTCCTTTGCTGCTTTCACTTCGCTATTTGGCTTAGCTGTCGCTCACTTCACTTTTTTTAATTTTTTAGTGTCACTCACTGCACTTTGTATTTTTTTTGTTTACACTCGCGAAACTGCAGCTGCGTTATTGCTGCTTGCCTTTATTGCTATTCGAGCAATATATGAGAAGGCAGAGTTGAGGGACTAAACTCAAATTAATCATAAGAAAAACCAAAGAACCGAGAGAGATTTTTGGCGCTCAAGACGATTTTGTGCGTCCAAGAAATTTATATTTTTTTTTCTCGAATAACAAAGTGTGTGGTTTTTTTTGCAAAGTGGAATAAGTGCATTTGCCAGGTGTATTTGTTGTTGTACTTAAATGAAGTACAATACTACCTGCAATCTTGTGCTTTGATTTTGTGGGTAGAGTGCCAAAAATAAGTTTTGGTCTCCACTTCACACAGCACAATGGGTTTTGTACATAAATGATGCACAAATTGTCCAATCTATTGCCTTATAGCTTGCAGAGCACAAATCCAAAATATGTTTGGCTGTAACTTGCGAGTTGCTAAAGCGGGCAAATTATGCACTTTCACTTTAAATAAAATTCACTTGTTACCTGTTATCCGGCTCGAAGGACCAATGATAATTCGGGTGGTGGAGCACGGTGCTCGTTCGTTCCAAAATGTGGTTGGCCGTGGGGAAACGGTCGGCGAAATTTATTCCACAAATGTTAAATAAGAAAACCACGTCCGTACCGCAGCGTCGTCGCAAAAGAAAAGAAAAGATTAATCTGCCGATACAGACGTGGCAAAAGAAATTGGGCGGGGGCGGCGTCAAAATTAATAAACCTTCTTTAACGAACGGAAGTTGGCTTAAAACCTTGGCGGCAAAACAGCAGTGCATTTAGAAGAATTCCGTAAACTTATATTTATGTATAAAGTCGATTTTATTATATATACACATTTAGCAATCGATATCGAAATGCTTCAAATCATTAGTTTAACATATTTAAGTTAATTAATCTTCTTTAGCGAACGGAAGTTGGCGTAAAGCCATGGCGGCATAACGGCAGTGCATTTAGAAGAATTTCGTAATCTTATATTTAGGTATAAAGTCGATTTTCTTGTATATACACATTTAGCAATCGATATCGATATGCTTCAAATCATTAGTTTAACATATTTAAGTTAATTATCCTTCTTTTTCTTACTGAAGTTTACATAAAGCCACAACGGTATAACGGCAGTGCATTTGGAAGAACTCCGTAATCTTATATCTAGGAATAAAATCGATTTTCTTGTATATACACATTTAGCATTCGATATCGAGATGGTTTAACTAATTAGTTTAACATATTTAAGTTAATAAACCTTCTTTAACGATCTGAAGTTTGCATATAGCTATGACGGCATAACGGCACTGCATGTAGAAGAATTCCGTAATCTTATATTTAGGTATAAAGTCGATTTTCTAGTATATACACATTTAGCTATCGAAATGCTTCAAATCATTAGTTTATCATATTAAGTTAATAAACATTTTTTAGCTTACTGAAGTCTACATAAAGCCTTAACGGTATAACGGCAGTGCATTTAGAAGAATTCCGTAATGTTATAATTTTTTATTTAGGTATAAAGTCGATTTTCTTGTATTTACACGTTTAGCAATCGATATCGAAATGCTTCAAACCATTAGTTTAACATATTTAAAATAATTAACCTTCTTTAACGTATTGAAGGTGATATAAAGCCATGGCGGCATAACGACAGTGCATTTAGGAGAATTCCGTAATCTTATTTTTAGGTATATAGTCGATTTTCTTGTATTTACACATTTAGCAATCGATATCGAAAATCTTCAAATCATTAGTTTAACATATCTAAGTTAATTAACCTTCTTTAAAGTAATGAAGGTGATATAAAGCCATGGCGGCATAACGACAGTGCATTTAGAAAAATTCCGTAATCTTATATTTAGGTATAAGTTCGATTTTGTTGTATATAGGCATTTAGCAATCAATATCGAAATGCTTCATATAGCTGGTTTAGCATATTTAGGTTAATTAACCCCCTCTATCTTACGGAAGTTTACATAAAGCCATAACGGCATAACGGCAGTATGTTTGGGTGAATTCCGTAATCTTTTATTTAGGTATAAAATCGATTTTCTTGTACATACACATTTAGCAATCAATATCGAAATGCTTCAAATCATTCGTATAGCATATTTAAGTAAATTAACCTTCTTTAACGTACTGAAATTTATATAAAGCCATAACGGCATAACGGCAGTGTATTTCGAAGAATTCCGTAATCTTATATTTGGATATAAAGCCGAATTTGTTGTATATACGCATTAAGCAATCGATATCGAAATTCTTCAAATCATTAGTTTAACATATTTAAAATAATTAACCTTCTTTAACGGTCTGAAGTTGGCATATAGCCACGGCGGCATTACGGCAGTGCATGTAAAAGAATTCCGTAATCTTTTATTTAGGTATAAAGTCGATTTTCTTTTATATACACATTTAGATATCGATATCGAAATGCTTCAAATCATTAGTTTAACATATTAATTTAATAAGCATTTTTTAGCTTACTGAAGTCTACATAAAGCCTTAACGGTATAACGGCAGTGCATTTAGAAGAATCCCGTTATCTTATATTTAGGTATAAATTCGATTTTCTTGTATATACACATTTAGCAAGCGATATCGAAATGCTTCAAATCATTAGTTTAGCATATTTAATTTAATTAACCTTCTTTAACTTATTGAAGTTGATATAAAGCCATGGCGGCATAACAGCAGTGCATTTAGAAGAATTCGGTAATTTTATATTCAGGTATAAAGTCGATTTTCTTGTATATACACATTTAGCAAGCGATATCGAAATGCTTCATCTCATTAGTTTAACATATTAAAGTTAATTAACCTTATTTGTCTTACTGAAGTTTACATAAAGCCATAACGGTATAACGGCAGGGCATTTGGAAGAATTCCGTAATCTTATATTTAGGTATAAAGTCGATTTTCTTGTATATATATATTTCGCAATCGATATCGAGATGCTTCAACTCATTAGTTTAACATATTTAAGTTAATAAACCTTCTTTAACGAACTGAAGTGTGCATAAAGCCATGGCGGCATAACGGCAGTGCATGTAGAAGAATTCCGTAATCGTATATTTAGGTATGTAGTCGATTTTCATAGATTTACACTTTTAGCAATCTGTATCGAAAATCTTCAAATAACTGGTTTAGCATATTTAGGTTAATTAAACTTGTTTATCGTACTGAAGTTTAAATAAAGCCATAACGGCATAACGGCAGATATTTGGGTGAATTCCGTAATCTTTTATTTACGTATAAAATCGATTTTCTTGTATATACACATTTATCAATCGATATCGAAATGCTTCATCTCATTAGTTTAACATATTTAAGTTAATAAACCTTCTTTAATGATCCGAAGTTGGCATAACGGCAGTGGATGTAGAAGAATTCCGTAATCTTATATTTAGGTATAAAGTCGATTTTCTTGTATATATGCATTTAGAAATCGATATCGCAATGCTTCAAATCATTTGTTTAACATATTTAAGTTAATTAACCAACTTTAACGTATTGAAGGTGAAATAAAGCCATGGCGCCATCACGACAGTAATTTGGAAGAACTCCGTAATCTTATATTTAGGTATAAAGTCGATTTTCTTGTATATACACATTTAGCAATCGATATCGCAATGCTTCAAATCATTTGTTTAACATATTTAAGTTAATTAACCATCTTTAACGTATTGAAGGTGAAATAAAGCCATGGCGCCATAACGACAGTAATTTGGAAGAATTCCGTAATCTAATATTTGTGTATAAAGTCGATTTTCTTGTATATATGCATTAAGCAGTCGATATCGAAATGCTTTAAATAACTGGTTTAACATATTTAAGTTAATAAACCATCTTTATCTTACTGAAGTTAACATAAAGCCATGGCGGAATAACGGCAGTGCATTTGGAATAATTCCGTTATCCTATGTTTAGGTATAAAGTCAAGTTTCTTGTATATATGCATTAAGCAATCGATATCGAAATGCTTCTAATAACTGGTTTAACATATTTAAGTTAATAAACCTGCTTTAACCTACCGAAGGTGACATGAAGCCCTGGCGGCATAACGGCAGTGCATGTAGAAGAATTCCGTAATTTTATATTTAGGTATAAAATCGATTTTTTTGTTTAAACACATTTAGCAGTCGATAACGAAATGCTTCAAATCATTAGTTTAACATATTAAGTTAATAAACATTTTTTAGCTTACTGAAGTCTACATAAAGCCTTAACGGTATAACGGTAGTGCATTTAGAAGAATTCCGTAATGTTATAATTTTATATTTAGGTGTAAAGTCGATTTTCTTGCATTTACACATTTAGCAGTCGATATCAAAATGCTTCAAATCATTAGTTTAACATATTTAAGTTAATTAACCTTCTTTAACGTATTGAAGTTGACATAAAGCCATGGCGGCATAACGACAGTACATTTGGAAGAATTCCGTAATCTTATATTTAGGTATAAAGTCGATTTTCTTGTATATACACATTTAGCAATCGATATCGAAATGCTTCAAATCATTAGTTTAACATATTTAAGTTAATAAACTTTTTTTAGCTCACTGAAGTCGACATAAAGCCTTAACGGCATAACGGCAGTGCATTTGGAAGAATTCCGTGATCTTATATTTAGGTATAAATTCGATTTTCTGGTATATACACATTAAGCAATCTATAACGAAATGCCTCAAATCATAAGTTTAACATATTTAAGTTAATAAACCTACTTTAACGCACTGAAGTCTACATAAAGCCTTAACGGTATAACTGCACTGCATTTGGAAGAATTCCGTAATCTTATACATATTTAGGTATAAAGTCGATTTTCTTGTATATACACATTTAGCAATCGATATCGAAATGCTTCAAATCATTAGTTTAACATATTTAAGTTAATAAACTTCTTTAACGCACTTAAGTCTACATAAAGCCTTAATGGTATAACTGCAGTGCATTTGGAAGAATTCCGTTATCTTATATTTAGGTATCAATTCGATTTTCTTGTATATGCTCATTTAGCAATCGATATCGAAATGCTTCAAACCATTAGTTTAACATATTTAAGTTAAAAAAAGCCTTCTTTAACGTAATGAAGTTAACATAAAGCCATGGCCCATAACGGCAGTGCATGTAGAAGAATTCCGTAATCTTATATTTAGGTATAAGTCGATTTTCATAGATTTACACTTTTAGCAATCGTATCGAAAATCTTCAAATCATTGGTTTAAGCATATTTGGGTTTAAATTTAAAACCTTGTTTAAATCGTACTGAAGTTTAAATAAAGCCATAACGGCATAACGGCAGAATTTGGAGTGAATTCCGTAATCTTTTATTTAGGTATAAATCGATTTTCTTGTATATACACATTTAGCAATCGATATCGAAATGCTTCATCTCATTAGTTTATCATATTTAAGTTAATAAACCTTCTTTAACGATCCGAAGTTGGCATAACGGCAGTGGATGTAGAAGAATTCCGTAATCTTATATTTAGGTATAAAATCGATTTTCTTGTATATATGCATTTAGAAATCGATATCGCAATGCTTCAAATCATTTGTTTAACATATTTAAGTTAATTAACCATCTTTAACGTATTGAAGGTGAAATAAAGCCATGGCGCCATCACGACAGTAATTTGGAAGAACTCCGTAATCTTATATTTAGGTATAAAGTCGATTTTCCTGTATATATGCATTTAGAAATCGATATCGAAATGCTTCAAATAATTAGTTTAACATATTAAAGTTAATTAACCATCTTTAACGTATTGAAGGTGAAATAAAGCCATGGCGCCATAACGACAGTAATTTGGAAGAATTCCGTAATCTTAAATTTAGGTATAAAGTCGATTTTCCTGTATATATGCATTTAGAAATCGATAACGAAAAGCTTTAAATCATTAGTTTAACATATTTAAGTTAATTAACCATTTTTAACGTATTGAAGGTGAAATAAAGCCATGGCGCCATCACGACAGTAATTTGGAAGAACTCCGTAAACTTATATTTAGGTATAAAGTCGATTTTCTTGTATATACACATTTAGCAATCGATATCGAAATGCTTCAAATCAATAGTTTAACATATTAAAGTTAATTAACCATCTTTAACGTATTGAAGGTGAAATAAAGCCATGGCGCCATAACGACAGTAATTTGGAGGAATTCCATAATCTTATATTTAGGTATAAAGTCGATTTTCTTGTATATATGCATTTAGAAATCGATATCGCAATGCTTCAAATCATTTGTTTAACATATTTAAGTTAATTAAGCCATGGCGCCATAACGACAGTAATTTGGAAGAATTACGTAATCTTATATTTAGGTATAAAGTCGATTTTCTTGTACTAGCACATTTAGCAATCGATATCGAAATGCTTCAAATAACTGGTTTAACATATTAAAGTTAATAAACCTTCTTTAACCTACCGAAGGTGACATGAAGCCATGGCGGCATAACGGCAGTGCATGTAGAAGAATTCCGTAATTTTATATTTAGGTTTAAAATCGATTTTTTTGAATAAACACATTTAGCAATCGATATCGAAATGCTTCAAATCATTAGTTTAACATATTTAAGTTAATTAACCCTCTTTATCTTACTTAAGTCTACATAAAGCCTTAACGGTATAACTGCAGTGCATTTAAGAATTCCGTAAACTCGTATTTAGGTATAAATTCGATTTTCTTGTATATGCACATTTAGCACTCTATATCGAAATGCCTTAAATCATTAGTTTAACATATTTAAGTTAATAAACCTTCTTTAACGCACTGAAGTCTACATAAAGCCTTAACGCTATAACTGCACTGCATTTGGAAGAATTCCGTAATCTTATATTTAGGTATAAAGTCGATTTTCTTGTATACACACATTTAGCAATCGATATCGAAATGCTTCAAATCATTAGTTTAACATATTTAAGTTAATAAACCTTCTTTAACGCACTGAAGTCTACATAAAGCCTTAACGGTATAACTGCACTGCATTTAGAAGAATTCCGTTATCTTATATTTAGGTATAAATTCGACTTACTTGTATATGCTCATTTAGCCAGCGATATCAAAATGCTTAAAACCATTAGTTTAACATATTTAAGTTAATTAACCTTCTTTAACGTATTGAAGTTGATATAAAGCCATAACGGCAGTCCATTTGGAAGAAATCCGTAATCTTATATTTAGGTATAGAGTCGATTTTGTTTTCACATATAGATATCTATATCGAAATGCTTCAAATAATTAGTTTAACATTTTAAGTTAATAAACACTTTTTAGCTTACTGAAGTCTGCATAAAGCTCTAACGGTATAACGGCAGTTCATTAAAAGAATTCCGAAATGTTATAATTTATATTTAGGTATAAACTCGATTTTCTTGTATATACACATTTAGCAAGCGATTTTGAAATGCTTCAAATCATTAGTTTAACATATTTAAGTTAATTAACCTTCTTTAACGTATTGAAGTTGATAAAAAGCCATGGCGGCATAGCGACAATACATTTGGAAGAATTCCGTAATCTTATATTTAGGTATAAAGTCGATTTTAATGTATATACACATTTAGCAATCGATATCGAAATGCTTCAAATCATTAGTTTAACATATTTAAGTTAACAAACCTATTTTAACGCACTGAAGTTAACACAAAGCCATGGCGGCATAACGGCTAATATTTAGGTATAAAGTCGATTTTCTTGTATATACACATTTAGCAATCGATATCGAAATGCTTCAAATCATTAGTTTAACATATTAAAGTTAATTAACCATCTTTAACGTATTGAAGGTGAAATAAAGCCATGGCGCCATAACGACAGTAAATTGGAAGAATTCCGTAATCTTAAATTTAGGTATAAAGTCGATTTTCCTGTATATGTGCATTTAGAAATCGATAACGAAATGTTTTAAATCATTAGTTTAACATATTTAAGTTAATTAACCATCTTTAACGTATTGAAGGTGAAATAAAGCCATGGCGCCATCACGACAGTAATTTGGAAGAATTCCGTAATCTTATATTTAGTTATAAAGTCGATTTTCTTGTATACACACATTTAGCAATCGATATCGAAATGCTTCAAATCATTAGTTTAACATATTAAAGTTAATTAACCATCTTTAACATATTGAAGGTGAAATAAAGCCATGGCGCCATAACGACAGTACTTTGGAGGAATTCCATAATCTTATATTTAGGTATAAAATCGATTTTCTTGTATATATGCATTTAGAAATCGATATCGAAATGCTTCAAATCATTGTTTAACATATTTAAGTTAATTAACCATCTTTAACGTATTGAAGGTGAAATAAAGCCATGGCGCCATAACGACAGTAATTTGGAAGAATTCCGTAATCTTATATTTAGGTATAAAGTCGATTTTCTTGTATATATGCATTTAGAAATCGATATCGAAATGCTTCAAATTATTAGTTTAACATATTTAAGTTAATTAACCATCTTTAACGTATTGAAGGTGAAATAAAGCCATGGCGCCATAACGACAGTAATTTGGAAGAGATACGTAATCTTATATTCGGGTATAAAGTCGATTTTCTTGTATATATGCATTAAGCAATCGATATCGAAATGCTTCAAATAACTGGTTTAACATATTTAAGTTAATAAACCTTCTTTATCTAACTGAAGTTAACATAAAGCCATGGCGGAATAACGGCAGTGCATTTGGAAGAATTCCGATATCCTATGTTTAGGTATAAAGTCAAGTTTCTTGTACTAGCACATTTAGCAATTGATATCGAAATGCTTCAAATAACTGGTTTAAAATATTTAAGTTAATAAACCTGGTTTAACCTACCGAAGTTGACATGAAGCCATGGCGGCATAACGGCAGTGCATGTAGAAGAATTCCGTTATTTTGTATTTAGGTATAAAATCGATTTTTTTGTTTAAACACATTTAGCAGTCGATATCGAATTGCTTCAAATCATTAGTTTAGCACATTTAAGTTAATTAACCCTCTTTATCTTACTAAAGTCTACATAAAGCCTTAACGGTATAACTGCTGTGCATTTAAGAATTCCGTAATCTCGTATTTAGGTATAAATTCGATTTTCTTGAATACACGCATTTAGCAAGCGATATCGAAATGCTTCAAATCATTAGTTTAACATATTTAAGTTAGTTAACCTTCTTTAACGTACTGAAGTTGGTATAAAGCCATGTCGACATAACGGCAGTGCATTTAGAAGAATTCCGTAATCTTATATTTAGAAATAAAGTCGATTTTGTTGTATATACACATTTAGCAATGGATATCGAAATGCTTCAAATCATTAGTTTAACATATTTAAGTTAATAAACCTTCTTTAACGATCTGAAGTGGGCATACAGCTATGCAGGCCTAACGGCAGTGCATGTAGAAGAATCCAATAATCTTATATTTAGGTATAAAGTCGATTTTCTTGTATATACATATTTTTCTATCGATATCGAAATGCTTCAAATCATTAGTTTAACACATTAAGTTAATAAACATTTTTAAGCTTACCGAAGTCTACATAAAGCCTTAACGGTATAACTGCTGTGCATTTAAGAATTCCGTAATCTCGTATTTAGGTATAAATTCGATTTTCTTGAATACACGCATTTAGCAAGCGATATCGAAATGCTTCAAATCATTAGTTTAACATATTTAAGTTAGTTAACCTTCTTTAACGTATTGAAGTTGACATAAAGCCATGGCGGCATAACGACAGTACATTTGGAAGAATTCCGTAATCTTATATTTAGGTATAAAGTCGATTTTCTTGTATATACACATTTAGCAATCGATATCGAAATGCTTCAAATCATTAGTTTAACATATTTAAGTTAATAAACTTTTTTTAGCTCACTGAAGTCTACATAAAGCCTTAACGGCATAACGGCAGTGCATTTAGAAGAATTCCGTGAACTTATATTTAGGTATAAATTCGATTTTCTTGTATATACACATTTAGCAATCTATAACAAAATGCCTCAAATCATAAGTTTAACATATTTAAGTTAATTAACTTTTTTTAACGTATTGAAGCTGATATAAAGCCATAACGGTAGTGCATTTGGAAGAATTCCGTAATCTTATATTTAGGTATAAAGTCAATTTTCTTTTATATACACATTTAGATATCTATATCGAAATGCTTCAAATCATTAGTTTAACATATTAAGTTAATAAACACTTTTTAGCTTACTGAAGTCCACATAAAGCTTTAACGGTATAACGGCAGTGCATTTAGAAGAATTCCGTAATGTTATATTTTTATATTTAAGAATAAATTCGATTTTCTTGTCTATACACATTTAGCAAGCGATATCGAGATGCTTCAAATCATTAGTTTAACATGTTTAAGTTAATGAAGTTTCTTTAACGCCTGAAGTTAACATAATGCCATGGCGCCATAACGGCAGTGCATGTAGAAGAATTCCGTAATCTTATATTTAGGTATGAATTCGATTTTCTTGTATACACTCATTTAGCAATCGATATCGAAATGCTTCAAATCATTAGTTTAACATATTTGAGTTAATAGAGTTTCTTTAACGCCTAAAGTTAACATAAAGCCATGGCGCCATAACGGCAGTGCATGTAAAGGAATTCCGTAATCTTATATTTAGGTATGTAGTCGATTTTCTTGGATTTGCACATTTAGCAATCGATATCAAAAATCTTCAAATAACTGGTTTAGCATATTTAGGTTAATTAAACTTGTTTATCGTACTGAAGTTTAAATACAGCCATAACGGCATAACGGCATAACGGCAGTATATTTGGGTGAATTCCGTAATCTTTTATTTACGTATAAAATCGATTTTCTTGTATATACACATTTAGCAATCGATATCGAAATGCTTCAACTCATTAGTTTAACATATTTAAGTTAATAAACCTTATTTAACGATCTGAAGTTGGCATAACGGCAGTGGATGTAGAAGAATTCCGTAATCTTATATTTAGGTATAAAGTCGATTTTCTTGTATATATGCATTTTGAAATCGATAACGAAATGCTTTAAATCATAAGTTTAACATATTTAAGTTAATTAACCATCTTTAACGTATTGAAGGTGAAATAAAGCCATGGCGCCATCACGACAGTAATTTGGAAGAATTCCGTAATCTTATATTTAGGTATAAAGTCGATTTTCTTGTATATACACATTTAGCAATCGATATCGAAATGCTTCAAATCATTGGTTTAACATATTAAAGTTAATTAACCATCTTTAACGTATTGAAGGTGAAATAAAGCCATGGCGCCATAACGACAGTAATTTGGAGGAATTCCATAATCTTATATTTAGGTATAAAGTCGATTTTCTTGTATATATGCATTTAGAAATCGATATCGAAATGCTTCAAATCATTGTTTATCATATTTAAGTTAATTAACCATCTTTAACGTATTGAAGGTGAAATAAAGCCATGGCGCCATAACGACAGTAATTTGGAAGAATTCCGTAATCTTATATTTAGGTATAAAGTCGATTTTCTTGTATATATGCATTTAGAAATCGATATCGAAATGCTTCAAATAACTGGTTTAAAATATTTAAGTTAATAAACCTTCTTTAACCTACCGACGGTGACATGAAGCCATGGCGGCATAACGGCAGTGCATGTAGAAGAATTCCGTAATTTTATATTTAGGTATAAATTCGATTTTTTTGTATAAACACATTTAGCAATCGATATCGAAATGCTTCAAATCATTAGTTTAACATATTTAAGTTAATTAACCCTCTTTATCTTACTTAATTCTACATAAAGCCTTAACGGTATAACTGCAGTGCATTTAAGAATTCCGTAATCTCGTATTTAGGTATAAATTCGATTTTCTTGAATACACACATTTAGCAAGCGATATCGAAATGCTTCAAATCATTAGTTTAACATATTTAAGTAAGTTAAACTTCTTAAACGATCTGAAGTGGGCATACAGCCATGAGGCATAACGGCAGTGCATGTAGAAGAATTCCATAATCTTATACTTAGGTATAAAGTCGATTTTCTTGTATATACATATTTAGCAATCTATATCGAAATGCCTTAAATCATTAGTTTAACATAATTAAGTTAATAAACCTTCTTTAACGCACTGAAGTCTACATGAAGCCTTAACGGTATAACTGCACTGCATTTAGAAGAATTCCATTATCTTATATTTAGGTATAAATTCGACTTACTTGTATATGCTCATTTAGCCAGCGATATCAAAATGCTTCAAACCATTAGTTTAACATATTTAAGTTAATTAACCTTCTTTAACGTATTGAAGTTGATATAAAGCCATAACGACAGTACATTTGGAAGAATTCCGTAATCTTATATTTAGGTATAAAGTCGATTTTCTTGTATATATGCATTTAGAAGTCGATATCGAAATGCTAAAAATCATTAGCTTAACATATTTAAGTTAATTAACCATCTTTAACGTATTGAAGGTGAAATAAAGCCAAGGCGCCATAACGAGAGTAATTTGGAAGAATACCGTAATCTTATATTTGGGTATAAAGTCGATTTTCTTGTATATATGCATTAAGCAATCGATACCGAAATGCTTCAAATAACTGGTTTAACATATTTAAGTTAATAAACCTTCTTTATCTAACTGAAGTTAACATAAAGCCACGGCGGATTAACGGCAGTGCATTTCGAAGAATTCCGTTATCCTATGTTTAGGTATAAAGTCAGGTTTCTTGTACTAGCACATTTAGCAATCGATATCGAAATGCTTCAAATAAATGGTTTAAAATATTTAAGTTAATAAACCTGCTTTAACATACCGAAGGTGATATGAAGCCATGGCGGCATAACGGCAGTGCATGTAGAAGAATTCCGTTATTTTGTGTTTAGGTATAAAATCGATTTTTTTGTTTAAACAAATTTAGCAGTCGATATCGAAATGCTTCAAATCATTAGTTTAACATATTTAAGTTAATTAACCCTCTTTATCTTACTTAAGTCTACATAAAGCCTTAACGGTATAACTGCAGTGCATTTAAGAATTCCGTAATCTCGTATTTAGGTATAAATTCGATTTTCTTGAATACACACATTTAGCAAGCGATATCGAAATGCTTCAAATCATTAGTTTAACATATTTAAGTTAGTTAACCTTCTTTAACGTACTGAAGTTGATATAAAGCCATGTCGACATAACGTCAGTGCATTTAGAAGAATTCCGTAATCTTATATTTAGGAATAAAGTCGATTTTCTTGTATATACACATTTAGCAATCGATATCGAAATGCTTCAAATCATTAGTTTAACATATTTAAGTTAATAAACTTTTTTAGCTCACTGAAGTCTACATAAAGCCTTAACGGCATAACGGCAGTGCATTTAGAAGAATTCCGTGATCTTAGGTTAAGTATAAATTCGTTTTTCTTGTATATACACATTTAGCAATCTATAACGAAATGCCTCAAATCATAAGTTTAACATATTTAAGTTAATAAACCTTCTTTAACGCACTGGAGTCTACATAAAGCCTTAACGGTAGAACTGCACTGCATTTGGAAGAATTCCGTAATCTTATATTTAGGTATAAAGTCGATTTTCTAGTATATACACATTTAGCAATCGATATCGAAATGCTTCAAATCATTAGTTTAACATATTTAAGTTAATAAACTTTTTTTAGCTCACTGAAGTCTACATAAAGCCTTAACGGCATAACGGCAGTGCATTTAGAAGAATTCCGTGATCTTAGATTAAGTATAAATTCGTTTTTCTTGTATATACACATTTAGCAATCTATAACGAAATGCCTCAAATCATAAGTTTAACATATTTAAGTTAATAAACCTTCTTTAATGCACTGAAGTCTACATAAAGCCTTAACGGTATAATTGCACTGCATTTGGAAGAATTCCGTAATTTTATATTTAGGTATAAAGTCGATTTTCTTGTATATACACATTTAGCAATCGATATCGAAATGCTTCAAATCATTAGTTTAACATATTTAAGTTAATAAACTTTTTTTAGCTCACTGAAGTCTACATAAAGCCTTAACGGCATAACGGCACTGCATTTAGAAGAATTCCGTTATCTTATATTTAGGTATAAATTCGACCTTCTTGTATATGCTCATTTAGCAAGCGATATCAAAATGCTTCAAACCTTTAGTTTAACATATTTAAGTTAATTAACCTTCTTTAACGTATTGAAGTTGATATAAAGCCATAACGGTAGTGCATTTGGAAGAATTCCGTAATCTTATATTTAGGTATAAAGTCAATTTTCTTTTATATACACATTTAGATATCTATATCGAAATGCTTCAAATCATTAGTTTAACATATTAAGTTAATAAACACTTTTTAGCTTACTGAAGTCCCCATAAAGCTTTAAGGGTATAACGGCAGTGCATTTAGAAGAATTCCGTAATGTTATAATTTTATATTTAGGTATAAATTCGATTTTCTTGTATATACACATTTAGCAAGCGATATCGAGATGCTTCAAATCCTTAGTTTAACATATTTAAGTTAATTAACCTTCTTTAACGTATTGAAGTTGATAAAGAGCCATGGCGCCATAACGACAGTACATTCTGAAGAATTCCGAAGTCTCATATTTAGGTATAAAGTCGATTTTCTTGTATATATGCATTAAGCAGTCGATATCGAAATGCTTCAAATCATTAGTTTAACATATTTAAGTTAATAAAGTTTCTTTAACGCACTGAAGTCTACATAAAGCCCTAACGGTATAACTGCACTGCATTTAGAAGAATTCCGTTATCTTATATTTAGTTATAAATTCGACTTACTTGTATATGATCATTTAGCCAGCGATATCAAAATGCTTCAAACCATTAGTTTAACATATTTAAGTTAATTAACCTTCTTTAATTGATATTTTTTATTGAAGTTGATATAAAGCCATAACGACAGTACAATTGGAAAAATTCCGTAATCTTATATTTAGGTATAAAGTCGATTTTCTTGTATATATGCATTTAGAAATCGATATCGAAATGCTTCAAATCATTAGTTTAACATATTTAAGTTAATTAACCATCTTTAACGTATTGAAGGTGAAATAAAGCCATGGCGCCATAACGACAGTAATTTGGAAGAATTCCGTAATCTTATATTTGGGTATAAAGTCGATTTTCTTGGATTTACACAATTAGCAATCGATATCGAAAATCTTCAAATAACTGGTTTAGCATATTTAGGTTAATTAAACTTCTTTATCGTACTGAAGTTTAAATAAAGCCATAACGGCATAACGGCAGTATGTTTGGGTGAATTCCGTAATCTTTTATTTACGTAGAAAATCGATTTTCTTGTATATAAACATTTAGCAATCGATATCGAAATGCTTCAACTCATTAGTTTAACATATTTAAGTTAATAAACCTTTTTTAACGATCTGAAGTTGGCATAACAGCAGTGGATGTAGAAGAATTCCGTAATCTTATATTTAGGTATAAAGTCGATTTTCTTGTATATATCAATTTAGAAATCGGTATTGAAATGCTTCAAATCATTAATTTAATATATTTAAGTTAATTAACCTTCGTTAACGCATTGAAGTTGATGTAAAGCCATGGCGGCATAACGACAGCAATTTGGAAGAATTCCGTAATCTTATATTTAGGTATAAAGTCGCTTTTCTTGTATATACATATTTAGATATCGATATCGAAATGCTTCAAATCATTAGTTTAACATATTTGAGTTAATAAAACTCCTTTAACACACTGAACTCTACATATAGCATTAGCGGTATAACTGCACTGCATTTAGAAGAATTCCGTTACCCTATATTTAGGTATAAATTCGACTTTCTTGTATATACTCATTTAGCAAGCGATATCAAAATGCTTCAAACCATTAGTTTAACATAATTTAGTTAATTAACCTTCTTTAACGTATTGAAGTTGATATAAAGCCATAACGGCAGTGCATTTGGAAGAATTCCGTAATCTTATATTTAGGTATAAAGTCGATTTTCTTTGTTATACACATTTAGATATCTATATCGAGATGCTTCAAATCATTAATTTAACATATTAAGTTAATAAACATTTTTTAGCTTACCGAAGTCTACATAAAGCCTTAACGGTATAACGGCAGGGCACTTAGAAGAATTCCGTAATGTTATAATTTTATATTTAGGTATAAATTCGACTTTCTTGTATATACACATTTAGCAAGCGATATCGAAATGCTTCAAATCATTAGTTTAACATATTTAAGTTAATTAACCTTCTTTAACTTATTGAAGTTGATAAAGAGCCATGGCGGCATAACGACAGTACATTTGGAAGAATTCCGTAGTCTTATATTTAGGTATGAGGTCGATTTTCTTGTATATATGCATTAAGCAGTCGATATCGAAATGCTTCAAATAACTGGTTTGACATACTTTAGATAATAAACCTTCTTTAACGAACTAAAGTTAATATAAAGCCATAACGACATAACGGCAGTACATTTCGAAGAATTACGTAATCTTATATTTAGGTACGAATTCGATTTTCTTGTATATACTCATTTAGCAATCGATATCGAAATGCTTCAAATCATTAATTTAACATATTTAAGTTAATAAAGCTTCTTTAACGCCTGAAGTTAACATAAAGCCATGGCGCCATAATGGCTGTGCATGTAGAAGAATTCCGTAATCTTGTATTTAGGTATGTAAACGATTTTCTTGGATTTACACATTTAGCAATCGATATCGAAATGCTTCAACTCATTAGTTTAACATATTTAAGTCAATAAACCTTCTTTATCCTACTAAAGTTTACATAAAGCCGTAACGGTATAACAGCAGTGCATTTGGAAGAATTCCGTAATCTAATATTTAGGTATAAAGTCGATTTTGTTGTATATACACATTTAGCAATCGATATTGGAAAGCTTTAGCTCATTAGTTTATCATATTTAAGTTAATAAACCTTCTTTAACGATCTGAAGTGGGCATACAGCCATGAAGGCATAACGGCAGTGCATGTAGAAGAATTCCATTATCTTATATTTAGGTATAAAGTCGATTTTCTTGTATATACATATTTTGCTATCGATATCGAAAAGCTTCGAATCATTAGTTTAACATATTAAGTTAATAAATATTTTTTAGCATTTAGAAGAATTCCGTAATGTTATAATTTTATATTTAGGTGTAAATTCGATTTTCTTGCATTTACACATTTAGCAGTCGATATCAAAATGCTTCAAATCATTAGTTTAACATATTTAAGTTAATTAACCTTCTTTAACGTATTGAAGTTGACATAAAGCCATGGCGGCATAACGACAGTACATTTGGAAGAATTCCGTAATCTTATATTTAGGTATAAGGTCGATTTTCTTGTATATACTCATTTAGCAATCGATATCGAAATGCTTCAAATCATTAATATAACATATTTAAGTTAACAAAGCTTCTTTAACTCACTGAAGTCTACATAAAGCCTTACCGGAATAACGGCAGTGCATTAAGAAGAATTTCGTTATCTTATATTAAGGTATAAATTCGATTTTCTTGTATATACACATTTAGCAATCTATATCGAAATGCTTTAATTCATTAGTTTAACATGTTTAAGTTAATAAACCTTCTTTAACGCACTGAAGTCTACATAAAGCCTTAACGGTATAACGGCAGTGCACTTAGAAGAATTCCGTAATGTTATAATTTTATATTTAGGTACAAATTCGATTTTCTTGTATATATGCATTAAGCAGTCGATATCGAAATGCTTCAAATAACTGGTTTAACATACTTAAGTTAATAAACCTTCTTTAACGAACTGAAGTTAATATAAAGTCCTAACGACATAACGGCAGTGCATTTAGAAGAATTACGTAATCTTATATTTAGGTATGAATTCGATTTTCTTGTATATACTCATTTAGCAATCGATATCGAAATGCTTCAAATCATTAATATAACATATTTAAGTTAATAAAGCTTCTTTAATGCCTGAAGTTAACATAAAGCCATGGCGCCATAACGGCAGTGCATGTAGAAGGATTCCGTTATCTTATATTTAGGTATGTAGTCGATTTTCTTGGATTTTTACACATTTAGCAAGCGATATCGAAAATCTTCAAATAACTGGTTTAGCATATTTTGGTTAAATAACCTTCTTTATCGTGTTGAAGTTTAAATAAAGCCTTAAGGGCATAACGGCAGTATATTTGGGTGAAGTCCGTAATCTTATATTTAGGTATAAAATCGATTTTCTTGTATATACACATTTAGCAATCGATATCGAAATGCTTCAACTCATTAGTTTAATATATTTAAGTTAATTAACCTTCTTTAACGTATTGAAGTTGATATAAAGCCATGGCGGCATAACGGCAGTGCATGTAGAAGAATTCCGTTATCTTATATTTAGGTATAAAGTCGATTTTCTCGTATATACACACTAAGCAAGCGATATCGAAATGCTTCAAATCATTAGTTTAACATATTTAAGTTAATTAACCTTCTTTAACGTATTGAAGTTGATATAAAGCCATGGCGGCATAACGGCAGTGCACTTAGAAGAATTCCGTAATCTTATATTTAGGTATAAAGTCGATTTTGTTGTATATACACATTTAGCAATCGATATCGAGATGATTCAACTCATTAGTTTAACATATTTATGTTAATAAACTTTCTTTAACGAACTGAAATTGGCATAAAGCCATTGGCGGCATAACGGCAGTGCATGTAGGACAATTCCGTTATCTTATATTTAGGTATAAATTCGATTGTGTTGTATATACACATTTAGCAATCGATATCGAGATGTTTCAACTGATTAGCTTAACATATTTAAGTTAATAAACCTTCTTTAACGATCTGAAGTTGGCATATAGAAACGGCGGCATTACGGCAGTGCATGTAGAAGAATTCCGTAATCGTTCACTTAGGTATAAAGTCGATTTTCTTTTATATAGACATTTAGATATCGACATCGAAATGCTTCAAATCATTAGTTTAACATATTAAGTTAATAAACCTTTTTTAGCTTACTGAAGTCTACATAAGGCCTTAACTGTATAACGGCAGTGCATTTAGAAGAATCCCGTTATCTTGTATTTAGGTATAAATTCGATTTTGTTGTAAATACGCATTTAGCAATCGACATCGAAATTCTTCAACTCAATAGTTTAACATATTTAAGTTAATAAACCTTCTTTAACGATCTGAAGTTGGCATAACGGCAGTGCATGTAGAAGAATTCCGTAATCTTTTATTTAGGTATAAAGTCGATTTTCTTGTATATAAACGTTTTTCAATCGATATCGAAATGCTTCAAATCATTTGTTTAACATATTAAGTTAATAAACATTTTTTAGCTTACTGAAGTCTACATAAAGCCTTAACGGTATAGCGGCAGCGCATTTAGAAGAATTGCGTAATGTTATAACTTTATATTAAGGTATAAAGTCGATTTTCTTGTATATACACATTAAGCAATCGATATGGAAATGCTTCAAATCATAAGTTTAACATATTTAAGTTAATTAATCCTCTTTGTCTTACTGAAGTCTACAAAAGCCTTAACGGCATAACGGCAATGCATTTGGAAGAGTTTCGTAATCTTATATTTAGTTATAAAGTCGATTTTGTTGTATATACGTATTTAGCAATCGATAACGAAACGCTTCAAGTCATTAGTTTAACATATTTAAGTTAATTAACCTTCTTTATCTTACTGAAGTTTACATAAAGCCATAACGGTATAACTTATAAATATATAAACTTATATTTAGGTATAAAGTCGAGTTTGTTGTATATACACATTTAGCAATCGATATCGAGATGCTTCAACTCATTAGTTTAACATATTTAAGTTATTATACCTTCTTTAACGAACTTAAGTTGGCATAAAGCCATGGCGGCATAACGGCAGTGCATAAAGAAGAATTCCGTTATCTTATATTTAGGTATAGAGTCGATTTTCTTGTATATACACATTTAGCAATCGATATCAAAATGCTTCAAATCATTAGTTTAACATATTTAAGTTAATAAACGTTCTTTAACGCACTGAAGTCTACATAAAGCCTTAACGGTATAACTGCGGCATTCAGATTCCGTAAACTTCTGGTTAGGTATAAAGTCGATTTTATTGTATATGCACATTTGGGAAGCGATATCGAAATGCTTCAACTCATAAGTTTAACATATTTATGTTAATAAACCTTCTTTAACGAACTGAAGTTGGCATAAAGCCATGGCGGCATAACGGCAATGCATGTAGAAGAATTCCGTTATCTTATATTTAGGTATAAAGTCGATTTTCTTGTATATGCACATTTAGCAAGCGATATCGAAATGCTTCAAATCATTAGTTTATCATATTTAAGTTAATTAACCTTCTTTAACGAACTGAAGTTGGCATAAAGCCATGGCGGCATAACGGCAGTGCATGTAGAAGAATTCCGTTATCTTATATTTAGGTATAAAGTCGATTTTCTTGTATATACACATTTAGCAATCGATATCGAAATGCTTCAAATCATTAGTTTAACATATTTAAGTTAATTAACCTTCTTTAACGTACTGAAGTTACATAAAGCCATAACGGCATAACGGCAGTGCATTGAAGATTCCGTAATCTTATATTTAGGTATAAAGTCGATTTTTTGTATATACACATTTAGCAAGCGATATCGAAATGCTTCAATCATTAGTTTAACATATTTAAGTTAATTAACCTTCTTTAACGACTGAAGTTGGCATAAAGCCATGGCGGCATAACGGCAGTGCATTAGAAGAATTCCGTAATCTTATATTTAGGTATAAAGTCGATTTTCTTGTATATACACATTTAGCAAGCGATATCGAAATGCTTCAAATCATTAGTTTAACATATTTAAGTTAATAACCTTCTTTAACGAACTGAAGTTGATATAAAGCCATGGCGGCATAACGGCAGTGCATTAGAAGAATTCCTTTATCTTATATTTAGGGATAAAGTCGATTTTGTTGTATATACACATTTAGCAATCGATATCGATATGCTTCAACTCATTAGTTTAACATATTTAAGTTAATTAGCCTTCTTTAACGAACTGAAGTTGGCATAAAGCCATGGCGGCATAACGGCAGTGCATTTGGAAGCATTCCGTAAACTTATATTTAGGTAAAAAGTCGATTTTGTTGTATATACACATTTAGCAAGCGATATCGAAATGCTTCAACTCATTAGTTTAACATATTTAAGTTAATAAACCTTCTTTAACGAACTGAAGTTGGCATAAATCCATGGCGGCATAACGGCAGTGCATGTAGAAGAATTCCGTTATCTTATATTTAGGTATAAAGTCGATTTTCTTGTATATACACATTTAGCAAGCGATATCGAAATGCTTGGAATCATTAGTTTAATATATTTAAGTTAATTAACCTTCTTTAACGTATTGAAGTTGATATAAAGCCATGGCGGCATAACGGCAGTGCATTTAGAAGAATTCTGTAATCTTATATTTAGGTATAAAGTCGATTGTGTTGTATATACACATTTAGCAATCGATATCGAGATGTTTCAACTCGTTAGCTTAACATATTTAAGTTAATAAACCCTCTTTAACGATCTGAAGTTGGCATATAGAAACGGCGGCATAACGGCAGTGCATTTGGGAGAATTTCGTAATCTTATATTTAGGTATAAAATCGATTTTGTTGTATATACACATTTAGATATCGACATCGAAATGCTTCAAATCATTAGTTTAACATATTAAGTTAATAAACCTTTTTTAGCTTACTGAAGTCTACATAAAGCCTTAAGGGTATAACGGCAGTGCAGTTAGAAGAATCCCGTTATCTTATATTTAGGTATAAATTCGATTTTGTTGTATATACGCATTTAGCAATCGACATTGAAATGCCTCAACTCAATAGTTTAACATATTTAAGTTAATAAACCTTTTTAACGATCTGAAGTTGGCATAACGGCAGTGCATGTAGAAGAATTCCGTAATTTTTTATTTAGGTATAAAGTCGATTTTCTTGTATATACACGTTTTTCAATCGATATCGAAATGCTTCAAATCATTTGTTTAACATATTAAGTTAATAAACATTTTTTAGCTTACTGAAGTCTACATAAAGACTTAACGGTAAAGCGGCAGTGCATTTAGAAAAATTGCTTAATGTTATAATTTTATATTTAGGTATAAAGTCGATTTTTTTGTATTTGCATATTTAGCAATCGATATTGAAATGCTTCAAACCATTAGTTTAACATATTTAGAATAATTAACCTTCTTTAACGTATTGAAGGTGATACAAAGCCATGGTGACATAACGACAGTACATGTGGAAGAATTCCGTAATTTTAGCAATCGATAACGAAATGCTTCAAGTCATTAGTTTAACATATTTAAGTTAACATATTTAAGTTAATTAACCTTCTTTATCTTACTGAAGTTTACATAAAGCCATAACGGTATAACGGCAGTGCATTTGGAAGAATTCCGTAAAATCATATTTAGGTATAAAGTCGATTTTGTTGTATATACACACTTAGCAATCGATATCGAGATGCTTCAACTCATTAGTTTAACGTATCTAAGTTATTATACCTTCTTTAACGAACTGAAGTTGGCATAAAGCCATGGCGGCATAACGGCAGTGCATGTAGAAGAATTCCGTTATCTTATATTTAGGTATAAAGTCGATTTTCTTGTATATACACATTTAGCAATCGATATCAAAATGCTTCAAATCATTAGTTTAACATATTTAAGTTAATAAAAGTTCTTTAACGCACTGAAGTCTACTTAAAGCCTTAACGGTATAACTGCAGTGCATTCAGATTCCGTAAACTTCTGTTTAGGTATAAAGTCGATTTTCTTGTATTTACATATTAAGCAATCGTTATCGAAATGCTTCAAATCATTAGTTTATTATATTTAAGTTAATTAACCCTCTCTATCTTATTGAAGTCTACATAAAGCCTTAACGGCATAACGGCAGTGCATTTAAAAGAATTCCGTTATCTTATATTTAGGTATAAAGTCGATTTTATTGTATATGCACATTTAGCAAGCGATATCGAAATGCTTCAAATCATTAGTTTAACATATTTAAGTTAATTAACCTTCTTTAACGTATTGAAGTTGATATAAAGCCATGGCAGCATAACGGCAGTGCATGTAGAAGAACTCCGTTATCTTATATTTAGGTATAAAGTCGATTTTCTTGTATATACACATTTAGCAATCGATATCAAAATGCTTCAAATCATTAGTTTAACATATTTAAGTTAATTAACCTTCTTTAACGTATGGAAGTTGATATAAAGCCATGGCGGCATAACGGCAGTGCATTTAGAAGAATTCCGTAATCTTTTATTTAGGTATAAAGTCGATTTTGTTCCGCATACACATTTAGCAATCGATATCGAGATGCTTCAACTCATTAGTTTAACATATTTAAGTTAATAAACCTTCTTTAACGAACTGAAGTTGGCATAAAGCCATTGGCGGCATAACGGCAGTGCATGTAGGAGAATTCCGTTATCTTAGATTTAGGTATAAAGTCGATTGAGTTTTATATACACATTTTGCAATCGATATCGAGATGTTTCAACTCATTAGCTTAACATATTTAAGTTAATAAACCCTCTTTAACGATCTGAAGTTGGCATATAGAAACGGCGGCATAACGGCAGTGCATTTGGGAGAATTTCGTAATCTTATATTTAGGTATAAAATTGATTTTGTTGTATATACACATTTAGATATCGACATCGAAATGCTTCAAATTATTAGTTTAACATATTAAGTTAATAAACCTTTTTTAGCTTACTGAAGTCTACATAAAGGCTTAAGGGTATAACGGCAGTGCAGTTAGAAGAATCCCGTTATCTTATATTTAGGTATAAATTCGATTTTGTTGTATATACGCATTTAGCAATCGACATTGAAATGCTTCAACTCAATAATTTAACATATTTAAGTTAATAAACCTTCTTTAACGATCTGAAGTTGGCATAACGGCAGTACATGAAGAAGAATTCCGTAATCTTTTATTTAGGTATAAAGTCGATTTTCTTGTATATACACGTTTTTCAATCGATATTGAAATGCTTCAAATCATTTGTTTAACATATTAAGTTAATAAATATTTTTTAGCTTACTGAAGTCTACATAAAGCCTTAACGGTATAGCGGCAGTGCATTTAGAAGAATTGCGTTATGTTATAATTTTATATTTAGGTATAAAGTCGATTTTTTTGTATTTGCACATTAAGCAATCGATATCGAAATGCTTCAAACCATTAGTTTAACATATTTAGAATAATTAACCTTCTTTAACGTATTGAAGGTGATACAAAGCCATGGTGGCATAACGACAGTACATTTGGAAGAATTCCGTAATTTGATATTTAGTTATAAAGTCGATTTTGTTGTATATACGTATTTAGCAATCGATAACGAATTGCTTCAAGTCATTAATTTAACATATTTAAGTTAACATATTTAAATTAATTAACCTTCTTTATCTTACTGAAGTTTACAGAAAGCCAAAACGGTATAACGGGAGTGCATTTGGAAGAATTCCGTAAACTTATATTTAGGTATAAAGTCGATTTTGTTGTATATACACATTAAACAATCGATATCGAGATGCTTCAACTCATTAGTTTAACATATTTAAGTTATTATACTATATTTATATTAGTACATGAAGAAGAATTCCGTAATCTTTTATTTAGGTATAAAGTCGATTTTCTTGTATATACACGTTTTTCAATCGATATCGAAATGCTTCAAATCATTTGATTAACATATTAAGTTAATAAATATTTTTTAGCTTACTGAAGTCTACATAAAGCCTTAACGGTATAGCGGCAGTGCATTTAGAAGAATTGCGTAATGCTATAATTTTATATTTAGGTATAAAGTCGATTTTTTTGTATTTGCACATTAAGCAATCGATATCGAAATGCTTCAAACCATTAGTTTAACATATTTAGAATAATTAACCTTCTTTAACGTATTGAAGGTGATACAAAGCCATGGTGGCATAACGACAGTACATTTGGAAGAATTCCGTAATTTGATATTTAGTTATAAAGTCGATTTTGTTGTATATACGTATTTAGCAATCGATAACGAATTGCTTCAAGTCATTAGTTTAACATATTTAAGTTAACATATTTAAATTAATTAACCTTCTTTATCTTACTGAAGTTTACAGAAAGCCATAACGGTATAACGGCAGTGCATTTGGAAGAATTCCGTAAACTTATATTTAGGTATAAAGTCGATTTTGTTGTATATACACATTAAACAATCGATATCGAGATGCTTCAACTCATTAGTTTAACATATTTAAGTTATTATACCTTCTTTAACGAACTGAAGTTGGCATAAAGCCATGGCGGCATAACGGCAGTGCATGTAGAAGAATTCCGTTATCTTATATTTAGGTATGAAGTCGATTTTCTTGTATATACACATTTAGCAATCGATATAAAAATCTTCAAATCATTAGTTTAACATATTTAAGTTAATAAACGTTCTTTAACGCACTGAAACCTACATAAAGCCTTAACGGTATAACTGCAGTGCATTCAGATTCGGTAAACTTCTGTTTAGGTATAAAGTTCAAATCATTTGTTTAACATATTAAGTTAATAAACATTTTTTAGCTTACTGAAGTCTACATAAATCCTTAACGGTATAGCGGCAGTGCATTTAGAATAATTGCGTAATGTTATTATTTTATATTTAGGTATAAAGTCGATTTTTTTGTATTTGCACATTAAGCAATCGATATCGAAATGCTTCAAACCATTAGTATAACATATTTAGAATAATTAACCGTCTTTAACGTATTGAAGGTGATACAAAGCCATGGTGGCACAACGACAGTACATTTGGAAGAATTCTGTAATTTTATATTTAGTTATAAAGTCGATTTTGTTGTATATACGTATTTAGCAATCGATAACGAAATGCTTCAAGTCATTAGTTTAACATATTTAAGTTAACATATTTAAGTTAACATATTTAAGTTAATTAACCTTCTTTATCTTACTGAAGTTTACATAAAGCCATAACGGTATAACGGCAGTGCATTTGGAAGAATTCCGTAAACTTGTATTTAGGTATGAAATCGATTTTGTTGTATATACACATTTAGCAATCGATATCGAGATGCTTCAACTCATAAGTTTAGCATATTTAAGTTATTATACCTTCTTTAACGAACTGAAGTTGGCATAAAGCCATGGCGGCATAACGGCAGTGCATGTAGAAGAATTCCGTTATCTTATATTTAGGTATAAAGTCGATTTTCTTGTATATACACATTTAGCAATCGATATCAAAATGCTTCAAATCATTAGTTTAACATATTTAAGTTAATAAACGTTTTTTAACGCACTGAAGTCTACATAAAGCCTTAACGGTATAACTGCAGTGCATTCAGATTCCGTCAACTTCTGTTTAGGTATAAAGTCGATTTTCTTGTATTTACATATTAAGCAATCGATATCGAAATGCTTCAAAGCATTAGTTTAACATATTAAGTTAATAAACATTTTTTAGCTTACTGAAGTCTACATAAAGCCTTAACGGTATAACGGCAGTGCATTTAGAAGAATCCCGTTATCTTATATTTAGGTATAAATTCGATTTTCTTCTATATACGCATTTAGCAGGCGATATCGAAATGCTTCAAATCATTAGTTTAACATATTTAAGTTAATTAACCTTCTTTAACGTATTCCAGTTGATATAAAGCCATGGCGGCATAACGGCAGTGCATTTAGAAGAATTCCGTAATGTTATAATTTTATATTTAGGTATAAAGTCGATTTTCTTGTATTTACACATTTAGCAATCGATATCGAAATGCTTCAAACCATTAGTTTGACATATTTAAAATAATTAACCTTCTTCAGCGTAATGAAGTTGATATAAAGCCATGGCGGCATAAGGACAGTGCATTTAGAAGAATTCCGTAATCTTATATTTAGGTATAAAGTCGATTTTGTTGTATATACACATTTAGCAATCGCTAATGAAATGCTTCAAATCATTATTTTTACATATTTAAGTTAATAAACCTTCTTTAACGAACTGAAGTTGGAATAAAGCCATGGCGGCATAACCACAGTGCATGTAGAAGAATTCCGTTATCTTATATTAAGGTATAAAGTCGGTTTTGTTGTATATACACATTTAGCAATCGATATCGAGATGCTTCAACTCATTAGCTTAACATATTAAAGTTAGTAAACCTTCTTTAACGATCTGAAGTTGGCATATAGCCACGGCGGCATTTCGGCAGTGCATGTAAAAGAATTCCGTAATCTTTTATTTAGGTATAAATTCGATTTTCTTTTATATACACATTTAGATATCGACATCGAAATGCTTCAAATCATTAGTTTAACATATTAAGTTAATAAACCTTTTTTAGCTTACCGAACTCTACATAAAGCCCTTACGGTATAACGGCAGTGCATTTAGAAGAAGTTTAGTTGTTTATACGCATTAAGCAATCGACATCGAAATGCTTCAACTCAATAGTTTAACATATTTAAGTTAATAAACCTTCTTTAACGATCTGAAGTTGGCATATAGCCACGGCGTCATTTCGGCAGTGCATGTAAAAGAATTCCGTAATCTTTTATTTAGGTATAAAGTCGATTTTCTTTTATATACACATTTAGATATCGACATCGAAATGCTTCAAATCATTAGTTTAACATATTAAGTTAATAAACCTTTTTTAGCTTACCGAACTCTACATAAAGCCCTTACGGTATAACGGCAGTGCATTTAGAAGAAGTTTAGTTGTTTATACGCATTTAGCAATCGACATCGAAATGCTTCAACTCAATAGTTTAACATATTTAAGTTAATAAACCTTCTTTAACGATCTGAAGTTGGCATAACGGCAATGCATTTGGAAGAGTTCCGTAATCTTATATTTAGTTATAAAGTCGATTTTGTTGCATATACGTATTTAGCAATCGATAACGAAATGCTTCAAGTCATTAGTTTAACATATTTAAATTAACATATTTAAGTTAATTAACCTTCTTTATCTTACTGAAGTTTACATAAAGCCTTAACGGTATAACGGCAGTGCATGTAGAAGAATTCCGTTATCTTATATTTAGGTATAAAGTCGATTTTCTCGTATATACACATTAAGCAAGTGATATCGAAATGCTTCAAATCATTAGTTTAACATATTTAAGTTAATTAACCTTCTTTAACGATCTGAAGTTGATATAAAGCCATGGCGGCATAACGGCAGTGCATGTAGAAGATTTCCGTTAACGTATATTTAGGTATGAAGTCGATTTTCTCGTATATACACATATAGCAAGCGATATCGAAATGCTTTAAATCATTAGTTTAACATATTTAAGTTAATTAACCTTCTTTAACGTATTGAAGTTGATATAAAGCCATGGAGGCATAACGGCAGTGCATTTAGAAGAATTCCGTTATCTTATATTTAGGTATAAAGTCGACTTTGTTGTATATACACATTTAGCAATCGATATCGAGATGCTTCAACTCATTAGCTTAACATGTTTAAGTTAATAAACCTTCTTTAACGATCTGAAGTTGGCATATCGGCGGCACTACGGCAGTGCATGTAGAAGAATTCCGTAATCTCTTATTTAGGTATAAGGTCGATTTTCTTTTATATACACATTTAGATATCGATATCGAAATGCTTCAAATCATTAGTTTAACATATTAAGTTAATAAACATTTTTTAGCTTACTGAAGTCTACATAAAGCCTTAACGGTATAACGGCAGTGCATGTAGAAGAATCCCGTAATCTTATATTTAGGTATAAATTCGATTTTCTTGTATATACACATTTAGCAAGGGATATCGAAATGCTTCAAATCATTAGTTTAACGTATTTAAGTTAATTAACCTTCTTTAACGTATTGCAGTTGATATAAAGCCATGGCGGCAAAACGGCAGTGCATTTGGAAGAATTCCGTAATGTTATAATTTTATATTTAGGTATAAAGTCGATTTTCTTGTTTTTAAACATTTAGCAATCGATATCGAGATGCTTCAAACCATTAGTTTAACATATTTAAAATAATTAAATATATATCGAGATGGTTCGACTCATTTGCTTAACATATTTAAGTTAATATACCTTCTTTAACGATCTGAATTTGGCATATAGCCACGGCGGTATTACGGCAGTGCATGTAGAAGAATTCCGTAATCTTTTATTTAGGTATAAAGTCGATTTTCTTTTATATACACATTTAGATATCGACATCGAAATGCTTCAAATAATTAGTTTAACATATTAAGTTAATAAACCTTTTTTAGCTTACTGAAGTCTACATGAAGCCTTAACGGTATAACGGCAGTGCATTTAGAAGAATCCCGTTATCTTATGTTTAGGTATAAATTCGATTTTTTTGTATATACGCATTTAGCAATCGACATCGAAATGCTTCAACTCAATAGTTTAACATATTTAAGTTAATAAACCTTCTTTAACGCTCTGAAGTTGGCATAACGGCAGTGCATGTAGAAGAATTCCGTAATCTTTTATTTAGCTATAAAGTCGATTTTCTTGTATATACACGTTTTTCAATCGATATCAAAATGCTTCAAATCATTTGTTTAACATATTAAGTTAATAAATTTTTTTTAGCATATTGAAGTCCACATAAAGATTTAACGGTATAGCGGCAGTGCATTTAGAAGAATTGCGTAATGTTATAATTTTATATTTAGGTATAAAGTCGAATTTCTTGTATTTGCACATTTAGCAATCGATATCGAAATGCTTCAAATAACTAGTGAAACATATCTATGATAGTAAACCTTCTTAAACGAACTGAAGTTAACATAAAGCCATTACGGCGTAACGGCAGTGCATTTAGAAGAATTTCGTAATCTTCTATTTAGGTATAAAGTCGATTTTTTTGTATTTACATATTAAGTAATTGATATCAAAATGCTTCAAATCATTAGTACATATTTAAGTTAATTAACCCTCTCTATCTTACTGAAGTCTACATAAAGCCTTAACGGCATAACGGCAGTGCATTTAAAAGAATTCCGTTATCTTATGTTTAGGTATAAAGTCGGTTTTTTTTGTATTAACACAATTAGCAAGCGATATCGAAATGTTTTAAATCATAAGTTTAACATATTTAAGTTAATTAACCTTCTTTAACGTATTGAAGTTGATATAAAGCCATGGCGGCATAACGGCAGTGCATTTAGAAGAATTCCGTAATCTTATATTTAGGTATAAAGTCGATTTTGTTGTATATACACATTAAGCAAGCGATATCGAAATGCTTCAACTCATTAGTTTAACATAGTTAAGTTAATAAACCTTCTTTAACGAACTGAAGTTGGCATAAAGCCATGGCGGCATAACGGCAGTGCATGTAGAAGAATTCCGTTATCCTATATTTAGGTATAAAATCGATTTTCTTGTATTTACACATTTAGCAAGCGATATCGAAATGTTTTAAATCATAAGTTTAACATATTTAAGTTAATTAACCTTCTTTAACGTATTGAAGTTGATATAAAGCCATGGTGGCATAACGGCAGTGCATTTAGAAAAATTCCGTAATCTTATATTTAGGTATAAAGTCGATTTTGTTGTATATACACATTAAGCAAGCGATATCGAAATGCTTCAACTCATTAGTTTAACATATTTAAGTTAATTAACCCTCTTTATCTTACTGAAGTCTACAAACGCCTTAACGGCATAACGGCAAAGCATTAGAAGAATTACGTAATCTTATATTTAGTTACAAAGTCGATTTTCTTGTATATACACATTTAGCAAGCGATATCGAAATGCTTCAACTCATTAGTTTAACATATTTAAGTTAATAAACCTTCTTTAACGAGCTGAAGTTGGCATAAAGCCATGGCGGCATAACGGCAGTGCATGTAAAGAATTCCGTAATCATTTATTTAGTATTAAGTCGATTTTCTTGTATACACACATTTAGCAAGCGATATCGAGATGCTTCAACTCATTATTTTAACATATTTAAGTTAACAAACCTTCTTAACGAACCGAAGTTGGCATAAAGCCATGGCGGCATAACGGCAGTGCATGTAGAAGAATTCCGTAATCTTATATTTAGGTATAAAGTCGATTTTGTTGTATATACACATTAAGCAAGCGATATCGAAATGCTTCAACTCATTAGTTTAACATAGTTAAGTTAATAAACCTTCTTTAACGAACTGAAGTTGCATAAAGCCATGGCGGCATAACGGAAGTGCATGTAGAAGAATTCCGTTATCCTATATTTAGGTATAAAATCGATTTTCTTGTATATACACATTTAGCAAGCGATATCGAAATGTTTTAAATCATAAGTTTAACATATTTAAGTTAATTAACCTTCTTTAACGTAATGAAGTTGATATAAGCCATGGTGGCATAACCGGCAGTGCATTTAGAAAAATTCCGTAATCTTATATTTAGGTATAAAGTCGATTTTGTTTTATATACACATTAAGCAAGCGATATCGAAATGCTTCAACTCATTAGTTTTAACATATTTAAGTTAATTAACCCTCTTTATCTTACTGAAGTCTACAAAACGCCTTAACGGCATAACGGCAAAGCATTTAGAAGAATTACGGAATCTTATATTTAGGTATAAAGTCGATTTTCTTGTATATACACATTTAGCAAGCGATATCGAAATGCTTCAACTCATTAGCTTAACATATTTAAGTTAATAAACCTTCTTTAACGAACTGAAGTTGGCATAAAGCCATGGCGGCATAAAGGCAGTGCATGTAGAAGAATTCCGTTATCTTATATTTAGGTATAAAGTCGATTTTGTTGTTTATACACATTTAGCAATCGATGCCGAGATGCTTCAACTCATTTGCTTAACATATTTAAGTTAATAAACCTTCTTTAACGGTCTGAAGTTGGCATATAGCCACGGCGGCATTACGGCAGTGCATGTAGAAGAATTCCGTAATCTTTTATTTAGGTATTAAGTCGATTTTCTTGTATACACACATTTAGCAAGCGATATCGAAATGCTTCAACTCATTAGCTTAACATATTTAAGTTAATAAACCTTCTTTAACGAACTGAAGTTGGCATAAAGCCATGGCGGCATAAAGGCAGTGCATGTAGAAGAATTCCGTTATCTTATATTTAGGTATAAAGTCGATTTTGTTGTTTATACACATTTAGCAATCGATGCCGAGATGCTTCAACTCATTTGCTTAACATATTTAAGTTAATAAACCTTCTTTAACGGTCTGAAGTTGGCATATAGCCACGGCGGCATTACGGCAGTGCATGTAGAAGAATTCCGTAATCTTTTATTTAGGTATAAATTCGATTTTCTTTATATACACATTTAGATATCGATATCGAAATGCTTCAAATCATTAGTTTAACATATTAAGTTAATAAACATTTTTTAGCTTACTGAAGTCTACATAAAGCCTTAACGGTATAACGGCAGTGCATGTAGAAGAATTCCGTTATCTTATATTTAGGTATAAAGTCGATTTTCTTGTATATACACATTTAGCAAGCGATATCGAAATGCTTCAACTCATTAGTTTAACATATTTAAGTTAATTAACCTTCTTTAACGTATTGAAGTTGATATAAAGCCATGGCGGCATAACGGCAGTGCATTTAGAAGAATTCCGTAATGTTATAATTTTATATTTTAAGCAATTTTATTATGTTGGACGCTCTTTTTAAATGATCTGCACTCGTTCTTCTTTATCTTCAACATGGCCGCAGATCGTGCTGCCACCCTCCTTTATTTATAATAAGATACATAATTTACAGATTTATGATGTTACCACAATATATAATTTACATATTTATAATGCTGCCACAGTTCGACCATCCTGACATGTAATCGTCCCGATTACGCTTTCATTTAGGGAGACCATGGTTTAACCAAGGCTTCATGTTTGCTACTTCCCATATTCCTTCATATGGAATTTGGCTAAGTTGAAATCCCTCGACATCTCTAAGTATATACCTGTCATTAGGAAGTATTTTGCAAACTCTATAAGGACCTTTAAACTTGGGGGCAATCTTTTTACATGCACCTGGATTACTTATATAATTCTTTACCATAACATAATCTCCTTCCATATACTTTCTTTGTGTCCGATGTTTATCTTTCAGCAATTTATTATAATTTTGAGACTTTGAAATATTTTCTGCTGGCTTATCCCTAATATCTGCTAAGTTACGTTCATTATTATTCAAATCATTTTCTTCTAGTCTTTCTCTGAGAAAGTCAACGACAGTTCCCCTTTGTGAAACTCCAAAAGTAGTTCGCTTGGAGTTGTGCCTATACTTCGATGCATCGTATTGTTTAAAGCATACTCTATGTCCGGTAAAGTTTTGTCTAAGCTGAAATTAAAGCCACCGCTGGTTAATTTTGCTATCATTGGAGCAAGACTACGATTAACGCGCTCCACCTGTCCATTGGCTTGTGGCGATCCTGTCGCAATTTTTACATGTTTTACGTTATTTGATTTCAAAAATTTTCAAAATCTTTTGATGTAAACGCACTGCCTCGATCAGATATCAATACCTTTGGACGACTGTAACTACTAAAATACAATTTTAAACAGCTCATGACCTCCCTGGTGCCTGCTGAACACACCGCATATAACTTAACAAATTTAGTGAACCCATCTATTACCAAAAATACATATTTTTTCTTAGAATGTTTAAATGACACTGGACCGAAGTGATCCACATGAACAGTTTCGAAAGGTACGTTTCCTTTGGGTATATTATGTAAGAGGCCCTCATGTTTCCCACTCTTCGAGGAAAAGGCAATACACTTAGGCAATTTGAGATATATTGTTTAATTTTCTCCTTCATTTTGGGAAACCAATATGACTTTATTATAGCACTGAAAACTTTATCACTTCCCATATGACCCATTTCATCGTGATACTTTCTCAATAAATGTTCTTCCATCTCATTTGGTATATAAAATAGTATATTTTGTCCGATTTTTCTATAAACTAAGCCATTCCGCATTTCAAAAACACCATTTTCCTTGTTTTCCAATTCCCCCCGGATTTCAATAATTTTCCTATCTCGATTTTGGCAAATTGACAGATTTTGCTCAAACGTATTTTCTTCAAGAACTAAGATATTTGAAGTGCGACTAAGTGTGTCCACATGGAGCATTCTATTTCCATTACGGTGTTCGAGAACATATTGAAAATTTTGCAATTCGAGTGCCACTGGCTATTCTTGGATTTACTTCCTTCTTATTTAAAGTTAGCATGAGTGAATTGCAATCAGTGACTATCTTAAATTTCAATCCTTGAAGATATACCCGAAATCTCCGAAGTGCATAAATAATTGCAAGTGTTTCCAGCTCAAAGCTGTGGTATTTAGATTCGGGCTCGCTGGTACGTTTCGAAAAATAAAAGACTGGGTGAAATTTGTCGTCACTCTTTTTTTGTAATAATATTGCACCAAATCCCCGAGAGCTGGCATCGCAATGCAGCTCTGTATCATCTCTTGGGTCGTAAATCGCTAAGATAGGAGACCCAATTAATTTATTTTTAAGTTTCTCAAAACACTGTAACTCGTCTTCCCCAAATGTAAATTTAACATTCTTTTTTATTAGTTTGTACAGAGGCTGAGCTTCTCGCGAAAAATCTTTAACGAATCTTCTAAAGTATGAGCATAAGCCCAAAAAACTGTGTACAGCTTTTGTGTTACTGGGTATAGGAAAATTCAGTATAGCTTCTACATTCTTTTCATCCGGTAGAATACCTTTACTCGAAATGTTATATCCTAAATAGCGTATTTCTGACTCCATAAATCGGCATTTATCTAACCTCAATTCCAATTTGTTTTGTACTAACTTATTAAAAACTTCCTGCAAAATGTCTAAATGTTCTTCTTCATTACTTGTAGCTATCATGATATCGTCTAAATAAATAGCAATTTTCTCTGCTCGAATCAGATCATCGAAAACATGGCTAACAAACCGCTGGAATGTTGAAGGTGCATTTTTCAGACCGAAAGGCATTTTCAAAAACTCGGACTGCCCCATCGGTGTTACAAAAGAAGTGTATTTAATCGAATCTTCAACCATATCTACGTGATAGAACGCACTCTTTAAATCCAATAACGAAAAAATGCATTTATTTGCTAGTCTATCTAACAGATCATCAATAAGAGGCAAGGGATAGTTATCTTTCAATGTTATCTTATTCAAACTACGAAAATCCACACATAACCTTATATCACCTGTTTTTTTCCTTACTAAAACAATGGGGGAAGAATATTCTGACTTACTCGGCCTAATTATCTTGGTTTGCATTAAGTCATCTAAAACAACCCTAACTTGTTGTTTTTCACTGTATGACAGTCTTCTTGGAGGACAATTAAAAGGTTTTTCTGTACTCAACAACAGTTTCATCTCACATCTAATTTTTGGCGTATCGGGGCGCTTACAGCACATATAATAATCTTGAAATATTTGCAGAAATTTTTGTTTTGCATAGACACTTACATTATCATTTTTTATATAAACATTAGGAGTTTTTGCTTCAGTTTTCAATACTTCATTGTAATTCACAGAAAATTTAGTGTTATCAAATTCAATTTTCATTAATCTTTGACACTCTTCATCATATGTGTTATTTTCGACTTTGAAATTCGAATCTATTTCTTTACATTCTAATTTTAAATTAGATTTACTTAAAAAGTCTCTTCCTAAAATAATTGGATGAGTCATTGTTTCATTTGTTACGACTAACATCGTTAATTCAATTCTTTTATTTTTGAAAAAAATAAAACTGTTTACATTTCCGACAATAGATAATGGACTTTTGTTTATACCACTATATTTTAAAAATACATTGTTCTTTCTGTTTATTACTACATCTGGTACGAACTGTTGGCGAACAAAGCTAATGGGGCTTCCCGTATCAATTAATGATCCTAATAAAGTTTTATAAGTAAATTTAGAATTAATAAATACATAATTTAAAAACCTTACATATTCATCGCCTTCCATCAATTCTGTGACATGTTGTACAGGGCGGCTCTTCTTTGTGGACAATTTGCTGCTAAATGGCCAACTTCAGCGCATACATGACAAACACCAAGCTCTCGTTTGGGTTTTCGGCATACACTTGCTAAATGGCCAACGGAGTTGCAATTGTAGCATCTCACGACTCTTGTTGTTTGTTGTCCATTATTCGACTGCTCATGTTGATTGTCTGCTGTCATTTTCTTTGATATATATCGTGGCAATTGAATATTCTAAACGCTTCTAACAATTCATATTTGTCATGAAATCGTTGCATTTAGCTTGCGAACGTAAAGTATTATCCGGAATACCATCAATTAGATATTCTACAAGTTCATCTTCACCAATTAGAATTCTATTTGCCAGAATTAGTTTTTCTTGGAAATATTCTCGAAACGATTCGGTAGTCAACCACTGCCTGATTTCAAACTTTTTTTTTAGCATCAAATTGCTTGTTTTTTCTTCAAACAGCGAGCTCATTTCCTTTAAGAACTTGTCGATTGGCATTAAAATCAAGTCATCTCGAGAATGTAACCACTTTAGCGCATTGCCTTTTAATTTATTTGCAATTAATGCTCTTAGGTTGTTATCATCAAGTTGGTAACACTCTGGATATTTTTTAGTTGTGCTTGCCATAGCTTAAGACATTCACCACTACCAGAAAATTCAGATATAAGTTCTTTAACATCTGCGAACTTTTGCTTATTGGAAATGTTTTTGTTTGATTATCACTATTTCTCAACTGTTCTTTTGCTCTCATTAGAAGTTCATTTTCCATCTTCTTTAGTTCACACTCACGCTTCAACAATTCTAATTCGATTTTTAAAAGTCGCCACTCGTTTGCATCACACTCTTTTTGTTTCTTTTCAACACTCGTTCGATTACTTGCGTCATATTGTGGTACAATCCATTGCTAATTCACCACACTCCTCGGTGATGTTTATACTGCTCGCTCCTTCGTTGATTTCATCAGCTTGTTCTTTTCCGCAATGATGGCTTGCGTACAGTCAACGTCAGCGTCAACGTCAACCATGGAGTTTCGAAAATTTCCACGAAGCTCCTCAGGAATTTTTTGTAGGCGAACAATTAGTTCGGCTTTACTACCTGTTGTTTTATGTTTGAGCGAACGCAACCATGATTTTAATTGTTCAACTGTGTATAAACTAAGCGAATCCTCGTTTGATGACATTTTGGGCGCAATACAACCACTTCTGATATTTTAAGCAATTTTATTATGTTGGACGCTCTTTTTAAATGATCTGCACTCGTTCTTCTTTATCTTCAACATGGCCGCAGATCGTGCTGCCACCTCCTTTATTTATAATAAGATACATAATTTACAGATTTATGATGTTACCACAATATATAATTTACATATTTATAATGCTGCCACAATATTTAGGTATAAGTCGATTTTCTTGTATTTACACATTTAGCAATCGATATCGAAATGCTTCAAACCATTAGTTTAACATATTTAAAATAATTAACCTTCCTTAGCGTAATGAAGGTGATATAAAGCCATGGCGCATAAGGACAGTGCATTTAGAAGAATTCCGTAATTTATAATTAGGTACAAAGCCGATTTTGTTGTATATACACATTTAGCAATCGATACCGAGATTCTTCAACTCATTATTTTAACATAGGTAAGTTAATAAACCTTCTTTAACGAACTGAAGTTGGAATAAAGCCATTGCGGCATAGCCACCGTGCATGTAGAAGAATTCCATTATCTTATATTTAGGTATAAAGTCGATTTTGTTGTATATACAAATTTAGCAATCGATATCGAGATGCTTCAACTCATTAGCTTAACATATTTAAGTTAATAAACCTTCTTTAACGATCTGAAGTTGGCATATAGCCACGGCGGCATTACGGCAGTGCATTTAGAAGAATTCCGTAATCTTTTGATTTCGGTATATAAAGGCGATTTTCTTTTATATTCACATTTAGATATCGATATCGAAATGCTTCAAATCATTAGTTTAACATATTAAGTAATAAACATTTTTTAGCTTACTAAAGTCTACATAAAGCCTTAACGCTATAACGGCAGTGCATGTAGAAGAATTCCGTTATCTTATATTTAGGTATAAAGTCGATTTTCTTAAATTTACACAATAAGCAATCGATATCGAAATGCTTCAAATCATTAGTTTAACATATTAAGTTAATAAACCTTCTTAACGATCTGAAGTTGGCATATAGCCACGGCGGCATTAAGGCAGTGCATGTAGAAGAATTCCGTAATCTTTTATTTAGGTATAAGGTCGATTTTCTTTTATATACACATTTAGATATCGATATCGAAATGCTTCAAATCATTAGTTTAACATATTAAGTTAATAAACATTTTTTAGCTTACTGAAGTCTACATATAGCCTTAACGGCTTAACGGCAGTGCATGTAGAAGAATTCCGTTATCCTATATTTAGGTATAAAATCGATTTTCTTGTATATACACATTTAGCAAGCGATATCGAAATGTTTTAAATCATAAGTTTAACATATTTAAGTTAATTAACCTTCTTTAACGTATTGAAGTTTATATAAAGCCATGGCGGCATAACGGCAGTGCATGTAGAAGAATTCCGTTATCTTATATACACAATTAGCAAGCGATATCGAAATGCTTCAACTCATTAGTTTAACATAGTTAAGTTAATAAACCTTCTTTAACGAACTGAAGTTGGCATAAAGCCATGGCGGCATACCGGCAGTGCATGTAGAAGAATTCCGTTATCCTATACTTAGGTATAAAGTCGGTTTTTGTTGTATATACACAATTAGCAAGCGATATCGAGATGCTTCAACTCATTAGCTTAACATATTTAAGTTAATAAACCTTCTTTAACGATCTGAAGTTGGCAAATAGCCACGGCGGCATTACGGCAGTGCATTTAGAAGAATTCCGTAATCTTTTATTTAGGTATATAAAGTCGATTTTCTTTTATATTCACATTTAGATATCGATATCGAAATGCTTCAAATCATTAGTTTAACATATTAAGTTAATAAACATTTTTTAGCTTACTGAAGTCTACATAAAGCCTTAACGGTATAACGGCAGTGCATGTAGAAGAATTCCGTTATCTTATATTTAGGTATAAAGTCGATTTTCTTGTATATACACATTTAGCAAGCGATATCGATATGCTTCAAATCACTAGTTTACCATATTAAAGTTAATTAACCTTCTTTAACGTATTGAAGTTGATATAAAGCCAGGGCGGCATAACGGCAGTGCATTAAGAAGAATTCCGTTATCCTATATTTAGGTATAAAGTCGATTTTGTTGTATATACACATTTAGCAATCGATGCCGAGATGCTTCAACTCATTTGCTAAACATATTTAAGTTAATAAACGTTCTTTAACGGTCTGAAGTTGGCATATAGCCACGGCGGCATTACGGCAGTGCATGTAGAAGAATTCCGTAATCTTTTATTTAGGTATAAAGTCGATTTTCTTTTATATACACATTTAACAAGCGATATCGAGATGCTTCAACTCATAAGTTTAACACATTTAAGTTAATAAACCTTCTTTAACGATCTGAAGTTGGCATATAGCCACGGCGGCATTACGGCAGTGCATGTAGAAGAATTCCGTAATCTTTTATTTAGGTATAAAGTCGATTTTCTTTTATATACACATTTAGATGTCGATATCGAAACGCTTCAAATCATTAGTTTAACATATTTAAGTTAATTAACCTTCTTTAACGTATTGAAGTTGATATAAAGCCATGGCGGCATAACGGCAGTGCATTTAGAAGAATTCCGTAATGTTATAATTTTATATTTAGGTATAAAGTCGATTTGCTTGTATTTACACATTTAGCAATCGATATCGAAATGCTTCAAACCATTAGTTTAAAATATTTAAGTTAATAAACCTTCTTTAACGAACTGAAGTTGGAATAAAGCCATGGCGGCATAACCACAGTGCATGTAGAAGAATTCCGTTATCTTATATTTAGGTATAAAGTCGCTTTTGTTGTACATACACATTAGCAATCGATATCGAGATGCTTCAACTCATTAGCTTAACATATTTAAGTTAATAAACCATCTTTAACGATCTGAAGTTGGCATATAGCCACGGCGGCATTACGGCAGTGCATGTAGAAGAATTCCGTAATCTTTTATTTAGGTATAAAGTCGATTTTCTTTTATATACACATTTAGCAATCGATATCGAGATGCTTCAACTCATTAGTTTAACATATTTAAGTTAATAAACCTTTTTAACGAACTAAAGTTGAAATAAAGCCATGGCGGCATAACCACAGTGCATGTAGAAGAAGTCCGTTATCTTATATTTAGGTATAAAGTCGATTTTGTTGTATATACACATTTAGCAATCGATATCGAGATGCTTCAACTCATTAGCTTAACATATTTAAGTTAATAAACCTTCTTTAACGATCTGAAGTTGGCATATAGCCACGGCGGCATTACGGCAGTGCATGTAGAAGAATTCTGTAATCTTTTATTTGGGTATAACGTCGATTTTCTTTTATATACACATTTAGATATCGATATCGAAATGCTTCAAATCATTGGTTTAACATATTAAGTTAATAAACATTTTTTAGCTTACTGAAGTCTACATAAAGCCTTAACGTTATAACGGCAGTGCACTTAGAAGAATCCCGTTATCTTATATTTAGGTATAAATTCGATTTTCTTGTATATACACATTTAACAAGCGATATCGAAATGCTTCAAATCATTAGTTTAACATATTTAAGTTAATTAATCTTCTTTAACGTATTGCAGTTAATATAAAGCCATGGCGGCATAACGGCAGTGCACTTGGAAGAATTCCGTAATGTTATAATTTTATATTTAGGTATAAAGTCGATTTTCTTGTATTTACACATTTAGCAATCGATATCGAAATGCTTCAAACCATTAGTTTAACATATTTAAAATAATTAACCTTCTTTAGCGTAACGAAGGTGATATAAAGCCATGGCGGCATAAGAACAGTGCATTTAGAAGAATTCCGTAATCTTATATTTAGGTATAAAGGCGATTTTGTTGTATATACACACTTAGAAAGCGATATCGAAATGCTTCAAATCATTAGTTTAACATATTTAAGTTAATTAACCTTCTTTAACGTATTGAAGTTGATATAAAGCCATGGCGGCATAACGGCAGTGCATTTAGAAGAATTCCGTAATTTTCTATTTATGTATAAAGTCGATTTTCTTGTATTTACATATTTAGGAATCGATATCGAAATGCTTCAAATCATTAGATTAACATATTTAAGTCAATTAACCCTCTCTCTCTTACTGAAGTCTACATAGAGCCTTAACGGCATAACGGCAGTGCATTTAGAAGAATTCCGTTATCTTATATTTAGGTATAAATTCGATTTTCTTGTATATACACACTTAGCAAGCGATATCGAAATGCTTCATTCATTAGTTTAACATATTTAAGTTAAGTAACCATCTTTAACGTATTGAAGTTGATATAAAGCCATGGCGGCATAACGGCAGTGCATTTAGAAGAATTCCGTAATCTTATATTTAGGTATAAGTCGATTTTCTTTTATATACATATTTAGCAATCGATAACGAAATGCTTCAAATCATTAGTTTAACATATTTAAGTTAATTAACCTTCTTTATCTTACTGAAGTTTACATAAAGCCATAACGGTATAACGGCAGTGCATTTGGAAGAATTCCGTAATCTTATATTTAGGTATAAAGTCGATTTTGTTGTATATACACATTTAGCAATCGATATCGAAATGCTTCAACTCATTAGTTTAACACATTCAGTTAATTAACTTCTTTATCTTACTGAAGTCTACATAAAGCCTTACCGGTGTAACGGCAGTGCATTTAGAAGAATTCCGTTATCTCATATTAAATATAAATTCGATTTTCTTGTATATACACATTTAGCAAGCGAGCAGTTCATTTAGAAGAATTCCGCTATCTTATATTTAGGTGTAAATTCGATTTTCTTGTATATACACATTTAGCAAGCGATATCGAAATGCTTCAAATCATTAGTTTAAAATATTTAAGTTAATTAACCTTCTTTATCCTACTGAAGTTTACCTAAAGCCATTACGGTATAACGGCAGTGCATTTGGAAGAATTCCATAATCCAATATTTAGGTATGAAGTCGATTTTCTTGTATATACACATTTAGCAATCGATATCGCGATGGCTCGACTCATTAGCTTAACATATTTAATTTAATATACCTTCTTTAACGATCTGAATTTGGCATATAGCCACGGCGGTATTACGGCAGTGCATTTAGAAGAATTCCGTAATCTTCTATTTAGGTATAAAATCGATTTTCTTGTATTTACATATTAAGTAATCAATATCGAAATGCTTCAAATCATTAGTTTAACATATTTAAGTTAATTAACCCTCTCTATCTTACTGAAGTCTACATAAAGCCTTAACGGCATAACGGCAGTGCATTTAAAAGAATTCCGTTATCTTATATTTAGGTATAAAGTCGGTTTTTGTTGTATATACACAATTAGCAAGCGATATCGAAATGCTTCAACTCATTAGTTTAACATATTTAAGTTAATAACCCTTCTTAAATGAACTGAAGTTGGCATAAAGCCATGGCGGCATAACGGTAGTGCATGTAGAAGAATTCCGTTAACCTATATTTAGGTATAAAGTCGACTTTCTTGTATATACACATTTAGCAAGCGATATCGAAATGCTTCAAACCATTAGTTTAACATATTTTAAATAATCAACCTTCTTTAGCGTAATGAAGGTGATATAAAGCCATGGCGGCATAAGGACAGTGCATTTAGAAGAATTCCGTAATCTTATATTTAGGTACAAAGCCGATTTTGTTGTATATACACATTTAGCAATCGATATCGAGATGCTTTAACTCATTAGTTTAACATATGTAAGTTTATAAACCTTCTTTAACGAACTGAAGTTGGAATAAAGCCATGGCGGCATAACCACAGTGCATGTAGAAGAATTCCGTTATCTTATATTAAGGTATAAATTCGATTTTGTTGTACATACACATTAGCAATCGATATCGAGATGCTTCAACTCATTAGCTTAACATATTTAAGTTAATAAACCTTCTTTAACGATCTGAAGTTGGCATATAGCCACGGCGGCATTACGGCAGTGCATGTAGAAGAATTCCGTTATCTCATATTAAATATAAATTCGATTTTCTTGTATATACACATTTAGCAAGCGAGCAGTTCATTTAGAAGAATTCCGTTATCTTATATTTAGGTGTAAATTCGATTTTCTTTTATATACACATTTAGCAAGCGATATCGAAATGCCTCAAATCATTACTTTAACATATTTAAGTTAATTAACCTTCTTTATCCTATTGAAGTTTACCTTAAACCATTACGGTATAACGGCAGTGCATTTGGAAGAATTCCATAATCTTATATTTAGGTATGAAGTCGATTTTCTTGTATATACACATTTAGCAATCGATATCGAGATGGTTCGACTCATTAGCTTAACATATTTAAGTTAATAAACCTTCTTTAACGATCTGAAGTTGGCATATAGCCACGGCGGCATTACGGCAGTGCATTTAGAAGAATTCCGTAATCTTTTATTTCGGTATATAAAGGCGATTTTCTTTTATATTCACATTTAGATATCGATATCGAAATGCTTCAAATCATTAGTTTAACATATTAAGTTAATAAACATTTTTTAGCTTACTGAAGTCTACATAAAGCCTTAACGGTATAACGGCAGTGCATGTAGAAGAATTCCGTAATCTTTTATAAAGGTATAAAATCGATTTTCTTGTATATACACGTTTTTCAATCGATATCGAAATGCTTCAAATCATTTGTTTAACATATTAAGTTAATAAACAGGGTGCAAGGCAGGTCGCCTCCAAGCTGGTGCACCCTGGGTAACGCTAAATGACCTGCGGCCTTCACGGCCTAACAACTCCCTTGACGACTTTGGCTCTGGACTGGTTTTTTTTGAGAAACTTTTATCGGATTTGGTAGAACCCTGGGCTGGTGGTGGCGACATTCTGACACCTGAGTATGATGAGGTGACACTCATCAGAAATGGCTGACAGGCTAATGTCGCAACTGCCCCCGTCCCGTTAAAACCCTGGCAGGCCTCAGAGTACGTTCCCCCCCCGTCGTCGTTAAGTTGGCGTGGTAGGTGTATGTTGAGATGACTCCTTCTTTGCGCTGGTCGGCTCTGAACGTATTGCCTCATAAGGGCGTACGTCAACCCTCGCCTTGGCCTCATCATTGAGATAACCTTGGGACCATAAAAGGCGACTACCTTTCCGGGGGACGGATAGCGGCTCTGAGTGGGGACCCTTTTCGCATGGACAATAATACGAACAAAATTGACGGAAGAACGACGAAGGGAGGTGAAGGGCTGTCGAAATCGGCACCTAGATCCAACCCAGGTGGGGACGCTGCTCCTATGGCGACGAAACCGTCACCGAGATATGGCAGCAATACGGCTAAGACTCCAGTAGGTGTCTCCTCAGGTAGCAGACTGGGGGTAACCGGCGCTAACCCGCCGGCAACGGACGTAGCGAAGGGTGGAACCTTCATACGCGGCGGAATCGCCAGCACTAGCAGGGGAACCTCAGCTAGAGTTATGAAGGGATCCGCAGGGGGTAAAAGCAAAGCAGCTTTAGCTAGAAAGCTGAAATCAGACCGTCGATTGGCGGCCAAAATCGTGGAACGCTACGGTGACAAGCATGTTGGTCAGGTTTCTGAGCAACACGCTAGTACACTTGAGTGGGCCAGGAAGGTGCTGAGCGAGAACGATAGGGCAGGACCGGAAACCAGCAGGACAGAACCGGCGGTCAAGCGGCAGAGGTCGCACGAGGGAGAAACCTCCCTTGTTAAGAAACCGCGAACGGGAAAGGCGCCAACCTTTAGCGAAATCGCCAAAGGCGCTGGGGCCATAGTACTGGGGGTGCTCGACCGTAGTAGGGAGAACGGTGCCATCTCCCATGAGGAATGGAAGAGGGTAGCGGCGGCTATCTCGTCGGTCTTCCTGAGGGTGGTCAAGGAAAACCCGGGGCCACCCCCGAAATGTGTGAGTGCCGGTTGGCACCAGGGGCTGCACAAGCTCACGAGTTGCGCTGACGAGAGATCGGCCATCTTGTACAAGAAGGCAGTCTCTCAGGTGGGGGAGGTCTGGAAGGGGGCCAGACTGGAGGCCGTGGCCAAAGAGGATCTTCCTCTCCGTCCTAGGGCTCGCGTTTGGCTACCGGCCGAACCTTCCACGCCGAGTGAGATTGAGGAAATCCTCAGATATTGCAATCCCTCACTTCCGACGCAGGACTGGAAAGTCTTAAGGCTGGAGAGGACTGATGAACCGTATCGGCAAGCGCTGATAATGCTTAACACGGAATCCATCGGTCCTCTCAGCAAAACAAGGGGAGCCATTAGCTATGGTTTTGAGATGGTAGTGCTGAAAGTACTTCCATCAGATGCCAGGGCTGATGGTCCCCAGGCTACGGTGACTGCGGTGGATGTACCAAGGGGTGCTGACAGTCAAACGACTGTGGACATCGATGCGCCAGAGGGCGTCGACGGTCATATGACCGTGGAAGCAGATCCGAATCTCTCAGACGTGGCGAGTGTTGGGGGCGGTTCGTCAATTGGCGACTCCGTCTTCAGCCTCGAACAACTGTTTGAGGAGGTTCGGGTCGACCACGACTTGGACGCTGAAATAGCGTTCCTGGGGGAAAATCTGAAGGATGAAATTCCTCCAGATTAACCTCCAGCATGCGAAGGCGGCCTCCGCCAACCTATTGCTCCGTCTGGAACAAGACGGAGCTGATGTCGTCCTGATCCAGGAACCGTGGCTGACTGGCAACGGGATCTCTGGATTGAGGACAAAGAGCCATAGGCTCCTGACAGCCAAAGATGCAGGTAGGAACAGAGCCTGTATGCTGGTAAGGAACGAACTAACGGTATTTCTTTTACCTAATTTCAGCAGCGCTGACATAGTGACAGCGAAATTAGAATGCGACACCGGGGATCTCTGGCTCATCTCCGCATACATGCCACACGATGATGTGGTGGAGCCACCTCCCTTACTGCTGAGGAGGACCTTAGCCGAAGCGTCTAAGTCTGGCACTGGCGTCATCATCGGTTCCGACGCTAACTCGCGGCACCAGATCTGGGGAAGCTCGGATACTAACAGTAGAGGTGAGTCGCTTTTTGATTTCATTATTAGCGAAGATCTTCGCATTTGCAATAGAGGAAACTCTCCTACTTTTGTGACCGCAGGCAGGGAGGAGGTCCTCGACCTCACCCTTGCCTCAAAAGCGATTGCCCCGCTGATCTCGAACTGGAGGGTCCTCGCTGATCACTCCTTTTCGGATCACAGGTACATCGAGTTTAGTCTAGTAGGTGAAGGTCCGCCCAGGAAATCTTTCAGGAACCCTAGGAACACGGACTGGGTAGGTTACCGCAGGAGGCTTAGGCAAACTCTCCCACACGCACCGGGGGTGGACTCGTTGGCCACTACCGATGTGGTGGAGGAGTGGGTCGAAGTCTTCAGCTCGGCGTGTAATGCTGCGCTGGAGAGGTCTTGTCCACTGAGATCACCGAAGGGCAAAGAGAAACCTCTATGGTGGACTACGGAGCTCTCAGAGATCAGGGCGTCTTGTAGACGGCTATTCAATAAGGCCCGCAGAAGTGGGTTATCTGATGATTGGGCCTTGTATAAAGCAGGACTTTCAATTTATAAGTCCGAGTTAAGAAAGGCCAAGAGGACCTCGTGGAAGTGCTTCTGTGAAAAGGTGGAAGGCTGTCACGAGTCCTCGAGATTCAGGCGTATTCTCGCAAAAACCCCAGTGTCCCTGGGGTATCTAAAGGACGCTAATGGGAAGTGGGCTCTCAGTAGTGAAGAAACACTTCAGACGCTTCTCGACGCTCACTTCCCGAGCAACATATCCTCTGTGAGGGGTCCTCTCGGGATGCCGCATGACGATTGTGCGGCCTTTGTCGGCATTCTGGATGAGCGTCACTTGACGTGGGCGATTAACTCGTTCAAACCGTTCAAGTCCCCGGGACCAGACGGCATCATACCAGCGCAGCTGCAACAGGCTGTTAAGGTGTCATGCGACTGGTTGGCACCTATCTATGCGAACTGCATCAGATTAGGTTACATTCCGGGGGCCTGGAGACGAGTCAAGGTCACGTTTATCCCGAAGGCTGGCAGGGTCTCCCATGTCACGGCCAAAGATTTCAGGCCAATCAGCCTCTCCTCCTTCTTGTTAAAGACTCTGGAGCGGCTGATGGACTGGTATATAAGGAAGAGCATTCCGAGAGACTATTTGTCAAGAGCACAACATGCTTATCGCAAAGGCAGGTCAGTGGACACTGCATTGCATACTATCGTGTCATGGCTTGAGGAGGCCATTGAAGCCAAGGACTTCGCTGTTGGGACCTTCCTTGATATCGAGGGAGCTTTCAACAATGTCCTGCCTGAAGCAGTATTAACTGCCCTTGACGGTCTTGGGGTTGAATCGAACTTCAAGTGGCTCATTCTCAGCCTTCTATGCGACAGAGTAATCGAAACGGAATGGGGCAGCGCGCGTGCGAGGCGTAGTGTGAGTAGGGGAACACCACAAGGTGGGGTTCTTTCTCCTCTTCTATGGATCCTAGTCGTTGACGAATTGCTCAAAAAACTAGAGGATCGCGGCTGTCGGGTGATTGCCTACGCAGATGATGTAGCACTTATGGTCAAAGGAAAGTTCCTTAACACCGTGTACGAGTTGACGCAGGGATATCTCAGCGTAGTAACAAAGTGGGCGGTCGGAAGTGGACTCGCCATAAATCCGAACAAAACAGAAATGGTTTTATTCAGCCGGAAATATAAAATCCCGGTGGCACCGTTGCCGCGGATGGGAGGTATTCGCCTTCAACCGGCGGATACAGTGAAGTATTTAGGGCTCATCCTGGATAAGAAGCTTTCATGGAAGCCGAATATCGAGGAGAGAGCAAAAAAGGCATCTGTTGCCTTATACTGCTGCAAAGGAGCTATTGGCAAAAGGTGGGGTCTTTCACCGAAAGTGGTCCTCTGGCTTTATGACACCATAGTAAAGCCCATCTTATTCTATGGTGTCTTCATGTGGTGGAGGGCTTTAGGGAAGACCACACTGGCCAAAAAACTCGAGAGCGTTCAACGGGCTGCGCTAATTAGCGTATGTGGTGCATTAAGATCTACTCCGACCATGGCACTTAATGCAATTTTGAATATAACGCCGGTGGACATTGCCGGTAGGTGCATAGCCGCGAAGGTGGCTATTAGACTCAGAGAATCTGGTTTCTTAAAGGAACGCGCATCTGGTCATTCGGATATCCTCACAAACTTTGACTGCATACCGGATCATCTGGATATTGGAGTCGCCATACCGAACTCTGGCGGCTCCTTCTCTGCCCATATACCGAAGAGGGAGATGTGGGTGGGAAGAAGCCGATGGAGGAGGGGGGCAGCAAGCTTCTTCACGGATGGGTCAAAGCTTGGGGGAAAGGTTGGTGGAGGGGTCTACTGTCGGGAGCTCTCCATCGACTCCTGTTTCAGACTTCCCGACTACTGTAGTGTTTTCCAGGCTGAGGTCGCAGCCATCAAGGTTGCAGCTGATTTGCTGCTACAGAGTGCATCCACTTTCAGAGAAGTGACTATCCACTCGGATAGTAGAGCGGCTATATTAGCCTTGAACTCATTCACAGTGCGTTCAGGGCTGGTCGAAGAATGTCTAACGTCACTATCTCTAGCAGCTAGAGCTTTTGTGATTAGGCTGGTGTGGGTGCCGGGCCATAGCGGAATTGCAGGCAATTGCAAAGCTGATGAGCTAGCAAGGAAGGGTACCCTAGAATCATTATCGGTAGAATGGGAACGGGTCGGTGCTCCTGTTTCTTCTTGTGGTCTACTACTAGACAGCTGGGCCACGCGGATGTTCGCCCAACGCTGGGCAAACATCGGCACTTGTGCGGTTGCGAAGGCCTTCTGGCCCAACATAGATCGCAGGAGATCTAATGATCTTTTAGCCCTCAGCAAGGCTAACCTCTCACTGTTAGTGGGTCTCTTAACGGGCCACTGCCCTATTGGCTTACATGCGGTAAGAATGGGTATCTTACCGGATGCCGACTGCAGAAGCTGTTTGGAGGAAGATGCGGTAGAAACAAGCCAGCACTTCCTGCTTGACTGTCCCGCATTTGGGAGGTCAAGACTCAGACACCTGGGGGCGCATACCTTTGGGCACGCCACCGAACTGGCAGGTGTTGAAGTTAGGCGTCTGTGTAACTATGTATTGGCTACAAAGCGCTTCGCCAATCTGTAAGTCCGAACACGGGAGTTCCCTTTCAATGGCATCACAAAGGACTAATTTTTAGTCTACGTGGGATCCTAGATCAGCCATCTTACCTAACCTAACCTAACCTAAGTTAATAAACATTTTTTAGCTTATTGAAGTCTACATATAGCCTTAACGGCGTAACGGCAGTGCATTTAAAAGATCTCCGTTATCTTATATTTAGGTATAAAGTCGATTTTATTGTATATGCGCATTTAGCAAGCGATATCGAAATGCTTCAACTCATATGTTTAACATATTTATGTTAATAAACCTTCTTTAACGAACTGAAGTTGGCATAAAGCCATGGCAATGCATGTAGAAGAATTCCGTTATCTTATATTTAGGTATAAAGTCAATTTTCTTATATATACACATTTAGCAAGCGATATCGAAATGCCTCAAATCATTAGTTCAACATATTTAAGTTAATTAAACTTCTTTAACATATTGAAGTTGATATAAAGCCATGGCGGCATAACGGCAGTGCATTTAGAAGAATTCCGTAATCTTATATTTAGGTAAAAAGTCGATTTTCTTGTTTATACACATTTAGCAAGCGATATCTAAATGCTTCAAATAACAAGTTTAACATATTTAAGTTAATTAACCTTCTTTAACGTATTGAAGTTGATATAAAGCCATGGCGGCATAACGGCAGTGCACTAAGAAGAATTCCGTTATCTTATATTTAGGTATAAAGTCGATTTTGTTGTATATACACATTTAGCAATCGATATCGAGATTCTTCAACTCATTACTTTAACATATTTAAGTATGTTCGTTAACGAACTGAAGTTGGCATAAAGCCATGGCGGCATAACGGCAGTGCATGTAGAAGAATTCCGTTATCTTATATACACATTTAGCAAGCGATATCGAAATGCTTCAAATCATTAGTTTAACATATTTAAGATAACTAACCTTCTTTAACGTAATGAAGTTGATATAACGCCATGGCGGCGTAACGGCAGTGCATTTAGAAGAATTCCGTTATCTTATATTTAGGTATAAAGTCGATTTTGTTGTATATACACATTTAGCAATCGATATCGAGATGCTTCAAGTCATTAGTTTAACATATTTAAGTTAATAAACCTTCTTTAACGATCTGAAGTTTGCATATAGCCACGGCGGCATTACGGCAGTGCATGTAGAAGAATTCCGTAATCTTTTATTTAGGTATAAGTTCGATTTTCGTTTATATACACATTTAGATATCGATATCGAAATGCTTCAAATCATTAGTTTAACATATTAAGTTAATAAACATTTTTTAGCTTACTGAAGTCTACATAAAGCCTTAACGGTATAACGGCAGTGCATGTAGAAGAACTCCGTTATCTTATATTTAGGTATAAAGTCGATTTTCACGTATATACACATTAAGCAAGTGATATCGAAATGCTTCAAACCATTAGTTTAACATATTTAAGTTAATTAACCTTCTTTAACGATCTGAAGTTGATATAAAGCCATGGCGGCATAACGGCAGTGCATTTAGAATTCCGTAATCTTATATTTAGGTATAAAGTCGATTTTATTGTATACACACATTTAGCAAGCGATATCGAAATGCTTCAACTCATTAGTTTAACATATTTAAGTTAATAAACCTTATTTAACGAACTGAAGTTGGCATAAAGCCATGGCGGCATAACGGCAGTGCATGTAGAAGAATTCCGTTATCTTATATTTAGGTATAAAGTCGATTTTCTTGTATATACACATTTAGCAAGCGATATCGAAATGCTTCAAATCATTAGTTTAACATATTTAAGTTAATTAACCTTCTTTAACGTATTGAAGTTGATATAAAGCCATGGCGGCATAACGGCAGTGCATTTAGAAGAATTCCGTTATCTTATATTTAGGTATAAAGTCGATTTTGTTGTATATACACATTTAGTAATCGTTGTCGAGATGCTTCAACTCATTAGTTTAACATATTTAAGTTAATAAACCTTCTTTAACGAACTGAAGTTGGCATAAAACCATGGCGGCATAACGGCAGTGCATTTAGAAGAATTCCGTTATCTTATATTTAGGTATAAAGTCGATTTTGTTGTATATACACATTTAGCAATCGATACCGAGATGCTTCAACTCATTAGCTTAACATATTTAAGATAATAAACCTTCTTTAACGATCTGAAGTTGGCATTAAGCCACGGCGGCATTACGGCAGTGCATGTAGAAGAGCTCCGTAATCTTTTATTTAGGTATAAGGTCGATTTTCTTTTATATACACATTTAGATATCGATATCGAAATGCTTCAAATCATTAGTTTAACATATTAACTTAATAAACATTTTTTAGCTTACTGAAGTCTACATATAGCCTTAACGGTATAACGGCAGTGCATTTAGAAGAATTCCGTTATCTTATATTTAGGTATAAATTCGATTTTCTTGTATATGCACATTTAGCAAGGGATATCGAAATGCTTCAAATCATTAGTTTAACATATTTAAGTTAATTAACCTTCTTTAACGTATTGCAGTTGATATAAAGCCATGGCGGCATAACGGCAGTGCATTTGGAAGAATTGCGTAATGTTATAATTTTATATTTAGGTATAAAGTCGATTTTCTTGTATTTACACATTTAGCAATCGATATCGAAATGCTTCAAACCATTAGTTTAACATATTCAAAATAATTAAATATATATCGAGATGGTTCGACTCATTTGCTTAACATATTTAAGTTAATATACCTTCTTTAACGATCTAAATTTGGCATATAGCCACGGCGGTATTACGGCAGTGCATTTAGAAGAATTCCGTAATCTTCTATTTAGGTATAAAGTCGATTTTCTTGTATTTACATATTAAGTAATCGAAATCGAAATGCTTCAAATCATTAGTTTAACATATTTAAGTTAATTAACCCTCTCTATCTTACTGAAGTCTACATAAAGCCTTAACGGCATAACGGCAGTGCATTTAAAAGAATTCCGTTATCTTATGTTTAGGTATACAGTCGGTTTTTGTTGTATATACACAATTAGCAAGCGATATCGAAATGCTTCAACTCATTAGTTTAACATAGTTAAGTTAATAAACCTTCTTTAACGAACTGAAGTTGGCCTAAAGCCATGGCGGCATAACGGCAGTGCATGTAGAAGAATTCCGTTATCCTATATTTAGGTATAAAATCGATTTTCTTGTATATACACATTTAGCAAGCGATATCGAAATGTTTTAAATCATAAGTTTAACATATTTAAGTTAATTAACCTTCTTTAACGTATTGAAGTTTATATAAAGCCATGGCGGCATAACGGCAGTGCATGTAGAAGAATTCCGTTATCTTATATACACATTTAGCAAGCGATATCGAAATGCTTCAAATCATTAGTTTAACATATTTAAGATAATTAACCTTCTTTAACGTATTGAAGTTGATATAAAGCCATGGCGGCATAACGGCAGTGCATTTAGAAGAATTCCGTTATCTTATATTTAGGTATAAAGTCGATTTTGTTGTATATACACATTTAGCAATCGATATCGAGATGCTTCAACTCATTAGTTTAACATATTTAAGTTAATAAACCTTCTTTAACGATCTGAAGTTGGCATATAGCCACGGCGGCATTAAGGCAGTGCATGTAGAAGAATTCCGTAATCTTTTATTTAGGTCTAAGGTCGATTTTCTTTTATATACACATTTAGATATCGATATCGAAATGCTTCAAATCATTAGTTTAACATATTAAGTTAATAAACATTTTTTAGCTTACTGAAGTCTACATATAGCCTTAACGGCGTAACGGCAATGCATGTAGAAGAACTCCGTTATCTTATATTTAGTTATAAAGTCGATTTTCTCGTATATACACATTAAGCAAGTGATATCGAAATGCTTCAAATCATTAGTTTAACATATTAAAGTTAATTAACCTTCTTTAACGTATTGAAGTTGATATAAAGCCATGGCGGCATAACGGCAGTGCATTTAGAAGAATTCCGTAATCTTATATTTAGGTATAAAGTCGATTTTGTTGTATATACACATTTAGCAAGCGATATCGAAATGCTTCAACTCATTAGTTTAACATATTTAAGTTAATAAACCTTATTTAACGAACTGAAGTTGGCATAAAGCCATGGCGGCATAACGGCAGTGCATTTAGAAGAATTCCGTTATCTTATATTTAGGTATAAAGTCGATTTTCTCGTATATACACATTTAGCAATCGTTATCGAGATGCTCCAACTCATTAGTTTAACATATTTAAGTTAATAAACCTTCTTTAACGAACTGAAGTTGGCATAAAGCCATGGCGGCATAACGGCAGTGCATGTAGAAGAATTCCGTTATCTTATATTTAGGTATAAAGTCGATTTTGTTGTATATACACATTTAGCAATCGATACCGAGATGCTTCAACTCATTAGCTTAACATATTTAAGATAATAAACCTTCTTTAACGATCTGAAGTTGGCATATAGCCACGGCGGCATTATGGCAGTGCATGTAGAAGAGTTCCGTAATCTTTTATTTAGGTATAAGGTCGATTTTCTTTTATATACACAATTAGATATCGATATCGAAATGCTTCAAATCATTAGTTTAACATATTAAGTTAATAAACATTTTTTAGCTTACTGAAGTCTACATAAAGCCTTAACGGTATAACGTCAGTGCATTTAGCAGAATCCCGTTATCTTATATTTAGGTATAAGTTCGATTTTCTTGTATATACACATTTAGCAAGGGATATCGAAATGCTTCAAATCATTAGTTTAACATATTTAAGTTAATTAACCTTCTTTAACGTATTGCAGTTGATATAAAGCCATGGCGGCATAACGGCAGTGCATTTGGAAGAATTCCGTAATGTTATAATTTTATATTTAGGTATAAAGTCGATTTTCTTGTATTTACACATTTAGCAATCGATATCGAAATGCTTCAAACCATTAGTTTAACATATTTAAAATAATTAAATATATATCGAGATGGTTCGACTCATTTGCTTAACATATTTAAGTTAATATACCTTCTTTAACGATCTAAATTTGGCATATAGCCACGGCGGTACTACGGCAGTGCATTTAGAAGAATTCCGTAATCTTCTACTTAGGTATAAAGTCGATTTTCTTGTATTTACATATTAAGTAATCGATATCGAAATGCTTCAAATCATTAGTTTAACATATTTAAGTTAATTAACCCTCTCTATCTTACTGAAGTCTACATAAAGCCTTAACGGCATAACGGCAGTGCATTTAAAAGAATTCCGTTATCTTACATTTAGGTAGAAAGTCGGCTTTTGTTGTATATACACAATTAGCAAGCGATATCGAAATGCTTCAACTCATTAGTTTAACATAGTTAAGTTAATAAACCTTCTTTAACGAACTGAAGTTGGCATAAAGCCATGGCGGCATACCGGCAGTGCATGTAGAAGAATTCCGTTATCCTATACTTAGGTATAAAGTCGGTTTTTGTTGTATATACACAATTAGCAAGCGATATCGAGATGCTTCAACTCATTAGCTTAACATATTTAAGTTAATAAAGCTTCTTTAACGATCTGAAGTTGGCAAATAGCCACGGCGGCATTACGGCAGTGCATTTAGAAGAATTCCGTAATCTTTTATTTAGGTATATAAAGTCGATTTTCTTTTATATTCACATTTAGATATCGATATCGAAATGCTTCAAATCATTAGTTTAACATATTAAGTTAATAAACATTTTTAAGCTTACTGAAGTCTACATAAAGCCTTAACGGTATAACGGCAGTGCATTTAAAAGAATTCCGTTATCTTATATTTAGGTATAAAGTCGATTTTCTTGTATATACACATTTAGCAAGCGATATCGATATGCTTCAAATCACTAGTTTACCATATTAAAGTTAATTAACCTTCTTTAACGAATTGAAGTTGGAATAAAGCCATGGCGGCATAACCACAGTGCATGTAGAAGAATTCCGTTATCTTATATTTAGGTATAAAGTCGCTTTTGTTGTACATACACATTAGCAATCGATATCGAGATGCTTCAACTCATTAGCTTAACATATTTAAGTTAATAAACCATCTTTAACGATCTGAAGTTGGCATATAGCCACGGCGGCATTACGGCAGTGCATGTAGAAGAATTCCGTAATCTTATATTTAGGTATAAAGTCGATTTTCTTTTATATACACATTTAGCAATCGATATCGAGATGCTTCAACTCATTAGTTTAACATATTTAAGTTAATAAACCTTTTTAACGAACTGAAGTTGAAATAAAGCCATGGCGGCATAACCACAGTGCATGTAGAAGAAGTCCGTTATCTTATATTTAGGTATAAAGTCGATTTTGTTGTATATACACATTTAGCAATCGATATCGAGATGCTTTAACTCATTAGCTTAACATATTTAAGTTAATTAACCTTCTTTAACGATCTGAAGTTGGCATATAGCCACGGCGGCATTACGGCAGTGCATGTAGAAGAATTCTGTAATCTTTTATTTAGGTATAACGTCGATTTTCTTTTATATACACATTTAGATATCGATATCGAAATGCTTCAAATCATTGGTTTAACATATTAAGTTAATAAACATTTTTTAGCTTACTGAAGTCTACATAAAGCCTTAACGTTATAACGGCAGTGCATTTAGAAGAATCCCGTTATCTTATATTTAGGTATAAATTCGATTTTCTTGTATATACACATTTAGCAAGCGATATCGAAATGCTTCAAAACATTAGTTTAACATATTTAAGTTAATTAATCTTCTTTAACGTATTGCAGTTAATATAAAGCCATGGCGGCATAACGGCAATGCATTTGGAAGAATTCCGTAATGTTATAATTTTATATTTAGGTATAAAGTCGATTTTCTTGTATTTACACATTTAACAATCGATATCGAAATGCCTCAAACCATTAGTTTAACATATTTAAAATAATCAACCTTCTTTAGCGTAACGAAGTTGATATAAAGCCATGGCGGCATAAGAACAGTGCATTTAGAAGAATTCCGTAATCTTATATTTAGGTATAAAGGCGATTTTGTTGTATATACACATTTAGCAAGCGATATCGAAATGCTTCAAATCATTAGTTTAACATATTTAAGTTAATTAACCTTCTTTAACGTATTGAAGTTGATATAAAGCCATGGCGGCATAACGGCAGTGCATTTAGAAGAATTCCGTAATTTTCTATTTATGTATAAAGTCGATTTTCTTGTATTTACATATTTAGGAATCGATATCGAAATGCTTCAAATCATTAGATTAACATATTTAAGTCAATTAACCCTCTCTCTCTTACTGAAGTCTACATAAAGCCTTAACGGCATAACGGCAGTGCATTTAGAAGAATTCCGTTATCTTATATTTAGGTATAAATTCGATTTTCTTGTATATACACACTTAGCAAGCGATATCGAAATGCTTCATTCATTAGTTTAACATATTTAAGTTAATTAACCATATTTAACGTATTGAAGTTGATATAAAGCCATGGCGGCATAACGGCAGTGCATTTAGAAGAATTCCGTAATCTTATATTTAGGTATAAGTCGATTTTCTTTTATATGCATATTTAGCAATCGATAACGAAATGCTTCAAATCATTAGTTTAACATATTTAAGTTAATTAACCTTCTTTATCTTACTGAAGTTTACATAAAGCCATAACGGTATAACGGCGGTGCATTTGGAAGAATTCCGTAATCTTATATTTAGGTATAAAGTCGATTTTGTTGTATATACACATTTAGCAATCGATATCGAAATGCTTCAACTCATTAGTTTAACACATTCAGTTAATTAACTTCTTTATCTTACTGAAGTCTACATAAAGCCTTACCGGTATAACGGCAGTGCATTTAGAAGAATTCCGTTATCTCATATTAAATATAAATTCGATTTTCTTGTATATACACATTTAGCAAGCGAGCAGTTCATTTAGAAGAATTCCGCTATCTTATATTTAGGTGTAAATTCTATTTTCTTGTATATACACATTTAGCAAGCGATATCGAAATGCTTCAAATCATTAGTTTAACATATTTAAGTTAATTAACCTTCTTTATCCTACTGAAGTTTACCTAAAGCCATTACGGTATAACGGCAGTGCATTTGGAAGAATTCTATAATCCAATATTTAGGTATGAAGCCGATTTTCTTGTATATACACATTTAGCAATCGATATCGCGATGGTTCGACTCATTAGCTTAACATATTTAATTTAATATACCTTCTTTAACGATCTGAATTTGGCATATAGCCACGGCGGTATTACGGCAGTGCATTTAGAAGAATTCCGTAATCTTCTATTTAGGTATAAAGTCGATTTTCTTGTATTTACATATTAAGTAATCGATATCGAAATGCTTCAAATCATTAGTTTAACATATTTAAGTTAATTCACCCTCTCTATCTTACTGAAGTCTACATAAAGCCTTAACGGCATAACGGCAGTGCATTTAGAAGAATTCCGTTATCTTATATTTAGGTATAAAGTCGGTTTTTGTTGTATATGCACAATTAGCAAGGATATCGAAATGCTTCAACTCATTAGTTTAACATATTTAAGTTAATAACCC
>CM050324.1:10611033-10628164 GCA_027475135.1 Bactrocera correcta | reverse complement strand
ACTTGAAGCATTTCGTTATCGATTGCTAAAAGTGTATATACAAGAAAATCGACTTAATACCTAAATATAAGATTACGGAATTCTTCTAAAAGCACTGCCGTTATGCCGCCATGGGCCCTTTAAACCAACTTCAGTTCGTTAAAGAAGGTTTATTAACTTAAATATGTTAAACTAATGATTTGAAGCATTTCGTTATCGATTGCTAAATGTTTATATACAAGAAAATCGACTTTATACCTAAATATAAGATTACGGAATTCTTCCAAATGTACTGTCGTTATGCCGCCATGGGTTTATATCAACTTCAATACGCTAAAGAAGGTTAATTAACTTAAATATGTTAAACGAATGATTTGAAGCATTTCGGTATCGATTGCTAAATGTCTATATACAAGAAAATCGACTTTATACCTTAGTATAAGGTAACGGAGTTCTTCTAAAAAGCTTTATTAACTTAAATATGTTAAACTAATGATTTGAAGCATTTCGATATCGATTGCTAAAAGTTTATATACAAGAAAATCGACTTTATACCTAAATATAAAATTACGGAATTCTTCTAAATGCACTGCCCTTATGCCGCCATGGCTTTATATTAACTTCAACACGTTAAAGAAGGTTAATTAACTTAAATATGTTAAACTAATGATTTGAAGCATTTCGATATCGATTGCTAAATGTTTATATCAAGAAAATCGACTTTATACCTAAATATAAAATTACGGAATTCTTCTAAATGCACTGCCGTTATGCCGCCATGGCTTTATATTAACTTCAACACGTTAAAGAAGGTTAATTAACTTAAATATGTTAAACTAATAATTGGAAGCATTTCAAAAACGATTGCCAAATAAATATAAATTTCAGTACGTTAAAGAAGTTTAATTTACTTAAATATGCTAAACTAATGATTTGAAGCATTTCGATATCGATTGCTAAATGTGTATGTACAAGAAAATCGATTTTATACCTATTTAAAAGATTACATAATTCACCCAAATATATGCTGCCGTTATGCCGTTATGGCTTTTGTAGACTTCAGTGAGATAAAGAGGATTAATTAACTTAAATATGTTAAACTAATGATTTGAAGCATTTCGATATCGATTGCTGAATTTGTATATATAAGAAAATCGACTTTATACCTAAATATAAGACTACGGAATTCTTCCAAATGTACTAACTTATGCCGCCATGGCTTTATATCAACTTCAATACGTTAAAGAAGCTTAATTAACTTAAATATGTTAAACTCATGATTTGAAGCATTTCGATATCGCTTGCTAAATGTGTATATAAAAGAAAATCGAATTTATACCCAAACAAGATTACGGAATTCTTCCAAATAAGCTGTCGTTATGCCGCCATGGCTTTATATCAACTTCAATACGTTAAAGAAGTTTAACTAACTTAAATATGTTAAACTTATGATTTTAAGCATTTCGATATCGATTGCTAAATGCGTATATACAACAAAATCAACTTTATACCTAAATATAAGATTAGGGAATTCTTCTAAATGCACTGTCGTTATGCCGCCCTGGCTTTATATCACCTTCATTACGTTAAAGAAGGTTAATTAACTTAAATATGTTAAACTAATGATTTGAAGATTTTCAGTATCGATTGCTAAATGTGTAAATATAAGGAAATCGACTATATACCTAAATATAAGATTACGAAATTCTTCTACATGCACTGTCGTTATGCAGCCATGGCTTTATATCACCTTCATTACGTTAAAGAAGGTTAATTAACTTAAATATGTTAAACTTATGATTTGAAGCATTTCGATATCGATTGCTAAATGTGTATGTACAACAAAATCGTCTTTATACCTAAATATGTCAACTTTAGTTCGCTAAAGGAGGTTTATTAACTTAAATATGTTAAACCAGTTATCTGAAGCATTTCGACATCGATTGCTAAATGTGTAAATAAAAGAAAATCGAATTTATACCTAAAAATAAAATTATAACTTTACGGAATTATTCTAAATGCACTGCCGTTATGCCGCCATGGCTTTATATCAACTTCAATACGTTAAAGAAGGTTAATTAACTTAAATATGTTAAACTAATGATTTGAAGCATTTCGATATCGCTTGCTAAATGTGTACATACAAGAAAATCAAATTTATACCTAAATATAAGATTACGGAATTCATCCAAATGCACTGCCGTTATACCGTTATGGCTTTATGTAAACTTCAGTAAGATAAAGAAGGTTAATAAATCTAAATATGCTAAACCAGTTATTTGAAGCATTTCGGTTTCGATTGCTAAATGCGTATATACAACAGAATCGAATTTATACCTAAATATAAGATTACGGAATTCTTCTAAATGCACTGTCGTTAGGCCGCCATGGCTTTATATCACCTTCATTACGTTAAAGAAGGTTCATTATTTTAAATATGTTAAACTAATAATTTGAAGAATTTCGATATCGATTGCTAAATGCGTATATACAACAAATTCGGCTTTATATCTAAATATAAGATTACGGAATTCTTCGAAATACACTGCCGGTATGCCGTTATGGCTTTATATAAATTTCAGTAGGTTAAAGAAGGTTAATTAACTTAAATATGTTAAACTAATGATTTGAAGATTTTCGATATCGATTGCTAAATGTGTAAATACAAGAAAATCGACTATATACTTAATTTTAAATTATAACATTACGGAATTCTTCTAAATGCACTGCCGTTATACTTTTAAGGCTTTATGTAGACTTCAGTAAGCTAAAAAATATTTATTAACTTAATATGTTAAACTAATGATTTGAAGCACTTCGATATCGATTGCTTAATGCATATATACAAGAAAATCGACTTTATACCTAAATATAAGCTAACGGAATTCTTCAACATGCACTGCCGTTATGCCGCCATGGCTTTATGCACACTTCAGTTCGTTAAAGAAGGTTTATTAACTTAAATATGTTAAACTAGTGAGTTGAAGCATCTGGATATCGATTGCGAAATATATATTTACAAGAAAATCGACTTTATACCTAAATATAAGATTACGGAATTCTTCCAAATGCACTGCCGTTATACCGTTATGGCTTTATGTAAACTTCAGTAAGATAAATAAGGTTAATTAACTTAAATATGATAAACTAATGATTTGCAGCATTTCGTTATCGATTGCTAAATGTGTATATACAACAAATTCGGCTTTATACCTAAATATAAGATTACGGAATTCTTCTACATGCACTGCCGTTATGCCGTCATGGCTATATGCAAACTTCAGATCGTTAAAGAAGGTTTATTAACTTAAATATGTTAAACTAATGAGTTGAACCATCTCGATATCTATTGCTAAATGTGTATATACAACAAAATCGACTTTATTCCTAGATATAAGATTACGGAATTCTTCCAAATGCACTGCCCTTATACCGTTATGGCTTTATGTAAACTTCGGTAAGAAAAAGAAGGATAGTTAACTTAAATATGTTAAACTAATGATTTGAAGCATATCGATACCGATTGCTAAATAAGTATATATTTACTTTCTACCTAAATATAAGATTACGGAATTCTTCCAAATGCACTGCCGTTATGGCTTTATGTAAACTTCAGTAAGATAAAGAAGGCTAATTTACTTAAATATGCTAAACTAGATATTTGAAGCATTTCGATGTCGATTGCAAAATGTGTATATACAAGAAAATCGTGTTTATACCTAAATATAAGATTACGGAATTCTACCAAATGTACTGTCGTTAAGCCGCCATGGCTTTGTATCAACTTCAATACGTTAAAGAAGGTTAGTTATTTTAAATATGTTAAACTTATCGTTTGAAGCATTTCGATATCGACTGCTAAATGTGTGAATACAAGAAAATCGATTTGTACCTAAATATAAAATTATAACATTACGGAATTCTTCTAAATGCACTGCCGTTATGCCTTTAAGGTTTTTGTGTTAACTTCAGTTCGTTAAAAAAGGTTTATTAACTAAAATATGTTAAACTAATGATTTGAAGCATTTCGATATCGCTTGCTAAATGTGTATATAAAAGAAAATGGAATTTATACCTAAACATAAGATTACGGAATTCTTCCAAATGTACTGTCGTTATGCCGCCATGGCTTTATATCAACTTCAATACGTTAAAGAAGGTTGATTAACCTAAATATGTTAAACTAATGATTTTAAGCATTTCGATATCGATTGCTAAATGCGTATATACAACAAAATCGACTTTATGCGTAAATTTAAGATTAGGGAATTCTTCTAAATGCACTGTCGTTATGCCGCCCTGGCTAAATGTGTATATACAAGAAAACCGACTTTATACCTAAATATAAGACTACGGAATTCTTCCAAATGTACTGTCGTTATGCCGCCATGGCTTTATATCAACTTCAATACGTTAAAGAAGGTTAATTAACCTAAATATGTTAAACTAATGATTTTAAGCATTTCGATATCGATTGCTAAATGCGTATATACAACAAAATCGACTTAATGCGTAAATATAAGATTAGGGAATTCTCCTAAATGCACCGCCGTTATGCCAATAAGGCTTTATGTAGACTTCATTAAGACAGAGAGGGTTAATTAACTTGAATATGTTTAACTAATGATTTGAAGCATTTCGATATCGATTGCTAAATATGTAAATACAAGAAAATCGACTTTATACCTAAATATAAGAATACGGAATTCTTCTAAATGCACTGCAGTTATACCGTTAAGGCTTTATGAAGACGTCAGTGCGTTAAAGAAGGTTTATCAACTTAAATATGTTAAACTTATGATTTGAAGCATTTCGATATCGATTGCTAAATGTGTATATACAAGAAAATCGACTTTATACCTAAATATAAGTTTACGGAATTCTTCTACATGCACTGCCGTTATGCCGCCAAGGCTTTATGTTAACTTCAATGCGTTAAAGAAGCTTTATTAACTTTAATATATTACACTAATGATTTGAAGCATATCGATATCGATTGCTAAATGATTATACGCACGAAAATCGACTTGATACCTAAATATATGATTACGTAATTCTTCTAAATGCACTGCCGTTATGCCGTTAAGGCTTTTGTAGACTTCAGTAAAATAAAGATGTTTAATTAACATAAATATAGTAAACTAATGATTTGAAGCATTTCGATATCGATTGCTAAATGTGTAGATAAAAGAAAATCGACTTTATACTTAAATACAAGATTGCGGAATTCTTCTACATGCACTGCCGTTATGCCGCCATGGCTTTATGCTAACTTCAGTGCGTTAAAGAAGCTTTATTAACTTAAATATATTAAACTAATGATTTGAAGCATTTCGATATCGATTGCTAAATGAGTATATACAACAAAATCGACTTTATACCTAAATATAAGATTACGGAATTCTTCTAAATGCACTGCAGTTATACCGTTAAGGCTTAATGAAGACTTCAGTGCGTTAAAGAAGGTTTATTAACTTAAATATGTTAAACTAATGATTTGAAGCATGTCGATATCGATTGCTGTATGCGTATAAACAAGAAAATCGACTTTATACCTAAATATAAGTTAACGTAATTCTTCTAAATGCACTGCCGCTATGCTCTAATGGCTTTATATAAATTTCAGTACGTTAAAGAAGGTTAGTTTACTCAAATATGTTAAACTAATGATTTGAGCATTTCGATATCGATTGCTAAATGTGTATGTACAAGAAAATCGATTTTATACCTAAATAAAAGCTTACGGAATTCACCCAAACATTTTGCCGTTATGCCGTTATGGCTTTATGTAAACTTCAGTAAGATAAAGAAGGTTAATTAACCTAAATATGCTAAACCAGTTATTTGAAGCATTTCGATTTCGATTGCTAAATGCGAATATACAACAAAATCGAATTTATACCTAAATATAAGATTACATAATTCTTCTAAATGCACTGTCGTTAGGCCGCCATGGCTTTTTATCACCTTCATTACGTTAAAGAAGGTTAATTATTTTAAATATGTTAAACTAATGATTTGAAGAATTTCGATATCGATTGCTAAATGCGTATATACAACAAATTCGGCTTTATATCTAAATATAAGATTACGGAATTCTTCTACATGCACTGTCGTTATGCCGCCATGGCTTTATATAACATTCATTACGGTAAAGAAGGTTAATTAACTTAAATATGTTAAACTAATGATTTGAAGCATTTCGATATCGATTGCTAAAGGTGTATGTTCAAGAAAATCAATTTTATACCTAAATAAAAGCTTACGGAATTCACCCAAATATAGTGCCGTTATGCCGCTATGCCGTAATGGCTTTATGTAAACTTCAGTAAGATAAAGAAGGTTTATTAACCTAAATATGCTAAACCAGTTATTTGAAGCATCTCGATATCGATTGCTAAATGCGTATATACAACAAAATCGAATTTATACCTAAATATAAGATTAGGGAATTCTTCCAAATGTACTGTCGTTATACCGTTATGGCTTTATGTAAACTTCAGTAAGAAAAAGAAGGATAATCAACTTAAATATGTTAAACTAATGATTTGAAGCATATCGATATCGATTGCTAAATGTGTATATATTTACTTTATACCTAAATATAAAATTACGGAATTCTTCCAAATGCACTGCCGTTATGGCTTTATGTAAACTTCAGTAAGATAAAGAACGTTAATTAACTTAAATATGCTAAACCAGTTATTTGAAGCATTTCGATATCGATTGCAAAATGTGTATATACAAGAAAATCGAATTTATACGTAAATATAAGATTAGGGAATTCTTCCAAATGTACTGTCGTTAAGCCGCCATGGCTTTGTATCAACATCAATACGTTAAAGAAGATTAGTTATTTTAAATATGTTAAACTTATGGTTTGGAGCATTTCGATATCGACTGCTAAATGTGTAAATACAAGAAAATCGACTTTATAGCTAAATATAAAATTATAACATTACGGATTTCTTCTAAATGCACTGCCGTTATACCGTTAAGGCTTTATGTAGACTTCAGTGCGTTAAAGAAGGTTTATTAACTTAAATATGTTAAACTAATGAGTTGAACCATCTCGATATCTATTGCTAAATGTGTACATACAACAAAATCGACTTTATTCCTGGATATAAGATTACGGAATTCTTCCAAATGCACTGCCTTTATACCGTTATGGCTTTATGTAAACTTCAGTAAGAAAAAGAAGGATAATTAACTTAAATATGTTAAACTAATGATTTGAAGCATATCGATATCGATTGCTAAATGTGTATATATTTACTTTATACCTAAATAGAAGATATCGGAATTCTTCCAAATGCACTGCCGTTATGGCTTTATGTAAACTTCACTAAGATAAAGAAGGTTAATTAACTTAAATATGCTAAACCAGTTATTTGAAGCATTTCGATATCGATTGCAAAATATGTATATACAAGAAAACCGACTTTATACCTAACTATAAGATTACGGAATTCTTCCACATGTACTGTCGTTTTGGCTTTATATCAACTTCAATACGTTAAAGAAGGTTAATTAACTTAAATATGTTAAACTAATGATATGAAGCGTTTCGATATCGCTTGCTAAATGTGTATTTACAAGAAAATCGAATTTATACCTAAACATAAGATTACGGAATTCTTCCAAATGTACTGTCGTTATGGCTTTATATCAACTTCAATACGTTAAAGAAGGTTAATTAACTTAAATATGTTAAACTAATGATTTGAAGCATATCGATATCGCTTGCTAAACGAGTATATACAAGAAAGTCGAATTTATACCTAAATATAAGATAACGGAGTTCTTCTAAATGCAGTGCAGATATACCGTTAAGGCTTTATGTAGACTTCAGTGCGATAAAGAAGGTTTATTAACTTAAATATGTTAAACTAATGATTTGAAGCATTTCGATATCGATTGCTAAATGTGTATATACAAGAAAATCGACTTTATACCTAAATATAAGATTAGGGAATCCTTCCAAATGTACTGTCGTTAAGCCGCCATGGCTTTGTATCAACTTCAATACGTTAAAGATGGTTAGTTATTTTAAATATGTTAAACTTATGGTTTGAAGCATTACGATATCGACTGCTAAATGTGTAGATATAAGAAAATCGACTTTATACCTAAATATAAAATTATAACATCACGGAATTCTTCTAAATGCACTGCCGTTATACCGTTAAGGCTTTAAGTAGACTTCAGTAATCTAAAAAATGTTTATTAACTTAGTATGTTAAACTAATGATTTGAAGCATTTCGATATCGATTGCTAAATGCGTATATACAAGAAAATCGAATTTATACCTAAACATAAGATTACGGAATTCTTCCAAATGTACTGTCGTTATGCCGCCATGGCTTTATATCAACTTCAATACGTTAAAGAAGGTTAATTAATTTAAATATGTTAAACTAACGATTTGAAGCATTTCGATATCGCTTGCTAAATGTGTACATACAAGAAAATCGAATTTATACCTAAACATAAGATTACGGAATTCTTCCAAATGTACTGTCGTTATGGCTTTATATCAACTTCAATACGTTAAAGAAGGTTAATTAACTTAAATATGTTAAACTAATGATTTGAAGCATATTGATATCGCTTGCTAAACGAGTATATACAAGAAAGTCGAATTTATACCTAAATATAAGATAACGGAGTTCTTCTAAATGCAGTGCAGTTATACCGTTAAGGCTTTGTGTTAACTTCAGTTCGTTAAAAAAGGTTTATTAACTTAAATATGTTAAACTAATGATATGAAGCATTTCGATATCGCTTGCTAAATGTTTATATAAAAGAAAATGGAATTTATACCTAAACATAAGATTAGGGAATTCTTCCAAATGTACTGTCGTTATGCCGCCATGGCTTTATATCAACTTCAATACGTTAAAGAAGGTTAATTAACCTAAATATGTTAAACGAATGATTTTAAGCATTTCGATATCGATTGCTAAATGCGTATATACAACAAAATCGACTTTATACCTCAATATAAGATTACGGAATTCTTCCACATGTACTGCCGTTATGCCGCAATGGCTTTATATCGCCTTCAATATGTTAAAGAAGGTAAATTATTTTAAATATGTTAAACTAATGGTTTGAAGCATTTCGATATCGATTGCTAAATGTGTAGATAAAAGAAAATCGACTTTATACCTAAACATAAGATTAGGGAATTCTTCCAAATGTACTGTCGTTATGCCGCCATGGCTTTATATCAACTTCAATACGTTAAAGAAGGTTAATTAATTTAAATATGTTAAACTAACGATTTGAAGCATTTCGATATCGCTTGCTAAATGTGTACATACAAGAAAATCGAATTTATACCTAAACATAAGATTACGGAATTCTTCCAAATGTACTGTCGTTATGGCTTTATATCAACTTCAATACGTTAAAGAAGGTTAATTAACTTAAATATGTTAAACTAATGATTTGAAGCATATCGATATCGCTTGCTAAACGAGTATATACAAGAAAGTCGAATTTATACCTAAATATAAGATAACGGAGTTCTTCTAAATGCACTGCCGTTATACCGTTAAGGCTTTAAGTAGACTTCAGTAATCTAAAAAATGTTTATTAACTTAGTATGTTAAACTAATGATTTGAAGCATTTCGATATCGATTGCTAAATGCGTATATACAAGAAAATCGAATTTATACCTAAACATAAGATTAGGGAATTCTTCCAAATGTACTGTCGTTATGCCGCCATGGCTTTATATCAACTTCAATACGTTAAAGAAGGTTAATTAACTTAAATATGCTAAACTAATGATTTGAAGCATTTCGTTATCGATTGCTACATGTGTATATACAAGAAAACCGACCATATACTTAAATATAAGACTACGGACTTCTTCTAAATGCACTGCCGTTATGCCGCAATGGCTTTATATCAACTTCAATACGTTAAAGAAGGTTAATTAACTTAAATATGTTAAACTACTGATTTGAAGCATTTCGATATCGCTTGCTAAATGTGTACATACCAGAAAATCAAATTTATACCTAAATATAAGATAACGGAATTCTTCTAAATGCATCGCCGTTATGCCGTTAAGGCTTTATGTAGACTTCAGTAAGACAGAGAGGGTTAATTAACTTGAATATGTTAAATTAATGATTTGAAGCATTTCGATATCGATTGCTAAATATGTAAATACAAGAAAATCGAATTTATACCTAAATATAAGAATACGGAATACTTCTAAATGCACTGCAGTTATACCGTTAAGGCTTTATGAAGACGTCAGTGCGTTAAAGAAGGTTTATTAACTTAAATATGTTAAACTAATGATTTGAAGCATTTCGATATAGATTGCTAAATGAGTATATACACGAAAATCGACTTTATACCTAAATATAAGATTACGTAATTCTTCTAAAGGCACTGCCGTTATGCCGTTAAGGCTTTTGTAGACTTCAGTCAAATAAAGATGTTTAATTAACTTAAATATAGTAAACTAATGATTTGAAGCATTTTGATATCGATTGCTAAATGTGTATATACAATAAAATCGACTTTGTACTTAAATATAAGATTACGGAATTCTTCTACATGCACTGCCGTTATGCCGCCATGGCTTTATGTTAACTTCAGTGCGTTAAAGAAGCTTTATTAACTTAAATATATTAAACTAATGATTTCCAGCATTTCGACATCGATTGCTTAACGAGTATATACAACAAAATCGACTTTATACCTAAATATGAGATTACGGAATTCTTCTAAATGCACTGCAGCTATTTCGTTAAGGCTTTATGAAGACTTCAGTGCGTTAAAGAAGCTTTATTAACTTAAATATATTAAACTAATGATTTGAAGCATTTCGATATCGATTGCTAAATGTGTATATACAACAAAATCGACTTTATACCTAAATATAAGATTACGGAATTTTTCGAATTACACTGCCGTTATGACGTTATGGCTTTATATAAATTTCAGTACGTTAAAGAAGGTTAATTTACTTAAATATGCTAAGATGTATGTACAAGAAAATCGACTATATACCTAAATAAAAGATTACGGAATTCTCTCAAACATACTGCCGTTATGCCGTTATGGCTTTACGTAAACTTCAGTAAGATAAAGAAGGTTAATTAACCTAAATATGCTAAACCAGTTATATGAAGCATTTCGATATTGCTAAATGCCTATATACAACAAAATCGAACTTATTCCTAAATATAAGATTACGGAATTTTTCTAAATGCACTGTCGTTATGTCGCCATGGCTTTATATCACCTGCATTACGTTAAAGAAGGTTAATTATTTTAAATATGTTAAACTAATGATTTGAAGAATTTCAATATCGATTGCTAAATGCGTACATACAACAAATTCAGCTTTATATCTAAAAATAAGATTACGGAATTCTTCGAAGTACACTGCCGTTATGACGTTATGGCTTTATATAAATTTCAGTACGTTAAAGAAGGTTAATTTACTTAAATATGCTAAGATGTATGTACAAGAAAATCGACTATATACCTAAATAAAAGATTACGGAATTCTCTCAAACATACTGCCGTTATGCCGTTATGGCTTTACGTAAACTTCAGTAAGATAAAGAAGGTTAATTAACCTAAATATGCTAAACCAGTTATATGAAGCATTTCGATATTGCTAAATGCCTATATACAACAAAATCGAACTTATTCCTAAATATAAGATTACGGAATTTTTCTAAATGCACTGTCGTTATGTCGCCATGGCTTTATATCACCTGCGTTACGTTAAAGAAGGTTAATTATTTTAAATATGTTAAACTAATGATTTGAAGAATTTCAATATCGATTGCTAAATGCGTACATACAACAAATTCAGCTTTATATCTAAAAATAAGATTACGGAATTCTTCGAAGTACACTGCCGTTATGCCGTTATGGCTTTATATAAATTTCAGTACGGTATAGGACGTTAATTTACTTAAATATGCTAAACTAATGATTTGAAGCATTTCGATATCGATTGCTAAATGTGTATGTACAACAAAATCGACTTTATACCTAAATATGTCAACTTCAGTTCGCTAAAGGTGGTTTTTTAACTTAAATATGTTAAACCAGTTATCGCAAGCATTTCGATATCGATTGCGAAATATATATATACAAGAAAATCGACTTTATACCTAAATATAAGATTACGGAATTCTTCCACATGTACTGCCGTTATGCCGCCATGGCTTTATATCACCTTCAATACGTTAAAGAAGGTTAATTCTTTTAAATATGTTAAACTAATGGTTTGAAGCATTTCGATATCGATTGCTAAATATGTAAATACAAGAAAATCGACTTTATACCTAAATATAAGAATACGGAATACTTCTAAATGCACTGCAGTTATACCGTTAAGGCTTTGTGAAGACGTCAGTGCGTTAAAGAAGGTTTATTAACTTAAATATGTTAAACTAATGATTTGAAGCAAGCATTTCGATATCGCTTGCTAAATGTATACATACAAGAAAATCAAATTTATGCCTAAATATAAGATAACGGAATTCTTCTAAATGCACTGCCGTTATGCCGTTAAGGCTTTATGTAGACTTCAGTAAGACAGAGAGTGTTAATTAACTTGAATATGTTAAACTAATGATTTGAAGCATTTCGATATCGATTGCTAAATATGTAAATACAAGAAAATCGACTTTATACCTAAATATAAGAATACGGAATTCTTCTAAATGCACTGCAGTTATACCGTTGAGGCTTTATGAAGACGTCAGTGCGTTAAAGAAGGTTTATTAACTTAAATATGTTAAACTAATGATTTCAAGCATTTCGATATCGATTGCTAAATGTGTATATACAAGAAAATCGACTTTATACCTAAATATAAGATTACGGATTTCTTCTACATGCACTGCCGTTATGCCGCCATGGCTTTATGTTAACTTCAGTGCGTTAAAGAAGCTTTATTAACTTTAATATATTAAACTAATGATTTGAAGCATTTCGATATCGTTTGCTAAATGATGATATGCACGAAAATCGACTTTATACCTAAATATAAAATTACGTAATTCCTCTAAATGCACTGCCGTTATGCCGTTAAGGCTTTTGTAGACTTCAGTAAGACAGAGATGTTTTATTAACTTAAATATAGTAAACCAATGATTTAAAGCATTACGATATCGATTGCTAAAAGTGTATATACAACAAAATCGACTTTATACTTAAATATAAGATTACGGAATTCTTCTACATGCACTGCCGCTATGCCGCCATGGCTTTATGTTAACTTCAGTGCATCAAAGAAACTTTATTAACTTAAATATATTAAAGTAATGATTTGAAGCATTTCGATATCGATTGCTAAATGAGTATATACAATAAAACCGACTTTATACCTAAATATAAGATTACGGAATTCTTCTAAATGCACTGCAGTTATACCGCTAAGGCTTTATGAAGTCTTCAGTGCGTTAAAGAAGGTTTATTAACTTAAATATGTTAAACTAATGATTTGAAGCATGTCGATATCGATTGCTAAATGCGTATATACAAGAAAATCGACTTTATACCTAAATATGAGATTACAGAATTCTTCTACATGCACTGCCGTTATGCCGCCATGGCTATATGCCAATTTCAGATCGTTAAAGAAGGTTTATTAACTTAAATATGTTAAACTTATGAGATGGAGCATTTCGATATCGTTTGCTAAATGTGTATATACAACAAAATTGACTTTTTACCTTAATATAAGATTACGGAAGTATGGCTTTATGTAAACTTCAGTAAGACAAAGAAGGTTAATTAACTTAAATATGTAAAACTAATGATTTGAAGCATTTTTTATCGATTGCTAAATGTGTACAAGAAAACCGACTTTATACCTAAATATAAGACTACGGACTTCTTCTAAATGCACTGCCGTTATGCCGCCATGGCTTTATATCAACTTATATACGTTAAAGAAGGTTAATTAACTTAAATATGTTAAACTAATGATTTGAAGCATTTCGATATCGCTTGCTAAATGTACACATACAAGAAAATCAAATTTATACCTAAATATAAGATAACGGAATTCTTCTAAATGCACTGCCGTTATGCCGTTACGGCTTTATGTAGACTTCAGTAAGACAGAGAGGATTAATTAACTTGAATATGTTAAACTAATGATTTGAAGCATTTCGATATCGATTGCTAAATATGTAAATACAAGAAAATCGACTTTATACCTAAATATAAGAATACGGAATTCTTCTAAATGCACTGCAGTTATACCGTTGAGGCTTTATGAAGACGTCAGTGCGTTAAAGAAGGTTTATTAACTTAAATATGTTAAACTAATGATTTCAAGCATTTCGATATCGATTGCTAAATGTGTATATACAAGAAAATCGACTTTATACCTAAATATAAGATTACGGATTTCTTCTAAATGCACTGCAGCTATACCGTTAAGGCTTTATGAAGACTTCAGTGCGTTAAAGAAGGTTTATTAACTTAAATATGTTAAACTAATGATTTGAAGCATGTCGATATCGATTGCTAAATGCGTATATACAAGAAAATCGACTTTATACCTAAATATAAGATTACGTAATTCTTCTAAATGCACTGCAGTTATGCCGTTAAGGTTTTTATAGACTTCAGTAAAATAAAGATGTTTAACTAACTTAAATATAGTAAACTGATGATATGAAGCATTTCGATATCGATTGCTAAATGTGTATATACAACAAAATCGAATTTATACTTAAATATAAGATTACGGAATTCTTCTACATGCACTGCCGTTATGCCGCCATGGCTTTATGTTAACTTCAGTACGTTTAAAAAGCTTTATTAATTTAAATATATTAAACTAATGATTTGAAGCATTTCGATATCGATCGCCAAATGAGTATATACAGCAAAATCGACTTTATACTTAAATATAAGATTACGGAATTCTTCTAAATGCACTGCAGTTATACCGTTAAGGCTTTATGTGAACTTCAGTAAGATAAAGATGTTTAATTAACTTAAATATAGTAAACTAATGATTTGAAGCATTACGATATCGATTGCTAAATGTGTATATACAACAAAATCGACTTTATACTTAAATATAAGATTACGGAATTCTTCTACATGCACTGCCGTTATGCCGCCATGGCTTTATGTTAACTTCAGTGCGTTAAAGAAGCTTCATTAACTTAAATATATTAAACTAATGATTTGAAGCATTTCGATATCGATTGCTAAATGAGTAAATACACTAAAACCGACTTTATACCTAAATATAAGATTACGGAATTCTTCTAAATGCACTGCAGTTATACCGTTAAGCCTTTATGAAGACTTCAGTGCGTTAAAGAAGGTTTATTAACTTAAATATGTTAAACTAATGATTTGAAACATGTCGATATCGATTGCTAAATGCGTATATACAAGAAAATCGACTTTAAACCTAAATATAAGATAACGTAATTCTTCTAAATGCACTGCCGTTATATCGCCATGGCTTTACATCACCTTCATTACGGTAAAGAAGGTTAATTATTTTAAATATGTTAAACTAATGATTTGAAGAATTTCGATATCGATTGCTAAATGCGTATATACATCAAATTTGGCTTTATACCTAAATATAAGATTACGGAATTCTTCTAATGCACTGCAGTTAATTCGTTAAGGCTTTATGAAGACTTCAGTGCGTTAAAGAAGGTTTGTTAACTTAAATATGTTAAACTAATGATTTGAAGCATGTCGATATCGATTGCTATATGCGTATATACAAGAAAATCGACTTTATACCTAAATACAAGATAACGTAATTCTTCTAAATGCACTGCCGCTATGCTGTTATGGCTTTATATAAATTTCAGTACGTTAAAGAAGGTTAGTTTACTCAAATATGTTAAACTAATGATTTGAGCATTTCGATATCGATTGCTAAATGTGTATGTACAAGAAAATCGATTTTATACCTAAATAAAAGCTTACGGAATTCACCCAAATATACTGCCGTTATGGCTTTATGTAAATTTCAGTAAGATAAAGAAGGTTAATTAACCTAAATATGCTAAACCAGTTATTTGAAGCATTTCGATTTCGATTCCTAAATGCGTATATACAAATAATCGAATTTATGCCTAAATATAAGATTACGGAATTCTTCTAAATGCACTGTCGTTAGGCCGCCATGGCTTTATATCACCTTCATTACGTTAAAGAAGGTTAATTATTTTAAATATGTTAAACTAATGATTTGAACAATTTCGATATCGATTGCTAAATGCGTATATACAACAAATTCGGCTTTATATCTAAATATAAGATTACGGAATTCTTCGAAATACACTGCCGTTATGCCGTTATGGCTTTATATAAATTTCAGTACGTTATAGGACGTTAATTTACTTAAATATGCTAAACTAATGATTTGAAGCATTTCGATATTGATTGCTAAATGTGTATGTACAAGAAAATCGATTTTATACCTAAATAAAAACTTACGGAATTCTCTCAAACATACTGCCGTTATGCCGTTATGGCTTTATGTAAACTTCAGTAAGATAAAGAAGGTTAATAAACCTAAATATGCTAAACCAGTTATATGAAGCATTTCGATATTGCTAAATGCCTATATACAACAAAATCGAACTTATAACTAAATATAAGATTACGGAATTTTTCTAGATGCACTGTCGCTATGCCGCCATGGCTTTATATAACCTTCATTACGGTAAAGAAGGTTATTAACTTAAAATGTTAATGATTTGAAGATTTTCGATATCGATTGCTAAATGTGTAAATACAAGAGAATCGACTATATACCTAAATATAAGATTACGGAATTCTTCTACATGCACTGTCGTTATGCCGCCATGGCTTTATATACCTTCATTACGGTAAAGAAGGTTAATTATTTTAAATATGTTAAACTAATGATTTGAAGCATTTCGATATCGATTGCTAAATGTTTATATACAAGAAAAATTGACTTTATACCTAAATATAGACTGCGGAATTCTTCCAAATGTACTGTCGTTATGCCGCCATGGCTTTATATCAACTTCAATAGGTTAAAGGAAGGTTATTTATCTTAATTAAGTTAAACTAATGATTTAAAGCATTTCGATATCGATTGCTAAATGCGTATATACAACAAAAACGAATTT
>CM050324.1:10559033-10610033 GCA_027475135.1 Bactrocera correcta | reverse complement strand
TCGATGGATAACACTGATTTGTTACCGATTAACCAATTGTAATTTTTGAGTCGCATGTCCAGCTCCTTACGTTTGTTTTTTACATGAACTTTCCACCGTAGCTTAGTGTTAAGCGTCATTTCTGTGTATTTAGCGGAATTAAAGTACGGTATTCGAGCACCGTCTATGAAAATTGGTAAGTACTGTATCTTGTTGTATGTGAAAACAATGTGTACAGACTTAGCTTCATTCAGCTTTATCTGCCATTTCTTTGCCCATTGTACGACTTTGTTTACAGCTTTTTGGAGATTATTAGTGGACTCGTGTTCACTACTACCAACAGCAAGCAACGCGGTATCATCTGCGAATGTGGCTGTTGTATAATTGCAGTCTATTGGCAGGTCGTGTGTGAATAGAATATAAAGAAGAGGGCCCAACACACTACCTTGTGGAACTCCTGCTTTTATTTCCCTAAGATCAGAATATTTGTCCCCTTGTTTAACGCGAAAGTAGCGATCAGATAAATACGATTTTATAATGTCATAATACTGTTGCGGCAAAATTAGTTTCAGTTTCGAAAGCAGTCCTTTGTGACAAACTTTATCAAACGCTTTTGCAACATCCAACAACACGGCAGAACAGAATTTTTTTTCCTCAAAGGCTTTTTCAATAACGTGTGTTATCCTGTGGATTTGATCAATCGTAGAATGTTTGGCTCGAAACCCAAATTGATGCGCTGGAATTATGTTTTTTCGAGAATTTTCTCAAATAGCTTCGATATTATCGGTAGAAGTGATATGGGCCTGTAAGATGATACATCATATCCTGGTTTTCCTGGCTTTGGAATCATGATAATTTCAGCAATTTTCCAATAAGTTGGCACGTATTTAAGATGAAAAGCTGCGTTAATAATGTTGGTTATTTTTAATACACTTATTTGAGGAAGCTGTTTTAGAACCTCGGCAGTAATCAGGTCGAAACTGGGGGATTTTTTGTTTTTAAGGTTTTTGATTTCCTCACTTAGCTCACTGCTTGTGCAACATGGGATTTTTTCGTTCTCTTGACTGGAAGCAGTAGGATAATCAACGTGTGTTTCATATGGGGAGAATATTTTTGCTGAATAATCCGAAAATACTTCTGCTTTTTTTGAATCGTCTCTGGCCCAGCTATCAGCACTTATTTTAATGGGACATACTTGAGTTTCTGGTGTTTGTAGTCTTTTACAGCTTTTCCAAAGAGAGTAGTCGGAATTTTTTCCATTGCTTAGGGAACGAAGATATTTTGTGAAACTTTCATTTTTGAACCTCTTAATTTTCCGATTAAGATCTTTAGAGACTTTATTTAAAATAGATTTATCAGCTGGGCAACGAGTTTGATGCCACTTACGTCGTAGCTTTCTCTTTAATTTAATAGTTTCCCTTATATTATTAGGATATTGAGAGTTTGCAGCAATTTCCTTTAATTCCGGTGTACTTTTCCAAGCTGCGTGTTGTATACTTGTTGTAAAGTGTAAAATTTCAGATTCCATCTGGTCTATATTTAATATAGAGTCATATTTACTTTCGTAACATTCCATCATTGTTCTAAAATATTCCCAGCCTGTACGTTTATTGTATAAGGCCGCTGTTTTGTCTTTAAAGATGACGGTTTCACTATAGCTTAAATAGAATGGGGAATGATCCGAGTTAAGATCATAACCCTGATGGATCGACAAATAATTCCGGGATATTTTGCCAACAATGATGATGTTAAACTAATGATTTGAAGCATTTCGATATCGATTGCTAAATGAGTATATACAAGAAAATCGACTTTATACCTGAATATAAGATTACAGAATTCTTCTACATGCACTGCCGCTATGCCGCCATGGCTTTATGTTAACTTCAGTGCGTTAAAGAAGCTTAGGTAACTTAAATATGTTAAACTAACGGTTTGAAGCATTTCGATATCGATTACTAAATATGTAAATACAAGAAAATCGACTTTACACCTAAATATAAGATTACGGAATTTTTATACCTGCACTGTCGTTATGCCGCCATGGCTTTATGCCAACTTCAGTTCGTTAAAGAAGGTTTATTAACTTAAATATGTTAAACTAATGGGTTGAAGCATCTCGATATCGATTGCTAAATGTGTATATACAACAAAATCGACTTTATACCTAAATATAAGATAACGGAATTCTTCCAAATGCGCTGCCGTTATACCGTTATGGCATTATGTGAACTTCAGTAAGATAAAGAAGGTTAATTAACTTTATTATGTTAAGCTAATGATATAAAGCATTTTGATATCGATTGCTAAATGTGTATATACAAGAAAATCGACTTTTTACCTAAATATAAGATTACAGAATTCTTCTACATGCACTGCCGCTATGCCGCCATGGCTTTATGTTAACTTCAGTGCGTTAAAGAAGCTTAGGTAACTTAAATATGTTAAACTAACGGTTTGAAGCATTTCGATATCGATTACTAAATATGTAAATACAAGAAAATCGACTTTACACCTAAATATAAGATTACGGAATTTTTATACCTGCACTGTCGTTATGCCGCCATGGCTTTATGCCAACTTCAGTTCGTTAAAGAAGGTTTATTAACTTAAATATGTTAAACTAATGGGTTGAAGCATCTCGATAGCGATTGCTAAATGTGTATATACAACAAAATCGACTTTATACCTAAATATAAGATTACGGAATTCTTCCAAATGCACGGCCGTTATACCGTTATGGCATTATGTGAACTTCAGTAAGATAAAGAAGGTTAATTAACTTTATTATGTTAAGCTAATGATTTAAAGCATTTTGATATCGATTGCCAAATGTGTATATACAACAAAATCGATTTTATACCTAAATATAAGATTACGGAATTCTTTTAAATGCACTGCCGTTATGCCGTTATGGCTTTATGTTAACTTCAGTTCGTTAAAGAAGGTTTATCAATTTAAATATGTTAAACTAATGATTTGAAGCATTTCGATAAAGATTGGTTAATGCATATATACAAGAAAATAGACTTTATACCTAAATATAAGACTACGGAATTCTTCCAAATGTACTGTCGTTATGCCGAAATGGCATTATGTGAACTTCAGTAAGATAAAGAAGGTTAATTAACTTTATTATGTTAAGCTAATGATTTAAAGCATTTTGATATCGATTGCCAAATGTGTATATACAACAAAATCGATTTTATACCTAAATATAAGATTACGGAATTCTTTTAAATGCACTGCCGTTATGCCGTTATGGCTTTATGCCAACTTCAGTTCGTTAAAGAAGGTTTATCAATTTAAATATGTTAAACTAATGATTTGAAGCATTTCGATATCGATTGGTTAATGCATATATACAAGAAAATAGACTTTATACCTAAACATAAGATTACGGAATTCTTCCAAATGCGCTGCCGTTATACCGTTATGGCATTATGTGAACTTCAGTAAGATAAAGAAGGTTAATTAACTTTATTATGTTAAGCTAATGATTTAAAGCATTTTGATATCGATTGCCACATGTGTATATACAACAAAATCGATTTTATACCTAAATATAAGATTACGGAATTCTTTTAAATGCACTGCCGTTATGCCGTTATGGCTTTATGCCAACTTCAGTTCGTTAAAGAAGGTTTATTAACTTAAATATGTTAAACTAATGGGTTGAAGCATTTCGATATCGATTGTTAAATGAGTATATAGAAGAAAATAGACTTTATACCTTAATATAAGACTACGGAATTTTTCCAAATGTACAGTCGTTATGCCGCCATGGCTTTATGCCAACTTCTGTTCGTTAAAGAAGGTTTATTAACTTAAATATGTTCAACTAATGACTTGAAGCATTTCGATATCGATTGCTAAATGTGTATATACAAGAAAATCGAATTTATACCTAAATATAAGATAACGGAATTCTTCTACATGCACTGCCGTTATGCCGCCATGGCTTTATGTTAACTTCAGGGCGTTAAAGAAGCTTTATTTACTTAAATATGTTAAACTTATGATTTGAAGCATTTCGATAACGATTGCTAAATGAGTATACACAAGAAAATCGACTTTATACCTAAATACAAGAGTAGGTAATTCTTCTAAATGCACTGCCGTTATGCCGTTAAGGCTTTTGTAGATTTCAGTAAGATTAAAAGGGTTAATTAACTTAAATATGTTAAACTAATGATTTGAAGCATTTCGATATGAATTGCTTAATGTGTATATACAAGAAAATCGACTTTATACCTGAATATAAGATTACGGAATTCTTCCAAATGTACTGTCGTTATGCCGCCATGGCTTTATGTTAACTTCAGGGCGTTAAAGAAGCTTTAGTTACTTAAATATGTTAAACTTATGATTTGAAGCATTTCGATAACGATTGCTAAATGAGTATACACAAGAAAATCGACTTTATACCTAAATACAAGAGTAGGTAATTCTTCTAAATGCACTGCCGTTATGCCGTTAAGGCTTTTGTAGATTTCAGTAAGATTAAAAGGGTTAATTAACTTAAATATGTTAAACTAATGATTTGAAGCATTTCGATATCAATTGCTTAATGTGTATATACAAGAAAATCGACTTTATACCTAAATATAAGATTACGGAATTCTTCTAAATGCACTGCCGTTATGCCGTTGTGGCTTTATGTTAACTTCTGTTCGTTAAAGAAGGTTTAGTTAACTTAAATATGTTTAACTAAGTTATTTGAAGCATTTCGATATCGATTGCTAAATGACATATATACAAGAAAATCGACTTTATACCTAAATATAAAATTACGGAATTCTTCTACAATGCACTGCCGTTATGCCGACATGGCTTTAAGTTAACTTCAGTCGTTAAAGAGTTTATTAACTTAAATATGTTAAACTAATGATTTGAAGCATTTCGATATCGATTGCTAAATGAGTATATACAAGAAAATCGACTTTATACCTAAATATAAATTACGGAATTCTTCTAAATGCACTGCCGTTATGCCGTATGGCTTTATGTTTAACTTCTGTTCGTTAAAGAAGGTTAAGTTAACTAAATATGTTTAACTAATATTTGAAGCATTTCGATATCGATTGCTAAATGCATTTACAAGAAATTCCCACTTTATACCTTTAATATAAAGTTCGGGTTTTCTTCTATATACACTGCAATATATGCCGACATGGCTTTAAATTTAGTCGTTAACATATTTAATTAATTAACCTTGTTAAACTTGATTTGAAGCATTTAATATCGATAGCTATAACGCAGTCATTTGGAAGAATTCGTAATCTTATATTTAGGTATAAAGTCATTAAGCAGTCGATATCGAGATGCTTCAACCCATTAGTTTAACATATTTAAGTTAATAAACCTTCTTTAACGAACTGAAGCTGGCATAAAGCCATGGCGGCATAACGACAGTGGATGTAGAAGAATTCCGTAATCTTATATTTAGGTGTAAAGTCGATTTTCTTGTATATACATATGCACTAAGCAATCGATATCGAAATGCATCAAATAACTGGTCTAACATATTTAAGATAATAAACCTTCTTTAACGAAATGAAGTTAACATAAAGCCATAACGGCATAACGGCAGTGGATTTAGAAGAATTCCGTTATCATATATTTAGGTATAAAGTCAATTTTCTTGTGTATACACATTTAGCAATCGATATCGAAATGCTTCAAATCATTAGTTTAACATATTTAAGTTAATAAACCTTCTTTAACGAACTGAAGTTGGCATAAAGCCATGGCGGCATAACGGCAGTGCATTTAGAAGAATTCTGTAATCTTATATTTAGGTATAAAGTTGATTTTCTTGTATATATGCATTTAGCAATCGATATCGAAATGCTTTAAATAACTGGTTTAACATATTTAAGTTAATAAACCTCTTTTAACGAACAGAAGTTAACATAAAGCCACAACGGCATAAGGGCAGTGCATTTAGAAGAATTCCGTTATCTTATATTTAGGTATAAAGTCGATTTTCTTGTATATACAAATTTAGCAATCGATATCGAAATGCTTCAAATCATTAGTTTAACATATTTTAGTTAATTAACCCTCTTAATCTTACTGAAGTCTACAAAAGCCTTAACGGCATAACGGCAGTGCATTTAGAAGAATTACGTAATCTTATATTTAGGTATAAAGTCGATTTTCTTGTATATACTCATTAGCAATCGATATCGAGATGCTTCAACCCATTAGTTTAACATATTTAAATTAATAAACCTTTTTTAACGAACTGAAGTTGGCAAAAAGCCATGGCGGCATAACGGCAGTACATTTGGAAGAATTCCGTAATCTTATATTTAGGTATAAAGTCGAATTTCTTGTATATGTGCATCAAGCAAACGATTTCGAAATGCGTCAAATAACTGGTTTAACATATTTAAGTTAATAAACCTTCTTTAACGAACTGAAGTTAACATAACGCCTTAACGGCATAAAGGCAGTGCATTTAGAAGAATTAATTAATATTATATTTAGGTATAAAGTCAATTTTCTTGTATATACTCACTTAGCAATCGATATCGAAATGCTTCAAATCATTAGTTTAACATATTTAAGTTTATAAACTGTCTTTAACGCACTGAAGTTAACTTAAAGCCATGTCGGCATAACGGCAGTGCATGTAGAAGAATTCCGTAATTTTATAGTTAGGTATAAAGTCGATTTCGTTGTATCTACTCATTTAGCAATTGATATCGAAATGCTTCAAATCGTTAGTTTAACATATTTAAGTAAATAAAGCTTCTTTAACGCACTGAAGTTAACATAAAGCCATGGCGGCATAACGGCAGTGCATGTAGAAAAATTCCGTTATCTTATATTTAGGTATATATTCGCTTTTCTTGTGTATACACATTTAGCAGTCGATATCGAAATGCTTCAAATCATTAGTTTAACATATTTAAGTAAATTAACTCTCTTAATCTTACTGAAGTCTACAAAAGCCTTAACGGCATAACGGCAGTGCATTTAGAAGAATTACGTAATCTTATATTTAGTTATAAAGTCGATTTTCTTGTATATACTCATTTAGCAATCGATATCGAGATGCTTTAACTATTAGTTTAACATATTTTAGTTAACAACCGTCTTTAACGAACCGAAGTTGCCATAAAGCCATGGCGGCACAACGACGGTACATTTGGAAGAATTCTGTAATCTTATATTTAGGTATAAAGTCGATTTTGTTGTATATACACATTTAGCAATCGATATCGAGATGCTTCAACCCATTAGTTTAACATATTTAAGTTAATAAACCATCTTTAACGAACTGAAGTTGATATAAAGCCATTGCGGCATAACGACGGTACATTTGGAACGATTCTGTAATCTTATATTTAGGTATAAAGTCGAATTTGTTGTATATATGCATTAAGCAATCGATTTCGAAATGCGTCAAATAACTGGTTTAGCATATTAAAGTTAATAAACCTTCTTTAACGAACTGAAGTTAACATAAAGCCATAAATGCATAACGGCAGTGCATTGAGAAGAACTCCGTTAGTAAGATAAAGAAGGTTAATTAACTTAATTATGTTAAGCTAATGATTTAAAGCATTTTGATATCGATTGCTTAATGTGTATATACAAGAAAATTCATTTATACCTAAATTTAAGATAACGAAATTCTTCTAAATGCACTTCCGTTTTGCCGCCATGACTTTTTGCCAACTTCAGTTCGTTAAAGAAGGTTTATTAACTTAAATATGTTAAACTTATGATTTGAAGCATTTCGATATCGATTGCTAAATGAGTGTATACAAGAAAATCGACTTTACACCTGAATATAAGATTACGGAATTCTTCTACATGCACTGCCGTTATGCCGGCATGGCTTTATGCCAACTTCAGTTCGTTAAAGAAGGTTTATTAACTTAAATATGTTAAACTAATGGGTTGAAGCATCTCGATATCGATTGCTTAATGTGTATATACAACAAAATCGACTTTATACCTAAATATAAGATTACGAAATTCTTCCAAATGCGCTGCCGTTATACCGTTATGGCATTATGTGAACTTTAGTAAGATAAAGAAGGTTAATTAACTTAATTATGTTAAGCTAATGATTTAAAGCACTTTGATTTCGATTGCTAAATGAGTGTATACAAGAAAATCGACTTTACACCTGAATATCAGATTACGGAATTCTTCTACATGCACTGTCGTTATGCCGCCATAGCTTTATGCCAACTTCAGTTCGTTAAAGACGGTTTATTAACTAAAATATGTTAAACTAATTTGTTGAAGCATCTCGATATCGATTGCTAAATGTGTATATACAACAAAATCGATTTTATACCTAAATATAAGATTACGGAATTCTTCTAAATGCACTGCCGTTATACCGTTATGGCTTTATGTAAACTTCAGTAAGATAAAGAAGCTTAATTAACTTAAATATGTTAAAGTTATGATTTGAAGCATTTCGTTATCGATTGCTAAATGTGTATATACAAGAAAATTGACTTTATACCTAAATATAAGATAACGGAATTCTTCTTAATGCACTGCCGTTATGCCGTTATGGCTTTATGTTAACTTCAGTTCGTTAAAGAAGGTTTATTAACTTAAATATGTTAAACCAGTTATTTGAAGTATTTCGATATCGATTGGTTAATGCATATATACAAGAAAATAGACTTTATACCTAAACATAAGACTACGGAATTCTTCCAAATGTACTGTCGTTATGCCGAAATGGCTTTATATCAACTTCAGTTCGTTAAAGAAGGTTTATTAACTTAAATCTGTTAAACTAATGGTTTGAAGCATTTCGATATCGATTGCTAAATATGAAAATACAAGAAAATCGAATTTATACCCAAACATAAGATTACGGAATCCTTCCACATGCACTGCGGTTATGCCGCCATGGCTTTATGGTAACTTCAGTTCGTTAAAGAATCTTTATTAACTTAAATGTGTTAAAATAATGATTTGAAGCATTTCGATATCGATTTCTAAATGAGTATATTCAAGAAAATCGACTTTATACGATATAAGATTACCTAATTCTTCTCAATGCACTGCCGTTATGCCGCCATGGCCAACTGCTGTTCGTTAAAGAAGGTTTGTTAACTTAAATATGTTAAACTATTGACTAGAAGCATTTCGATATCGATTGCTAAATGTGTATATACATGAAAATCGACTTTATTCCTAAATATAAGATAACGGAATTCTTCTAAATGCACTGCCGTTATGCCGCCATGGCTTTATGCCAACTTCTCTTCGTTGAAGAAGGTTTATTAACTTAAATATGTTAAACTAATGATTTGAAGCATTTCGGTATCGATTGCTAAATGCGTAAATACAAGAAAATCGACTTAATACCTAAATATAAGATTACGCAATTCTTCCAAATGTACTGTCGTTATGCCGCCATGGCTTTATATCAACTTCAATACGTTAAAGAAGGTTAATTTACTTAATTATGTTAAACTAATGCTTTGAAGCATTTCGATATCGACTGCTAAATGTGTATACACAAGAAAAGCGAATTTATACCTAAATATAAGATAACGAAATTCTTCTACATGCACTGCCGTTATGCCGCCATGGCATTATGTTAACTTCAGTGCGTTAAAGAAGCTTTATTTACTTAAATATGTTAAACTTATGATTTGAAGCATTTCGATATCGATTGCTAAATGAGTGTATACAAGAAAATCGACTTTATACCTAAATACAAGATTAGGTAATTCTTCTAAATGCACTGCCGTTATGCCGTTAAGGCTTTTGTAGATTTCAGTAAGATTAAAAGGGTTAATTAACTTAAATATGTTAAACTAATGATTTGAAGCATTTCGATATCAATTGTTATATGTGTATATACAAGAAAATCGACTTTATTCCTGAATATAAGATTACGGAATTCTTCCAAATGTACTGTCGTTATGCCGCCATGGCTTTATGCCAACTTCAGTTCGTTAAAGAAGGTTTATTAACTTAAATATGCTAAACTAATGAGTTGAAGCATCTCGATATCGATTGCTAAATGAGTATATAACGGGTGATTTTTTTGAGGTTAGGATTTTCATGCATTAGTATTTGACAGATTACGTGGGATTTCAGACATGGTGTCAAAGAGAAAGATGCTCAGTATGCTGTGACATTTCATCATGAATAGACTTGCTAACGAGCAACGCTTGCAAATCATTGAATTTTATTACCAAAATCAGTGTTCGGTTCGAAATGTGTTTCGCGCTTTACGTCCGATGAGCGATGAGGCTCATTTCTGGTTGAATGGCTACGTAAATAAGCAAAATTGCCGCATTTGGGGTGAAGAGCAACCAGAAGCCGTTCAAGAACTGCCCATGCATCCCGAAAAATGCACTGTTTGGTGTGGTTTGTACGCTGGTGGAATCATTGGACCGTATTTTTTCAAAGATGCTGTTGGACGCAACGTTACGGTGAATGGCGATCGCTATCGTTCGATGCTAACAAACTTTTTGTTGCCAAAAATGGAAGAACTGAACTTGGTTGACATGTGGTTTCAACAAGATGACGCTACATGCCACACAGCTCGCGATTCTATTGCCATTTTGAGGGAAAACTTCGGACAACAATTCATCTCAAGAAATGGACCCGTAAGTTGGCCACCAAGATCATGCGATTTAACGCCTTTAGACTATTTTTTGTGGGGCTACGTCAAGTCTAAAGTCTACAGAAATAAGCCAGCAACTATTCCAGCTTTGGAAGACAACATTTCCGAAGAAATTCGGGCTATTCCGGCCGAAATGCTCGAAAAAGTTGCCCAAAATTGGACTTTCCGAATGGACCACCTAAGACGCAGCCGCGGTCAACATTTAAATGAAATTATCTTCAAAAAGTAAATGTCATGAACCAATCTAACGTTTCAAATAAAGAACCGATGAGATTTTGCAAATTTTATGCGTTTTTTTTTTTTAAAAAGTTATCAAGCTCTTAAAAAATCACCCTTTACAACAAAATCGACTTTATACCAAAATATAAGTTTACGGAATTTTTCCAAATGCACTGTCGTTATGCCGCCATGGCTTTATGCCAACTTCAGTTCGTTAAAGAAGGTTTATTAACTTAAATATGTTAAACTAATGGGTTGAAGCATCTCGATATCGATTGCCAAATGTGTATATAGAAGAAAATCGACTTTATACCTAAATATAAGATTACGGAATTCTTCCAAATGCGGTGCCGTTATGCCGCCATGGCTTTATGCCAACTTCAGTTCGTTTAAGAAGGTTTATTAATTTAAATATGTTAAACTAATGGGTTGAAACATCTCGATATCGATTGCCAAATGTGTATATAGAAGAAAATCGACTTTATACCAGGCTAAAACCCTAAAAGACCTAAAGGAGCAGGTGAAGGTTTATGAAAAATCAAATTTCCCGTTTCAAAATCTCAATTCGTCAACGCAAACAAAACGTCGTCTACGTCATCAAACATAGCGTCGAGTTCAGGCAGTTCAGCGAAAAAATGCTACAATTGCGGAGATGATTCACATTTTGCTAGGGACTGCCCACGCAAAAAGGTGAAATTTTTCAAATGCGGTGTAGAAGGTCAACGAGCAGAAAAGCGCAAACATGATGAAGACAAAAGCAGCAGTAAAGCCCAATAAGAGAAGCAGTTTAACTTTCAAGGACATTTGGATGAATGAAGTATGCGTTTCGGCATTAATTGATACGGGTGCAGATGTATGTTTGATGCGATACGATACACTATTGATGTTGGACTTGTACGTAAAGCTGACAAAGGAAAGAGTATGCTTGGTCGGAATTGGGGACAGTGAACTTATAACAATAGGTAGCTTCTCCATCCGCATTGAAGTTGATGGCATATGGTTAGAAATGAAATTCCATGTTGCCAATGAGACTGATTTGAGGTATGCTCTAGTAATTGGTAACAACATTTTGAAGGATGTCGATCTAATTGTGACCGAGGATGGTGCGGAGTTCAGACAAAAAGAAGCAGGAAAACAACAACTGGCTGATAAGCATAGCGAGAAAAGCTCGGATGGTGCTGATGCTAAGGAGCATGCAGCTGAAGCCGTCGAGCTGGAGACTAAGGTCATGGGTGAGCACAAGCAGGTGCAAAAGACTGTGAGCCGAAACAGTGGTATTCAAAAGGCGGTGGCTATAGAGCACAGCGAGTACGTGAGCGAGCGCGCTGCTGTGGCTGAGGAGCCACGTGAGCATCCATCAATGTGGAACGCTATGGAGAAGCTGTATAACGAGGACGCAAGCAAGAGCGCCGTTATAGCAAGGAAATCAGTGGCAGTTGCGGGCGAAAATCGAGTTGTCCAGCTGATGAAGGAGTTCGGTGAATTATGTCTGGTCGGAAGCATAAACGAGAAGGCCGATGTTGAAGTGAACATATCCCACCTAAAGGTAGAACAGGCAGATGTGGTAAAAGAAATGGTTGGCGCATATACCCCTGTGAGAAATTTCGAGTCACCAGTCGAAATGAAAATTTTGTTGATCGACGATAATCCTGTGTTCGAGAGACCGAGACGAATGTCCTACGCCGATCGATGCGTAGTGGACGAGCAAGTGACGCAGTGGCTGGCGGAAGGGATCATTAAACCCAGTATTTCCAACTACGCGTCACCAGTTGTACTTGTATCCAAGAAAGATGGAAGAAAACGACTCTGCTGCGATTATCGACGACTGAATGAAAAGATAGTCCGAGGTAATTTCCCTATGCCAATGATGGATGATGTCATCGAGCGATTGAATGGAGCAAACGTTTTCACAACATTGGATTTAAGAAACGGATTTTTCCATGTTCCAGTCCAGGCTGATTCGCAAAAATACACGTCGTTTGTAACATACAACGGGCAATACGAGTTTCAATACGTACCATTTGGAATCTCAAACTCGCCGGCAGTGTTCACCAGATTTGTTGTGGCTGTACTGAGAGAACTAATCCAGGATGGAACAGTGGTAGCCTACATGGATGACCTAATGATTCCCTCCAAGGACGAAGAAGAAGGTATCCTGAAGTTGAAGCGCGTTTTACTGACAACAGCATCAAAAGGGTTGCAGATAAAATGGAGTAAATGCCAATTTCTGGTACGAAGAGTCGAATTTCTCGGATATGTCATCAAAAACGGTTCAATAAAACCCTCTGAGGCGAAAACAATTGCTATAAAAGACTTTCCGATACCGCGAAATCGTACGGAAATGCAACGTTTCCTGGGACTGACATCATATTTCAGAAGATTCGTTGAAGGTTATGCTGTAATTGCCAAACCACTCTCCGATCTACTGCGAAAGGACATAAAGTTCAGGATGGAAGAGGAGCATCTAGCAGCTTATCAACAGTTAAAAACAGCGTTACTGAATCCTCCGATTTTAAAGCTGTATAATCCAAAAGCAGTAACTGAAGTGCACACGGACGCTTGCATGTTTGGCTACGGAGCTGTGATGCTGCAGAAAGATAACGACGATCAAGATTTCCACCCGGTCCAATATATGAGTCGCAAGACTAAACCTGCAGAAGAGCGGTACCATTCGTACGAGCTAGAAGTGCTAGCGATTGTGGAATCGTTAAAGAAATGGCGAGTGTACCTGCTGGGCATGAAGTTTAAAATTGTCACTGACTGCAACGCATTTGCCATGACAATGAAGAAACGCGATGTGCCACTACGTGTATCCCGTTGGGCGATTTTCCTGCAAGACTTTGATTACGTAATCGAGCATAGAAAAGGAACCAGAATGCGACATGTCGACGCTTTGAGCCGTGTCTCGTGCTTGATGTTGGAAGACTCACTAAATCATCGACTCAAGAAGGCTCAACAAAGCGACGATTGGACGCGAGCCGTACGAAAAGTGTTGGAGAAGGATGACTATGAAGACTTCTACATAAAACACGATGTGTTGTATAAAGACCCGGATAAAGAGCTGATAGTCGTACCGTTGTCAATGGAAGATGAAATCATCAAGATAGCACATCGGCAAGGTCATTTTTCCATTAAGAAAACGCAAGACGCTGTCGAGAAATCATTCTTTATCCCGCAATTAAATTCGAAAGTGACGAAGATCGTGAAGTGCTGTATTGAGTGTATTGTCACTAATGCTAAGTCTGGAAGGAAGGAAGGATTGCTGAATCCTATCAACAAAGAGGACAAACCATTAGGAACTCTCCATCTTGATCATGTTGGTCCGATGGAAACAACAAATAAGTCATACAACTACATACTTGTTGTCATTGATGCTTTTTCGAAATTCGTGTGGCTTTATCCCACGAAAAACACTGGAGCAGAGGCGGTTGTAGAACGCCTGAAGAAGCAAGCTGCGATATTTGGTAATCCAAAGAGTGTAATCACCGATAGAGGCGCCGCATTCACATCAAATCTCTTCAAAGACTACTGTGAAGGCGAAGGTATCCAGCATCTACTAATAGCGACTAGAATTCCAAGAGGAAACGGCCAAGTAGAGCGGATTCACAAAATCGTAGTACCCATGGTGTCAAAACTATGCCACAAAACCCCGAGTAGCTGGTACAAACACGTCGATAGGGTGCAACAATTCATAAATAGCACTCCGCCTCGTAGTACCAAGACGACCCCATTCAAAATACTGACGGGCTTAGAGATGCGTGTTCCGGGTATTCCAGAACTACAGGAAATGCTAAATGAAGCCGCAATCGATGAACTTAATGCGGATCGAGATGCAGTGCGCCAACAAGCGAAGGAAAACATCGTCGAAATTCAGCAGGAGAATCGGAATTGTTATAATTCACGCCGCCGAATAGCAACCAACTACGACATCGACGAACTGGTAGCCATTAAGCGTACCCAATATGGAACGGGCTTAAAGTTGAAGCCCAAATATTTCGGGCCGTACAGAATTATGAAGAAGATGGAGCATGACCGCTACAAAGTGGTAAAAGTCGGGGACCACGAAGGCCCACGACGCACCACGACTGTTGCCGAGTAAATGAAGAGGTGGAACCCTTCATTCGGGATGAATGAAGCCGCAGGACGGCCGAATGTGGAAAATGTACCACGGACCCAAACCAAACGCACTTACGGACCTTAAAATACGACCCTGCGACAATGACGCGACAATTACATTACAACACTGATAAAACAAAAGACAAAAATGAAGAACTAAAGCGAAGCACAGTTGACCGCAAACTCTCATGCAAGACAGTTCAATATTTTAAGTTACGCACAATTGCTATGTGCTTATATGTACTCATATATAAAAACTAAATAAACTTTTGTGAATTAAATATAAAAAGTAATTAAATATATAAAGTGTATCTTATTTTAAAAGGTGAAAGACCGTGTGTTGAATGAAAGACGGTGTGTCAAGAAAAAGGCATACCACATATATATATATAATAGTTTAACATATTTAAGTTAATTAACCATCTCTATCTTACTTAAGTCTACAAAAGCCTTAACGGCATAACGGCAGTGCATTTAGAAGAATTAATTAATATTATGTTTAGGTATAAAGTCGATTTTCTTGTATATACTCATTTAGCAATCGATATCGAAATGCTTCAAATAACTAGTTTAACATATTTAAGTTAATAAACCTTCTTTAACGAACTGAAGTTGGCATAAAGCCATGGCGGCATAACGGCAGTGCATTTAGAAGAATTCCGTAATCTTATATTTAGGTAAAAAGTCGATTTTCTTGTATATACACATTTAGCAATCGATATCAAAATGCTTCAAATCATTAGTTTAACATATTTGAGTTAATAAACCTTCTTTAACGAACTGAAGTTGGCATAAAGCCATGGCGGCATAACGGCAGTGCATGTAGAAGAATTCCGTAATCTTATATTTAGGTATAAAGTCGAATTTCTTGTATATATGCATTAAGCAATCGTTTTCGAAATACTTCAAATAACTGGTTTAACATATTTAAGTTAATAAAACTTCTTTAACGAACTGAAGTTAACATAACGCCTTAACGGCATAACGGCAGTGCATTGAGAAAAACTCCGTTACATTATATATAGGTATAAAGTCGATTTTGTTGTATATACACATTTAGCAATCGATATCGAAATGCTTCAAATCATTAGTTTAACATATTTGAGTTAATAAACCTTCTTTAACGAACTGAAGTTGGCATAAAGCCTTAACGGTATAACGGCAGTGCATTTGGAAGAATTCCGTAATCTCATATTTAGGTATAAAATCGATTTTGTTGTATATACACATTTAGCAATCGATATCGAAATGCTTCAAATCATTAGTTTAACATATTTAAGTTAGTTAACCTTCTTTAACGTATCGAAGGTGATATAATGTCATGGCGGCATAACGGCAGCGTATTTGGAAGAATTCCGTAATCTTATATTCAGGAATAAAGTCGATTTTCTTGTATATACACATTTAGCAATTGATATCGAAATGCTTCAAATCATTAGTTTAACATATTTAAGTTAATAAACCTTCTTTAACGAACTGAAGTTGGCATAAAGCCATGGCGGCATAACGGCAGTGCATTTAGAACAATTCCTTAATCTTATATTTAGGTTAAAAGTCGATTTTCTTGTATATACACATTTAACAATCGATATCAAAATGCTTCAAATCATTAGTTTAACATATTTAAGTTAATAAACTTTCTTTAACGAACTGAAGTTAACATAACGCCTTAACGGCATAACGGCAGTGCACTGAGAAGAACTCCGTTATCTTATATTTAGGTATAAAGTCGATTTTCTTGTATATACACATTTAGCAATCGATATCGAAATGCTTCAAATCATTAGTTTAACATATTTGAGTTAATTAACCTTCTTTGACGTATTGAAGTTGGCATAAAGCCATGGCGGCATAACGGCAGTGCATTTAGAAGAATTCCGTAATCTTATATTTAGGTATAAAGTCGAATTTTTGTATGTACACATTTTGCGTTTGATATCGAAATGCTTCAAATCATTAGTTTAACATATTTAAGTTAATTAACCTTCTTTATCTTATTGATGTTTACATAAAGCCATAACGGTATAACGGAAGCGCATTTGGAAGAATCCCGTAGTCTTATATTTAGGTATAAAGTCGATTTTGTTGTATATATACACCTAGCAATCGATATCGAGATGCTTCAACTCAATAGTTTAACATATTTAAGTTAATTAACCATCTTTATCTTAATTAAGTCTACAAAAGCCTTAACGGCATAACGGCAGTGCTTTTGGAAAAATTCCGTAATCTCATATTTAGGTATAAAATCGATTTTGTTGTATATACACATTTAGCAATCGATATCGAAATGCTTCAAATCATTAGTTTAACATATATAAGTTAATTAACCTTCTTTAACGTATCGAAGGTGATATAATGTCATGGCGGCATAACGACAGTACATTTGGAAGAATTTTGTAATCTTATATTTAAGTATAAAGTCGATTTTCTTGTATATATGCATTTAGCAATCGATATCGATATGCTTCAACCCATTAGTTTAAAAATATTTAAGTTAATAAACCTTCTTTAACGAACTGAAGTTGGCATAAAGCCATGGCGGCATAACGACAGTGCATGTAGAAGAATTCCATAATCTTATATTTAGGTGTAAAGTCGATTTTTTTCTATTTACATATTTAGCAATCGATATCGAAATGCTTCATACCATTAGTTTAACATATTTAAGTTAATTAAGCTTCTTTAACGCACTGAAGTTAACATAAAGCCATGGCGGCATAACGGCAGTGCATGTAGAAGAATTCCGTTATCTTATATTTAGGTATAAAGTCGATTTTCTTGTATATACACATTTAGCAATCGATAACGAAATGCTTCAAATAACTGGTTTAACATATTTAAGTTTGTTCGTCGCACTTAGTTTGGGGGGTATACTTACTCTTGCCAATGGTTATTTATATCAAACACTTGTGTTTCCGGGTAAATTCAATCTTTGCACTTGAATTCAGTTCACTAATTTTTATATTTGTTGTATAAGTATACAATAAAATTTTCTTCTTTTTTTTTTTTTTTAACAATATTTAAAGGTTTAAGAACTACGGATGTATGTATATGTGTACATACATATATTGTATTGTATTTGGTGTATATGAATTTTCATTGCTGCTGCTGCCGGTGTACAACCCCACGACCGAACGGATTTTTTCGAAGGACCACTACCTCGACGACAGGAAAAAAGGCTCAATCGCTGACGGGACGCGTGTTGATTCTGCGGGTGTATAGATCGAATTGTGTTCACCCCCATCTAACCAATCCTTTTTGATCGGTTAGGTGGTAAAACGATAACGTGTGGTGTGTAGTGTGGTTGGTTTGTTGCGTGGGGTTGCGTGTATGATGGTGTATGTTGTGTGCTGAATGTTGTGTTGTATGATGAGTGTGAGTTATGTGATGAATGTTATGTTGTGTGCTGAATGTTGTGGTGAGGGGTGAGATGCCACGAAGTCGCATAAACATCCCGGCCTCCCTAGGCGAGTTAATTGCCTAGAAGCCGCTGCAGTTTCTGGAGGGTGCTTACTACAGCGCTGAAACTCGTCGCCTTTCGATGGTTGCGATGGTTATGATGTGGTGGTGTCGGCGAACGTGCACCTCGGGACGGCTTAGAGCGATGGGCTCTTCGGTGTTGAACCTGACCTCTATGTTGATTGTACCGCTGTTGACCACGCCGGTGACTGGCTTGTGATGAATGATCAGAGCGTCGAGGAAAACAGTGGAATAGCGTATGATGCGGTCGGTGGCAGTACTGACAAGACCCGTCTGACATGCACTCCATCGTAGCGTGCGTGTCTGGCAAGCATGTCATGCAGTGGCCGTGGGCTCTAGCGATCTGTTGGCGCTGAGCTGGAGTCATCGTCTTGAAGATCGCACACTTCTTCAGGAAATGGGGTCGATGGCATAGGCTGCATCGTGGCGGTACGTATTCCTCGAAGTGCTCCTCGCTTACTTCCCTGACTGGTGGAATGGATGATTGTTGCCGCCTTGGTGCGGCGATGGGTGTAGCGGAGGATGTATTTGCAGTGGTTGCGGACCTCACCGACAAATTTCTCACCGACACCGCATTTCTTCTACGTCCATTTCTAGTGGAATAGGAATGTGTATATTAAACATGGTTTTGCTAGTAGTATGAAATATGCTACTCATTATATATGTGTATACTATATATATAGGTCTATGTATTTATGTCTTTATATGATACCTTTATTTATAGGTATTATGTATTGTTTATATATGGATTTTGTTATTTATTATTAATCGCGTTCTTTATGGTTTTGATTTGTACGTACGGATTGTAAACGGTGTATGTTTAAATTATTATTGTTTGATTCTGTATGTGTTTGCATTCGCTTGGTTTCGGTGATTGGTTCTTCGGTATTTGGAAGAAAACACAATTTCACTAATGGTCGAGTTAGTAGGCCAGTTTGTGTTCGTACATCTACTACTCTTATATGACCATCTCGTCCCCGATGTACCTTTTCAATGCGACCAAAGTCGCCATTCGGTAGGGGGAAGGCATTCGTACTGTATGATGACGCATTCGCCTGTACTGGGTTCCTTCTGGATCGTTTTCCATCGATATCTCTTATGGAGATCTTTAAGATAGTCCTCCTTCCATCTGTGGCTAAATTCATGATGGAGAATCTTGATTCTTTCCCATCGATTTATTAAAGTGAGTGAGTCTCCTTCTGTCTCAGGTATGGCGAGAAGAGGAGCTCCTCTGAGGAAATGTCCAGGTGTAAGAGCTGTGAAATCGGAGGGATCTTGCGAGAGTGGTGATATAGGTCTTGAATTTAATACGGCTTCGATACGAGTGAGTAGTGTAGTAAACTCCTCATAATTAAATTTATGATTACCAGCCGTTTTCTTTAAATGGGACTTAAAGCTTTTGACTGCTGATTCCCAAAGTCCGCCCATGTGTGGAGAACATGGAGGTATAAACTGCCAATCGATCCCTTGAGGTGCATATTTTTTAACTATTTCAGGGGATACTTCTTTCATAAAGTTTATGAATTCTTTCTCGGTAGCTCTTTGAGCTCCGATAAAGTTTTTCCCATTGTCGCTCATAATCTTTGAGGGAAATCCGCGTCGTCCGACAAAGCGTGCAAATGTTGCGAGGAAAGCCGCAGTTTTCAGATCTGAACAAAGCTCTAGGTGTACTGCCTTTGTCGTAAAACATACAAAAACAGCCACATACCCTTTTCTAAAGGAAGAAGATCTTAACATCGAGGCCTTTATCTGGAAAGGTCGAGCAAAATCAACCCCAGTAATAGTAAAAGGTAGAGCATAATTGCAGCGTTCAGGTGGTAGGGCTGCCATGATCTGCGTACGCATTTTACGTTTGTACAAGGTACATTGTTTGCACATAAAAACCGTCTTTTTAAGTTGTGGCTTTAGTCGCGGTATATAAAATTCTTGTCGGACCATTTGCTGCATCAAGCGATGCTCACCATGTAGTGTAAGCTGGTGAAGGTATATTAAGAATAAATGAGTAAAACGGGATTTCTCAGGTATAATAATGGGATGCCGTTCGTTGTAACTGAGGCTGGAATTCGCTAATCTTCCATTTGCCCTTATTAATCCCTTAGCGTTCAAGAATGGATTTAAAACGAGAAGAGAGCTTCCCTTTTCGAGTGGTCGTCTTTCGACCAACTTTGCTTTCTCTCGACTGAAATAGCGAGTTTGGGTGTAGGTAATGAGACTAACTATGGCATGTTGCAAGTCGGTATGCGTTAGTTGTACGCAAGGATCATTTGGTATCCCTTTCATTTTTTGTTTAAGTCTTTGGGTGAATTTGTGCATGTAAGCGACTACTCTTAGTGCTCTAGGAAATGAAGAAAATCAGTGGAGAATATCATCCTCTTCTGGAGTGATATGAAAATTTTCAATTTTCCGACTTTCCGGCGGTATTATATTACGAGCGGGAGACTTTGGCCAGAATTCTTGTGATTCTGTTAGCCATGTTGGACCATTCCACCAGAGTGTAGTGCTGGTGAGGTGCAGTGGCTTGCAACATCTTGTCCCAAGATCCGCTGGGTTATCTGCACTTGCAACATGTTGCCATTTTGCTGGGCCAACTAAGTCCAAGATTTGAGATATTCGGTTAGATACATAGGTCTTCCAGCAATAGGGTGGTTTTTCTAACCATGCCAAAACTATCTCTGAGTCTGACCAAAGATATGTTTTATGATCGGTTAATTTCAGGTGGGTTTGAACTATTGAAATTAATTTTGCTAACAGAAGAGCACCATTCAGTTCAAGCCGTGGCAGACTGAGTGTCTTCAAAGGTGCAACTTTGGCTTTGGCTACCAAGAGGTGTGCAGATATTTTGTTATCGTACTGTGTGCGTACGTAAACTGTTGCGCAATAAGCCTTTTCAGAGGCATCACAGAAACCGTGTAATTTACCCATCGCGGGATTCGAATTTCTGATATTGTATGCAAATTGTTAGCAAATTGTACCCATTTTGTTAAACGTACAGGTTTTACCTCTTCATCCCATTCAGTGCCATCTTGCCACAATTCTTGAATGAGGATTTTTGCTTGAATCATTATTGGCGAAAGCCATCCTGCGGGGTCGAAAAGTTTTGCCACCGAGGAAAGTATTTGGCGTTTTGTACTAGCGGACATTGCAGATATTGACTCAACTGTATATGAGAATTGATCTGTTATCGCATTCCATTGAATCCCTAGGGTTTTTGTTGTACTGGCCCTTTCAAATATAAGGAAATTTGTATCTAATAAGTCTTCCTTTTTTATGTTTTTTATTATTTCGGGATGATTTGATGTAATTTTCTTTAAGGGAAATCCCGCTGAATTTAGTGCTTTGATCACTTGAGATAGTGATTCGCACGCTAAGGACAGACTGTGGCTACCTGATAGAATATCATCCACGTATGTTTGTGTTTTTAACAGAGAAGTTGCTAAGGGCAAATTTGTTTCACACGTTTTTGCCACTTCATGCAGTGTCCTGATCGCCAAATAGGGTGCGCAATTGATGCCAAAGGTGACGGTTTTAAGTTTGTAGTCGCTGATTGGACTATTACTCGATTTACGGAAGACTATACGCTGGAAATCTTGGTCATCTTTATGTACTAGAATTTGTCTGTACATTTCCTCTACATCCCCATTAAAAACGTATTTAAACATGCGCCAATTTAATATTAACAGCATGAGATCAGGTTGTAAGGTTGGGCCCGTATATAGTACGTCGTTTAGTGATTTGCCTGAGCTCGTACACTTTGAGGCATTGAAAACCACTCGTACTTTTGTTGTGAGTTTATCAGGTCGTATTACCCCGTGATGTGGCAGATAAAAAGATAAATATCTACCTTTAGATACTTTTTCATATGGTACAGTTTCTTCCATATGATTGAGGTCTAGATACTCGTCCATCACATTATCATATGCTGATTTGAGCTCACTTTTTTTCCTCAGGCTTTTTTCCAGGCTTAGAAATTGCTGGACTGCTGATATTCTAGAGTGGCCTAGAGCTATGGTTTCAGGAAAAGTTGGTTTGAATGGTAGTCGCACAACATAACGACCATGTTCGTTTCTTGTTGTTGTGGACTTGTAATAGGCTTCGCATGCCTGATCTTCTTCTGAAAGTTGAGTAGTCTGAGGTAATTCTTCTACTTCCCAGAATTTTTCGAGTTCATTATTTAAATATTCGTTTGAAATATCTTCAACTTCAGTTGTAAAAGAATTAATTTTTTCTGTGACTTGGCCACTTAATATCCACCCAAAGATTGTATTTTGGGCTAACAATTTATTGGATATTTTTTCTATACCTTCAAGAATTATTTGAGGTATTAAGTCACTACCTAATAACACATCGATTTGTGATGGGGTATGGCAGTTGGGGTCTGCTAATTTGAGATATGAGCATTTTTCCCATTGCTTTTTATTTACTTCACAGCTTGGAAGCAAATTTGTAAGTTGCGGTAGAACGATGGCTTGCGCATCTATTCTAATATCCGCATTTGGAGACACTATGGCAATTGGGCATATTTTGTTCGAATTTTGGATAATTCTTCCGCCCATTCCTGAAATTTGGAAATTTGAATTTTTGACAGGCAATTTTAGCCGATTTTGAGCTTTAGATGATATAAAGGATCTTTGAGAACCTTGATCTATTAATGCTCTTAATTTGAATAATTCTCCTCTATGTTCAATACCGATGACCGCAGTGGGTAAAAGAATTTTGCTTTCATTCTCTGAATGAAGAGCTTGAATTTTTGCTGCTTTAGAGCAACATGGTTGTTCTTCCCTTTTTTCGGGGTTTGAGATTTCGGGATTATCACTTTTGGTTGTAGTGACTAACCCGGTGGTTTTGTGAAATTGATTTTGCTTCATATTTTGAAAATTTGTAATATGAAGCAATGAGTGATATCTTCGTTGACAGTACACAAGAGTAAATTTGCTTTCACAGTCTTTTGTCGTATGAGCATTCGACAGACAGTTGATGCAAAGTTTATGTTGTCTGACAAGATTGTTTCTGTCAGAAACGGATAATTTTTTGAATTTCTCGCAAGATCTTATGTTATGACCTCCCTTACAAATTTCACATAATGGTTGCCATTTATTGGTTTGGTTTGACACGAAAGTGTGACTTTTATTAACGTGTCTATTGTATGGCATATTATTGCTGGCTTGAGGTTTAAACAAGTGTTTACTTGAGTCATTTTGATGACTTTTTATATTCATAATTCTTTTGTCTATTCGCTCAGCTATCTCGTATTGAGCAGTGAGGAATGTTTTCATCTGTTGCCAGGTGGGCATTATTTTTCTTTCCACTAGAGATTGTTCCCATCGTAGCAAAGCAGCATCAGGTAGTGTTTCTGCGCAAATTGTTACTATCATAGGGTCCCACGATTTTGTGGAGATATTTTGTGTTTTTAACACTGATAAACAGTTGGTCACTGTCGAGTATAAGTTTTGATACTCCTTGCTAGTTTCTTGTTGAATCTTTGGCAAATGCAATAAAGTTTTTATTGGGTTTTCTATCATAACCCTTTCATTTTCGTATCTTTCGACTAGTGCTTCCCAAGCCAGCTTAAAATTTTCGTCATTTAAAGCGAATCGCTTGACGATACTGCCTGCTTCCCCTTTTGTTTTGTACCTTAGATGGTATAACTTTTGTGCTTGTGATAGTTTAGGATGGTTTATATAAACGGCAGTGAACATGTCCCGGAAGGACGGCCATTGATCATAACATCCATTAAAAACTTCAGTATCACAAGCTGGTACTTTGAGATACATGCCTTTATCTAGGTCTTCTTTTGGTGTTGTAACTACTCTGGGAGGGGGAGTAGTGGCTCTACTTGGCATTACTAAACTTATTTGTTCAGTTATCATTCCCTTTGTTAACTCATACTGATCGCGGCAGTTATCGCACTTGGCTGTCGCCGAAGCTTTTGCGTTTTCTGGGAGTTCTGCGTCGTCAGTATCTAGTACTGTATCGTACGCTGCCAGAAGGCGTGCCCATAGATTGTTAACACTTTCTAGTTTTATATTCAAAACTGATTCTGTGATGTCAGTAATAGGGGAAGCTTGAAATCTTGTACAATATCTTATAAAAATGTCACTTTCAGTGATGAATCTAGATATTGTCTGATCTTTTGATCTTTTTTGTTTTATACTCTGCTTTGAGCGTGTAGCTTCAGCAGGTGTGCCTTGTGGTTTATCTTCATCAGCCATTTTCGGAATTTCTAATGATAGAGGTGTTTTTGGCTTAACCTCTCTTCATTTGTCAGATTGCATTAATTAAATTGAATTGGAAGCTTTGAGCTTAAAAATGTTTCGTTTGAAATACTACAATTGTAAAATTGGTATTATGAAGTAATATATATAAAAAAGAAAAAAATTTTTGCAAATATTTCGTTAGAAATAGAATTTTATAAATGGCGTTATTAAAAATTTTTGTAAAAAATGTTTGTCAATATTTCGTTTTAGATATAATTATAAAATTGGTATTGTAAAAATTTTTGTAAATATAATAAGTTTTATTATAAATGAAGTTGATTATAGGACTTTGCGAACGCTTATTCCCGCATAAATCGATTAATCCTTTGCTTTATATATGTATTAGTATGTAATTATTTTATTAAATATATATATATATATATATATATATATATATATATATTTTTTTTTTTTACCATGTATTATTTAAACGGATGTATCTGCGAAATACTCGTGATTAATTTGTATGTTACGCGATGTATGCACATATGTATGTATATACTATAAGCAGGTATATATGTAAAAATGCGCATAAGTAAATATGTGTGTTTTTTCCTTTTTTTTTTATTTTCTATTTTCCAATGTTTCCATGTACATATAATTTCATGATTTTCTATGTTCCGTTTTGACGCCTTTTCCCTTTTTTTTTTGTTTAAGTTCGTTGACCTTAGTAATAAATATATTCTATATATTATTACTTGTATGTACGTACGTATGTATTTGTAGCCTTTATATTGGTATGTTGGTATATATTAAGGCCGAGAGAAAACATAAGAGAGATAACCGAGAAATATGTAGTTAGATCGCGATATACATATGTACACATATGCACATACACAAATATCCACTGTTATGCTGTTGTTATATTGTTTTTTTTCTTCTGCCTTTGCTTATTTTTAAAGCGATCCTGCTTGTTGCTTTGTTAGCACAAGGGGTATCTCCAGAACTTGCAAGTAAGAATACTTGACTTTGAAAAAATTTAAAAAAAAAATTTTTTTTTTTTTTTTTTTTGAAGTGTGTTTGGAGACACGAAGTAAGCTTGAAGGCAGGTAGTTATGTAACAACAGTTTTTCTAAAAATTTTTACAGTTGGTTTATGTATGTACCATATGTCCATGAATATATGTATATTAATTACGGCATATAAAATTTCGCGCGGAAAGTTTGATTGCCCATAAATTTTTGTATGTATGTATATGCCCATATGTATGTATGTATCTCTTACATGATCGAGTACCTTTACTTATTTGTGTACATATGTATGTATTTGCATGTTCATTTTTTGCTCGCCTTTGCTTATTTATTATAGGCGATCCTGCTTGTTGCTTTTTTAGCCCAAGGTGTATCACCAGAACATGCAAGTAATAATACTTGACTTTGAAAAATTTTTTTTTTTTTTTTTTTGATTTTTGAAAATTATAGTGTGTTTGCAAACACAAAATAAGCGTTAGGCAGGTAACGCAATTTTTTTTATTTATTTCGGTACCTATACATACATATGTATATACCGAACTGTCTAACCGATTTTTCGTATAGAACAGTTGGGTTATTTCTAAATAGCTGTATGCCGTATTACAGCTTCAACTGTATATCAAGCATACATATGCGCATACATAATTTTATAAAAAATCAAATTGGAATGGACTCATTTTTTCTTCCGTCAAGGGTTTATGGGTAGCAATACTTATTGATGTGTGTATCTCTTCGTTCTTTCTCTTGCTTATTCTCCTTTTGTCTTCTTGGATATTTTTTGTTGGGTTTGTAGTCTGTTCCCACGTTGCTTGTCCTTGTTTCTTCTTCCGTAGGTTTTAAGGTTTTTGTCACTTACTATACGTTATGTATGTACATACGTATTTTTCTTGTTCGTTTAGCACTGCACTGCACTTTGAGCATATATGTACATATGTAGTAATTTTTTTTTTTTCAGCACTTTCCAGTATTGTTTGCTACTGTCACTTCACTTTAGTTATAGTTTCTCTAGTTAGTTATGTAATTTAACCGCGCCCGTTTATGTATTTTGAGGTTATTGACCTTTGTTTGTTGTTATACGCGCCCGTTTTATGTTATTTGTTAATATGTACATATGTATGTATATTTCATAATTTCCTTCACTTTTTGTTTTTTTTTTCCCTTTTTCTTTATGTATTTAATTTTAATTATTTCATTTTCTAATTTACGTTTGTTTTTTGGTTTTTTTTTTTTTTCTTAGGTGCCTTTCTGAGAGGCTCGAAGGACCATTTGTTCGTCGCACTTAGTTTGGGGGGTATACTTACTCTTGCCAATGGTTATTTATATCAAACACTTGTGTTTCCGGGTAAATTCAATCTTTGCACTTGAATTCAGTTCACTAATTTTTATATTTGTTGTATAAGTATACAATAAAATTTTCTTCTTTTTTTTTAACAATATTTAAAGGTTTAAGAACTACGGATGTATGTATATGTGTACATACATATATTGTATTGTATTTGGTGTATATGAATTTTCACTGCTGCTGCTGCCGGTGTACAACCCCACGACCGAACGGATTTTTTCGAAGGACCACTACCTCGACGACAGGAAAAAAGGCTCAATCGCTGACGGGACGCGTGTTGATTCTGCGGGTGTATAGATCGAATTGTGTTCACCCCCATCTAACCAATCCTTTTTGATCGGTTAGGTGGTAAAACGATAACGTGTGGTGTGTAGTGTGGTTGGTTTGTTGCGTGGGGTTGCGTGTATGATGGTGTATGTTGTGAGCTGAATGTTGTGTTGTATGATGAGTGTGAGTTATGTGATGAATGTTATGTTGTGTGCTGAATGTTGTGGTGAGGGGTGAGATGCCATGAAGTCGCATAAACAAAGTTAATTAACCTTTTTTATCTTACTGAAGTTTACATAAAGCCATAACGGTATGACGGCAGTGCATTTGGAAGAATTCCGTAATCTTATATTTAGGTATAAAATCGATTTTGTTGTATATACACATTTAGCAATCGATATCGAAATGCTTCAACCCATTAGCTTAACATATTTTAGTTAATAAACCTTCTTTAACGAACTGAAGTTGGCATAAAGCCATGGCGGCATAACGACAGTGCATGTAGAAGAATTCCGTAATCTTATATTTAGGTGTAAAGTCGGTTTTCTTGTATTTACATATTTAGCAATCGATATCAAAATGCTTCAAATTATAAGTTTAACATAATTAGGTTAATTAACCTTCTTTATCTTACTGAAGTTCACAAAATGCCATAACGCTATAACGGCAGCGCATTTGGAAGAATTCCGTAATCTTATATTTAGGTGTAAAGTCGATTTTCTTGTATTAACATATTTAATAATCGATATCGAAATGCTTCAAACCATTAGTTTAACATATATTTAAGTTAATAAACCTTCTTTAACGAACTGAAGTTGGCATAAAGCCATGGCGGCATAACGGCAGTGCATTTAGAAGAATTCCGTAATCTTATATTTAGGTATAAATTCGATTTTCTTGTGTACATACATTTAGCAATCGATATCGAAATGCTTCAAATCATTAATTTAACATATTTAAGTTAATTAACCTTCTTTGACGTATTGAAGTTGGCATAAAGCCATGGCGGCATAACGGCAGTGCATTTAGAAGAATTCCGTAATCTTATATTTAGGTATAAAGTCGAATTTTTGTATATACACATTTAGCATCCGATATCGAAATGCTTCAAATCATTAGTTTAACATAATTAGGTTAATTAACCTTCTTTATCTTACTGAAGTTCACATAATGCCATAACAAATAACGACAGCGCATTTGGAAGAATTCCGTAATCTTCTATTTTGGTATAAAGTCGATTTTCTTGTATATTTCTATTTAACAATCGATATCGAAATGCTTAAACCATTAGTTTAACATATTTAAGTTAATAAACCTTCTTTAACGAACTGAAGTTGACATAAAGCCATGGCGGCATAACGGCAGTGCATGTAGAAGAATTCCGTAATTTTATATTTAGGTATAAAGTCGATTTTCTTGTGTACATACATTTAGAAATCGATATCGAAATGCTTCAAATCATTAATTTACCATATTTAAGTTAATTAACCTTCTTTGACGTATTGAAGTTGGCACAAAGCCATGGCGGCATAACGGCAGTGCATTTAGAAGAATTCCTTAATCTTATATTTAGGTATAAAGTCGAATTTTTGTATATACACATTTAGCATCCGATATCGAAATGCTTCAAATCATTAGTTTAACATATTTAAGTTAATTAACCTTCTTTATCTTATTGAAGTTTACATAAAGCCTTAACGGCATAACGGCAGTGCATTTGGAAGAATTCCGTAATCTCCTATTTAGGTATAAAATCGATTTTGTTGTATATACACATTTAGCAATCGACATCGAAATGCTTCAAATCATTAGTTTAACATATTTAAGTTAATTAACCCTCTCTATCTTAATGAAGTCTATAAAAGCCTTAACGGCATAACGGCAGTGCATTTAGAAGAATTAATTAAAATTATGTTTAGGTATAAAGTCGATTTTCTTGTATATACTCATTTAGCAATCGATTACGAAATGCTTCAAATCATTAGTTTAACATATTTAAGTTAATTAAGCTTCTTTAACGCACTGAGGTTAACATAAAGCCATGGCGGCATAACGGCAGTGCATGTAGAAGAATTCCGTAATTTTATATTTAGGTATAAAGTCGATTTTTTTTGTATATACTCATTTAGCAATCGATATCGAAATGCTTCAAATCATTAGTTTAACATATTTAAGTTAATTAACCTTCTTTAACGTATCGAAGGTGATATAATGTCATGGCGGCATAACGACAGTACATTTGGAAGAATTCCGTAATATTATATTTAGGTATAAAATCGATTTTCTTGTATATATGCATTTAGCAATCGATATCAAAATACTTCAAATCATTAGTTTAACATAACTAAGTTAATTAACCTTCTTTATCTTACTGAAGTTCACATAATGCCATAACAATATAACGGCAGCGCATTTGGAAGAATTCCGTAATCTTCTATTTAGGTGTAAAGTCGATTTTCTTGTATTTACATATTTAGCAATCGATATCGAAATGCCTTAAACCATTAGTTTAACATATTTAAGTTAATAAACCTTCTTTAACGAACTGAAGTTGGCATAAGGCCATGGCGGCATAACGGCAGTGCATTTAGAAGAATTCCGTAACCTTATATTTAGGTAAAAAGTCGATTTTCTTGTATATACATATTTAGCAATCGATATCAAAATGCTTCAAATCTATAGTTTAACATATTTAAGTAAATAAAGCTTCTTTAACGCACTGAAGTTAACATAAAGCCATGGCGGCATAACGGCAGTGCATGTAGAAGAATTCCGTAATCTTATATTTAGGTATAAATTCGATTTTCTTGTGTACATACATTTAGCAATCGATATCGAAATGCTTCAAAACATTAATTTAACATATTTAAGTTAATTAACCTTCTTTAACGTATTGAAGTTGATATAAAGCCATGGCGGCATAACGACAGTGCATGTAGAAGAATTCCGTTATCTTATATTTAGGTATAAAGTCGATTTTCTTGTATATATGCGTTAACCAATCGATATTGAAATGCTTCAAATAACTTGTTTAACATATTTAAGTTAATAAACCTTCTTTAACGCACTGAAGTTAACATAAAGCCATGGCGGCATAACGGCAGTGAATGTAGAAGAATTCCGTAATCTTATTCAGGTATAAAGTCGATTTTGTTGTATATACTCATTTGGCAATCGATATCGAAATGCTTCAAATCATTAGTTTAACATATTTATGTTAATAAACCTTCTTTAACGAACTGAAGTTGGCATAAAGTCATGGCGGCAAAACGGCAGTGTATTTAGAAGAATTCCGTAATCTTATATTTAGGTATAAAGTCATCATTAGGTTTACATATTTCAGTTAATAAACCTTCTTTATCTTACTGAAGTTTACATAAAGCCTTGACGGTATATAGGCCGTGCATTTGGAAGAATTCCGTAATCTTATATTTAGGTAAAAAGTCGATTTTGTTGTATATACACATTTAGCCATCGATATCGAAATGCTTCAAATCATTAGTTTAATATGTTTGAGTTAATTAACCTTCTTTATCGTATTGAAGTTGATATAAAGCCATGGCGGCATAACGACAGTACATCTGGAAGAAGTCCGTAATCTTATATTTAGGTATAAAGTCGAATTTCTTGTATATAAGCATTAAGCAATCGATTTCGAAATGCTTCAAGTAACTGGTTTAACATATTTAAGTTAATAAACCTTCTTTAACGAACTGAAGTAAACATAACGCCTTAACGGCATAACGGCAGTGCATTGAGAAGAACTCCGTTATCTTATATTTAGGTATAAAGTCGATTTTCTTGTAGATACACATTTAGCAATCGATATCGAAATGCTTCAAATCATTAGTTTAACAGATTTTAGTTAATAAATGGCTAAATGAGCTTCTGTCTCTTGCCCCACACAACACATCACCAACACAGAACACCTACGCATCAAAATATCCGTCACTAGCACACTTCGTTCACCACGCTCATCTCTACACCACCTACAATCCACATCACACTTAACTACATTAACACTGCATTTTTCACCACCACCAAAAGGGAAGAAAAGGAGCGGAAAAACAAGTTAGCTACCACTTCTTTTTGCGATCCGCTAACGAGCAGCCGTGCGATTAACCCCGAGTGCTAACTTTCAATATTGCGCCAACCTCAACTTTGATAATTCGCGTAAATTTCATATTTCGGTTAGACATAAAATTCAGCGTTGGAGAATTGTGAAATTTAATTGTAAAATCCAAAAAAAAAAAAATTTTAATAAAATACATTTGTGAGTTCTTTTGGCGGAATTGTGTGTTGCCTTTTTTTTTATATACGAGTCTCCGAAAGGTGAGTGCGAGGCAATCAGTCGAAAAGATCATGGTCCTTCGAGCCAACAGAATGGCACTATAAAAAAAAAAAACAAAAAATTAAATTTAACAACAAAAAAAAAAAAAAAAGGGAAAACCCAAATTAAAAATTTTAAAACATAAAAAGTGCAGTGAACCTAAAACATATAAAAAGCTAAATAAAAAGAATAAAACTAAATTAAAGCGAAGTAAAACGGAGTGCTGTGACAAAAAGAATATAAAAAGAAATATTGACATATACACATACAGAAACTAAGTCTATTTTTAAAAACAATAACATATACTCGCACATATACATATATATGAATATATAACAAAAATTAAGTTTTTAAACAAATTACATAAAAAGTAATAAATAAAATCAAACGAGCGCGCCGCGTTATAAAAATCTGACAGAATACATAATTCGGGCGCGATCGGCCAAAAAACATTAATTCAACAAAATAACAACACACACCAGGAAAACCGGAACACACAGCGGCGGGACAACAGGACAGAAAAACCGGCACACAGGCGCGGGAGAAACGGAGCATACAGGGCATAGCGCTGTTCCAAAATCTTACTTTCCCCCAAAACCCCTTGAGGCGTGATAAAGTAAGTGTATCGTTTTCATTTATATTTATTATATGTATGTACATATGTATGATAACGGCACAAACCGCGCAAATTTTAATTATATATATCATCTTTATATATAAAACAGTAACAAAAAAAAAAAAAAATCTTTTATTTGCCTATTTGCTTACCCCTGTGTTACGAACACACGTAAGAAACTAATAAAACAACAATTTAATTTCAAGTATTCACTTGCAAAATTTTCCGCAATACTCCTTCTGTTCCTCAAAACAGCAAGCAGTATATCAAAAATAAATAAGCAAAAGGCCAATAAAAAGACAAAAAGAGAAAGAAAAGTAATAATCAATTCGAACATACATACATACATATTAACTAAAAACGACTCCCTCTTATACGAGTACTATACGAAGTTAAACATTTTAATAACATACATATTTGTAAAAAGAGGTGAACACTTGCGGATGGTGAACTCTCTTTTGATTCGTGTCGCGCAATAACAAAAGACCGCAAAAACAATACGATCATTATATACAAGTAAATATACTTGAATATATACATATGCACCATAGGGGAGTATTAAATATAAAATAATCAAATTTGAATATTTGCAATAATTATCAGACATTTATCGATATTTACTAATATATAAACGGTCCGGTACAACAACAAATACATACATATACTTACATTGGCAAATATTTCCTTTTGTCTTCGCTGCATACTTTTCATTATATTATAGCGCATACATACAGGCCAGGCACATATACAAAGAGTATTGACGCCTGTAGTTACGAAAGTGAATACGAGGGCATACGAATAAGTCCTCAAACAAAATCATACGAGGGCGTTCGAATAGTCCGAAAACAAAGTATATATACCCATACATATATATATATATACATATAAACTATACAATAATTTATCATATTATTGCCTCAACATTTCTAAAAAACTGCGTAACACGACATACGCATATTTTAATACAAAAAATCGTAAATTCGGAAATAAAAACTCTTATTTGCGTAGAAGAGTTTTCGGGTTTTTTATATACATACATCTGAATTTATACTAAAACACTCATTTTTATTAAAATATTGTTGCTAAATGAGCACAGACTCTAAAGATACGAAATCTACTCAATTTTTAAAAATTCCGAAAATGATTTCTGATGACAAAAGTCCAAGTACACCTGCAGAAGCTACACGCTCGAAACAAGGTGCTAAAAAGCAGAAAAGGGGGAAAGATATTTCTTACGCTAAATTCATTTCTGAGAGTGACAGCTTAATAAGATACTGCACTCGTTTTTCATCTTCACCGATCCAAGATAACTCTGAATCGGTGCTAGAAATCAAAAATCAAAATATTGACAATTTCTGGACACGTCTCCAATCTGCATATGACGCGATAGTAGAAACTGACGACTCAGATCTACCCGAAAATTTCAAATCCTCGGCTTACGCCAAATATGAAAATTGCCTTGACCAATATGAAGAGACTAAAGCCATGATCTTCGATCAATTGAAATTAATTAAAGCAGTCGCACCTACTCCACAACCTAGAGTAGAGCTGCCACAAATTTAAAGCCAAGAGGCGAGTTCAGGCATTCACCTTAAAGTGCCAGCATGCGATACAGAAACATTTCACGAAGGTTATGAACAATGGCCGTCCTTCCGGGACATGTTTACGGCCGTGTACATAAACCATCCTAAATTATCACAAGCGCAAAAACTGTATCACCTCAGATACAAAACCAAAGGTCAAGCAGGCGTAATAGTCAAACAGTTCGCATTAAATGACCACAATTTCAATTTGGCTTGGGAAGCTCTAAAAGAACGATGCGAAAATGAAAGAATATTGGTAGACCAACAAGTCACCATATTAATGAACTTACCAAAAATCCAGAAAGAAACAAGTGAGGAGTTCATAAAACTTCAATCCACTGTTTCAAATTGTTTGTCGGTTCTATCGACACAGAATATTCCCACAGACAATTGGGACCCCATACTGGTAAACATATGCTCCGCGGCATTACCGGAAAAATCTTTGCTTCTGTGGGAGCAATCGCTCTCATCACGAAGAAAATGCCCAACGTTACAACAGATGAAAGATTTCTTAACTACCCAATACGAAATTGCGGAAAGGGTAGATAAAAAGACGGTCAGAACAAAAAATGTTCAACACGACCTAAATCGAAGTTTCATTAAACCCCAAGCTAGTCACAACAACAGTTTAAACAGAAGCTTTTTTAAAAATCAATCGTTCTCATCTGAACAAAATAAAATAACGTCATGCGAACTGTGTAAAGGAGGGCACAAGCTAAAATCTTGCGAAAAGTTTAAAAAACTTAATATCAATGAAAGGAACAACTTTGTCAGATCGAAAAGACTCTGTACAAACTGTCTGTCCCACTCACACATTCTCAATAATTGCGAAAGCAAATTTAACTGCGTATATTGCCACAAAAGGCATCATTCTATGTTGCACTTAAATAACTTTCCCAACACACCTCAAAGTAGCGCTTTCTCAAAAAGAGCCACGGGTTTAGTTGCAACCGCAACTCCCGAAACACAAAATCCCGAATTTTGCCAAGAGACACCATGCTGCTCCAAGGCATTAAAAACTCAAACGCTGCACAGCGAGATCCAAAGTATGGTACTACTACCAACAGCAGTCGTCTCCATCGAACACCGAGGAGAACTGTTTAAACTCAGGGCCTTAATAGACCAAGGATCACAAAGATCCTTTATTGCGTCTAGGGCACAAAATAGGCTACAACTGCCTAAAAAATTAGCCAATTTTGAAATTACGGGAATGGGCGGAAGAGTAGTTCAAAACTCCAATAAATTCTGCCCTATTACCCTTATTTTTCCCCCAAGCGGATAAGCGCATTCAAGCAGATGCAATAGTCTTACCGCAACTCACGAACATGCTTCCAAGCTATCATATAAATAGCAAGAATTGGCAAAAGGTTACACACCTAAAGCTAGCAGATCCCAACTGCAACACCCCCGCTCAAATAGACCTTCTATTAGGCAGCGACCTTATATCACAAATTATAATAGAAGGGGTTGAAAAAATTTCGAAAACACTTCTGGCGCAAAATACCATTTTCGGTTGGGTCCTAAGTGGACTAGTTGCGGAACCAGTCACAACAATGACAACTCAAGTTGAGGAAATCTCAAATGAGTACCTCAATTCACAATTGAGAAAATTTTGGGAGTTAGAAGAACTCCCCCCTATTGCAAGTACAACACCAGAAGATCAGTATTGTGAAGACTTTTACAAGGCCACAACTACTAGATCAGATAATGGTCGGTATGTCGTACGACTACCTCGAAAACAACAATTTCCAGACACACTCGCCTTAGGTCACTCTCGAACCTCTGCAATACAGCAGTTTCTAAGTATGGAAAAAAACCTACTTAGAAAAGGTGAGCTTAAAAAAGATTATGATGGTGTCTTAGAAGAATACCTCCATTTAGACCACATGGAGGAAGTAAGCCCATGCGAAAAAATCATAAAAGGCAAATATTACTTATTCTACTTGCCACATCATGCAGTAGTAAAGCCTGACAAAAAAACCACAAAAGTTCGAGTTGTCTTCAATGCATCACGATCCACGAGCTCGGGTAATTCCCTAAATGATATTTTATTTACGGGACCCACACTCCAACCAGATTTAATGCTCCTCATATTGAACTGGCGTATATACAAATACGTATTCAATGGGGATGTCGAAAAGATGTATCGACAAATACTGGTTCATAAAGATGATCAAGATTTTCAACGGATTATTTTCCGAAAATCTGCCAATAGTCCACTACGCGACTTTAAATTGAAAACAGTTACCTTTGGCGTAAGCTGTGCCCCATATCTAGCCATCCGTACACTCCACGAACTGGCAGAAGACACAAAGTCAGAATTTCCTCTGGCAACAAAAATCTTAAAAACACAAACGTATGTAGACGATATCTTGTCTGGGAGCCACATCCTCTCACAAGCCACATCCTCTCACAAGCATACAAGTCCTTATCACAAGTGATAAAGGCCCTCAACACCGCAGGGTTTCCCCTAAAAAAGATCACAGCTAATCACCCGAATATCTTGAAAAATATACCAAACGACAATTTGTTGGATACTAATTTCCTTATATTCGAAAAGGAAAGTACAACAAAAACACTGGGCATCCAATGGAATGCGATATCGGACAAGCGAAAATCCTGATCCAAGAATTATGGCTAGACGGAACCGACTGGGACGAACAAGTGAAGCCTCTTCGCTTAGAAAAATGGTCCCAATTTGCTAAAAACCTAAAAGACATTTCGCAGATACAAATTCCACGGTGGGTAAACTATTCCCCCGAATACAAAGTGGAACTACACGGTTTCTGCGACGCCTCTGAAAAGGCATATTGTGCCACTATATATGTGCGCACACAAAGCGATATTGCAACTACAAGCCACTTACTAGTGGCAAAAGCAAAAGTTGCGCCTCTAAAAACCATAAGTCTACCACGACTTGAACTCTGTGGCGCTCTGCTACTAGCAAAGCTAGTTTCCGTGGTGCAGACCCACTTAAACATGGCAAAATACAAACTATATCTATGGTCTGATTCCGAAATAGTTCTAGCCTGGTTAGAAAAGCCACCACACGCGTGGAAAACCTATATTTCTAATAGAACGGCGCAAATACTTGACCTAGTAGGATCAGCCACTTGGCGACACGTTGCCAGTGCTGACAATCCTGCTGATCTAGGTACAAGAGGGTCCAAACCCCTGCATCTCGCCACCACCACCCTATGGTGGAATGGCCCCCGGTGGTTAACTGAATCCCCCGATGCCTGGCCACAATCGCCAATGCGCAACTTAATTGCCCCCGAAAGTCGAAAAATCGACACCTACCACACAATATTGGATGATAATGACATCCTCGAGCGATTTTCATCGTTCCCCCGAGCACTCAGAGTAGTCGCCTATATTCTCAAATTCACAGAGCGACTCAAGCTTAAGGTAAAGGGAGCAACTTGCCCCCAATGCGATACATTGACGCACCAAGACTTACAAAAGTCAAAGGTCGCTCTTATCGCATCAACCCAAGCGCGCTACTACAGCCGCGACCTGGGGTTACTAAGAGAATCGAAGCCAATTGACAAAAAGAGCTCACTCTTAGTACTAAACCCATTTATAGACACGAAAGTCGTACGTATAACGAACGCCACCCCATAATCATACCTGAGAAGTCTCCATTTGTCACATTATTCCTGAAAAACATCCACATATTAATGCTACACGCCGAACATCGCTTCATGCAACATATGGTACGACAAGAGTATTACATCCCACGTCTGAAGCCCCAAATCAAGAAATGCATTTTCATGTGCAAGATCTGCACTATGCATAAGCAAAAAATGCGAACGCAGATTATGGCAGCACTTCCACCTGAACGCTGCAATTTCGCTCTGCCTTTCACCACCACAGGTGTCGATTTTGCTGGGCCTTTTCAAATAAAGGCGTCCATGCTAAGATCTCCCACTCTCATGAAAGGCTATGTGGCTGACTTTGCATGTTTCACGACAAAGGCAGTCCACCTTGAGCTATGCACTAATCTGCCGACTGAGGCTTTTCTCGCGGCATTTGCTCGCTTCGTCGCTCGACGTGGCTTCCCATCAAAAATCATGAGCGATAATGGCAAAACATTCATTGGAGCTCAACGAGCCACCGAGAAACAGTTCGTGGATTTCTTTAAACAAGTATCACCTGACATCGTACAAAAGTACGCCCCCCAAGGTATCAATTGGCAATTTATACCCCCAAGCGCTCCTCATATGGGTGGTTTGTGGGAATCAGCTGTAAAGAGCTTCAAATCTCACTTCAAGAAGATAGCTGGCAGCTACAAATTTAATTATGAAGAATTCACTACATTATTAACTAAAGTCGAAGCTGTTCTCAACTCACGCCCCCTTACAGTCCTCTCGCAAGATCCCTCTGATTTAACAGCCCTAACTCCAGGGCATTTTCTAAAAGGAGCACCCATTCTGGCCACACCTGAGCCAGGCATGGAGTCGCTATCCTTACTAAACAGATGGGAAAGAATTAAAATTCTCCATCATAATTTCAGTCGCCGATGGAAAGAGGACTATATCAAGGACCTCCACAAGAGGTACCGTTGGAAAATTACCGAAAATGCGCCAAAGATTGGAGATTGTGTCCTGATACAGGACGAGTGTCTCCCCCCTTTCGAATGGCGGCTTGGCCGCATAGAGAAGCTTTACCAAGGCTCCAACGGTCATATTCGCGTAGTCGATCTCCGTACGCAATCAGGAAAGTTAACAAGACCGCTCGTTAAGCTATGCTTTTTACCGACCGCCGATCGAAACGTAAACGAAAAAACCCTCGAATAAACCCGTTATAATAAATATTTTAAGCTAACAAACAAAGCAATCGAATGATCAGTCAACTTGACGATTCATTTCTGCCACAACGTGGCAGCCATACCCATATCCACTTCATGCAACAAATTTACAATTAAAATCTTACTCTTCCATACAGATAAACATGGATGCAGACATGCCACTCGCTCCGACGCCAACCATCCGCTCGACTGTCCACGTGCCACGCCAAGTGGCAGCTCCAGTTGCGGCAGCCCCAGTTGCGGCTGGCCCAGTAGCAGCTCCCCGAACCACCACATCAACGGGTCCGCGTAGTGGAACGCGAGCACTGCCGCCAACGCCCATATCAGCAGCAGAGCCGCAGCGCATCAGGTGCCCAATATGTCGACGACCGCACCGGTTGATGCACTGCGCAATTTTTAAAGGTCTGCCACCACCGCAAAGGCTGCGCATCGTCTAGGCACATGGCCACTGCCTCAATTGTCTGGCACCTACCCACACTACCCAGCAGTGTCCATCGGGAAACCTGTGCCAGATATGTATGTGGCCTCACTACACCATGCTGCACAAAACAACCAGACCCGACATCGGTCAACAATCTGGTAGCCACCACCGTGGTGCAGTACGACGACCGCCAACCAGCCGGGATGCACGATCGCGTCGGCAGCCAACCACATCATCCTCCCGTATCCGGTGGCAACAGAATGGGACGTCAACACGACGCCAGCAACAAACGCCCCGTCCGCGCCGCACTTCAGGCCTAAGCAACGTTGTAGCCACGCTCCAGCAGTTGCAACGACTTCTAGGCTGAAATATTCGCCTAGGGGGGCCGGGATGGCTAAATGAGCTTCAGTCTCTTGCCCCACACAACACATCACCAACACAGAACACCTAACCACAACAATAATCCCGCATTCAGAACACTCTACACTCACCGCATCAAAATATCCGTCACAAGCACACTTCATTCACCACGCTCATCTCTACACCACCTACAATCCACATCACACTTAACTACATTAACACTGCATTTTTCACCACCACCAAAAGGGAAGAAAAGGAGCGGAAAAACAAGTTAGCTACCACTTCTTTTTGCGATCCGCTAACGAGCAGCCGTGCGCTTAACCCCGAGTGCTAACTTTCAATATTGCGCCAACCTCAACTTTGATAATTCGCGTAAATTTCATATTTCGGTTAGACATAAAATTCAGCGAAAATACCGTTGGAGAATTGTGAAATTTAATTAAAAAATCCAAAAAAAAAGTTTTAATAACATACATTTGTGAGTTCTTTTGGCGGAATTGTGTGTTGCCTTTTTTTTTATATACGAGTCTCCGAAAGGTGAGTGCGAGGCAATCACTCCAAAAGATCAATAAACCTTCTTTAACGAACTGAAGTTTGCATAAAGCCATGGCGGCATAACGGCAGTGCATTTAGAAGAATTCCGTAATCTTATATTTAGGTATAAAGTCCAATTTTTGTATATACACATTTTGCATTCGATATCGAAATGCTTCAAATCATTAGTTTAACATATTTAAGTTAATTAACCTTCTTTATCTTATTGAAGTTTAACTAAAGCCATAACGGTATAACGGCAGCGCATTTGGAAGAATCCCGCAGTCTTATATTTAGGTATAAAGTCGATTTTGTTGTATATATACACCTAGCAATCGATATCGAGATGCTACAACTCAATAGTTTAACATATTTAAGTTAGTTAACTCCTCTTTGTCTTACTGAAGTCTACAAAAGCCTTAACGGCATAACGGCAGTGCATTTGGAAGAGTTCCGTAATCTCATATTTAGTTATAAAGTCGATTTTGTTGTATATACGTATTTAGCAATCGATAACGAAATGCTTCAAGTCATTAGTTTAACATATTTAAGTTAACATATTTAGGTTAATTAACCTTCTTTATCTTACTGAAGTTTACATAAAGCCTTAACGGCATAACGGCAGTGCATTTGGAAGAATTCCGTAATCTCATATTTAGGTATAAAATCGATTTTGTTGTATATACACATTTAGCAATGGATATCGAAATGCTTCAAATCATTAGTTTAACATATTTAAGTTAATTAACCCTCTCTATCTTAATGAAGTCTATAAAAGCCTTAACGGCATAACGGCAGTGCATTTAGAAGAATTAATTAAAATTATGTTTAGGTATAAAGTCGATTTTCTTGTATATACTCATTTAGCAATCGATATCGAAATGCTGCAAATCATTAGTTTAACATATTTAAGTTAATTAACCTTCTCTAACGTATCGAAGGTGATATAATGTCATGGCGGCATAACGACAGTACATTTGGAAGAATTCCGTAATCTTATATTTAGGTATAAAATCGATTTTCTTGTATATATGCATTTAGCAATCGATATCGAAATGCTTCAAATCATTAGTTTAACATATTTAAGTTAACAAACCTTCTTTAACGAACTGAAGTTGGCCTGAAGTCATGTCGGCCAAACGGCAGTGTATTTAGAAGAATTGCGTAATTTTGTATTTAGGTATAAAGTCGATCTTCTTGTATATACACATTGAGCTATCGATATCGAAATGCTTCAAATCATTTGTTTAACATTATAAGTTAATAAACATTTTTTAGCTTACTGAAGTCTACATAAAGCCATAACGGTATAACGGCAGCGCATTTGGAAGAATCCCGTAGTCTTATATTTAGGTATAAAGTCGATTTTGTTGTATATATACACCTAGCAATCGATATCGAGATGCTACAACTCAATAGTTTAACATATTTAAGTTAGTTAACCCTCTTTATCTTACTGAAGTCTACAAAAGCCTTAACGGCATAACGGCAGTGCATTTGGAAAAATTCCGTAATCTCATATTTAGGTATAAAATCGATTTTGTTGTATATACACATTTAGCAATCGATATCGAAATGCTTCAAATCATTAGTTTAACATATTTAAGTTAATTAACCCTCTCTATCTTAATGAAGTCTACAAAAGCCTTAACGGCATAACGGCAGTGCATTTAGAGGAATTAATTAATATTATGTTTAGGTAAAAAGTCGATTTTCTTGTATATACTCATTTAGCAATCGATATCGAAATGCTTCAAATCATTAGTTTAACATATTTAAGTTAATTAAGCTTCTTTAACGAACTGAAGTTGGCATAAAGCCATGGCGGCATAACGACAGTGCATGTAGAAGAATTCCATAATCTTATATTTAGGTGTAAAGTCGATTTTCTTGTATATACTCATTTAGCAATCGATATCGAAATGCTTCAAATCATAAGTTTAACATATTTGAATAAATAAAGCTTCTTTAATGCACTGAAGTTAACATAAAGCCATGGCGGCATAACGGCAGTGCATGTAGAAGAATTCCGTAATCTTATATTCAGGCATAAAGTCGATTTTGTTGTATATACTCATTTAGCAATCGATATCGAAATGCTTCAAATCATTAGTTTAACATATTTAAGTTAATAAACCTTCTTTAACGAACTGAAGTTGGCATAAAGTCATGGCGGCAAAACGGCAGTGTATTTAGAAGAATTCCGTAATCTTATATTTAGGTATAAAGTCATCATTAGGTTTACATGTTTAAGTTTATAAACCTTCTTTATCTTATTGAAGTTTACATAAAGCCTTGACGGTATAACGGCCGTGCATTTGGAAGTATTCCGTAATCTTATATTTAGGTAAAAAGTCGATTTTGTTGTATATACACATTTAGCAATCGATATCGAAATGCTTCAAATCATTATTTTAATATGTTTAAGTTAATTAACCTTCTTTATCGTATTGAAGTTGATATAAAGCCATGGCGGCATAACGACAGTACATCTGGAAGAATTCCGTAATCTTATATTTAGGTATAAAGTCGAATTTCTTGTATATATGCATTAAGCAATCGATTTCGAAATGCTTCAAGTAACTGGTTTAACATATTTAAGTTAATAAACCTTCGTTAACGAAATGAAGTAAACATAACGCCTTAACGGCATAACGGCAGTGCATTGAGAAGAACTCCGTTATCTTATATTTAGGCATAAAGTCGATTTTCTTGTAGATACACATTTAGCAATCGATATCGAAATGCTTCAAATCATTAGTTTAACATATTTGAGTTATTAAACCTTCTTTAACGAACTGAAGTTTGCATAAAGCCATGGCGGCAAAACGGCAGTGCATTTAGAAGAATTCCGTAATCTTATATTTAGGTATAAAGTCGAATTTTTGTATATACACATTTTGCATTCGATATCGAAATGCTTCAAATCATTAGCTTAACATATTTAATTTAATTAACCTTCTTTATCTTATTGAAGTTTACATAAAGCCATAACGGTATAACGGCAGTGCATTTAGAGGAATTAATTAATATTATGTTTAGGTATAAAGTCGATTTTCTTGTATATACTCATTTAGCAATCGATATCGAAATGCATTAAATCATTAGTTTAACATATTTAAGTTATTTAAGCTTCTTTAACGAACTGAAGTTGGCATAAAGTCATGTCGGCATAACGACAGTGCATGTAGAAGAATTCCATAATCTTATATTTAGGTGTAAAGTCGATTTTCTTGTATATACTCATTTAGCAATCGATATCAAAATACTTCAAATCATAAGTTTAACATATTTAAATAAATAAAGCTTCTTTAATGCACTGAAGTTAGCATAAAGCCATGGCGGTATAACGGCAGTGAATGTAGCAGAATTCCGTAATTTTATATTTAGGTATAAAGTCGATTTTCTTGTATATATGCATTTAGCAATCGATATCAAGATGCTTAAACCCATTAGTTTAACATATGTAATTTAATAAACCTTCTTTAACGAACTGAAGTTGGCATAAAGCCATGGCGGCATAACGACAGTGCATGTAGAAGAAATCCATAATCTTATATTTAGGTGTAAAGTCGATTTTCTTGTATATACTCATTTAGCAATCGATATCGAAATGCTTCAAATCATTAGTTTAACATATTTAAGTTAATAAACCTTCTTTAACAAACTGAAGTTGGCATAAAGTCATGTCGGCAAAACGGCAGTGTATTTAGAAGAATTGCGTAATCTTATATTTAGGTATGAAGTCATCAGTAGTTTTACATATTTAAGTTAATAAACCTTCTTTATCTTACTGGAGTTTACATAAAGCCTTAACGGTATAACGGCCGTGCATTTGGAAGAATTCCGTAATCTTATCTTTAGGTAAAAAGTCGATTTTGTTGTATATACACATTTAGCAATCGATATCAAAATGCTTCAAATCATCAGTTTAACATTATAAGTTAATAAACATTTTTTAGCTTACTGAAGTCTACATAAAGCCATAACGGTATAACGGCAGCGCATTTGGAAGAATCCCGTAGTCTTATATTTAGGTATAAAGTCGATTTTGTTGTATATATACACCTAGCAATCGATATCGAGATGCTACAACTCAATAGTTTAACATATTTAAGTTAGTTAACCATCTTTATCTTACTTAAGTCTACAAAAGCCTTAACGGCATAACGGCAGTGCATTTGGAAAAATTCCGTAATCTCATATTTAGGTATAAAATCGATTTTGTTGTATATACACATTTAGCAATCGATATCGAAATGCTTCAAATCATTAGTTTAACATATTTAAGTTAATTAACCCTCTCTATCTTAATGAAGTCTACAAAAGCCTTAACGGCATAACGGCAGTGCATTTAGAGGAATTAATTAATATTATATTTAGGTATAAAGTCGATTTTCTTGTATATACTCATTTAGCAATCGATATCGAAATGCTTCAAATCATTAGTTTAACATATTTAAGTTAATTAAGCTTCTTTAACGAACTGAAGTTGGCATAAAGCCATGGCGGCAAAACGACAGTGCATGTAGAAGAATTCCATAATCTTATATTTAGGTGTAAAGTCGATTTTCTTGTATATACTCATTTAGCAATCGATATCGAAATGCTTCAAATCATAAGTTTAACATATTTAAATAAATAAAGCTTCTTTAATGCACTGAAGTTAACATAAAGCCATGGCGGCATAACGGCAGTGCATGTAGAAGAATTCCGTAATCTTATATTCAGGCATAAATTCGATTTGTTGTATATGCTCATTTAGCAATCGATATCGAAATGCTTCAAATCATTAGTTTAACATATTTAAGTTAATAAACCTTCTTTAACGAACTGAAGTTGGCATAAAGTCATGGCGGCAAAACGGCAGTGTATTTAGAAGAATTCCGTAATCTTATATTTAGGTATAAAGTCATCATTAGGTTTACATATTTAAGTTTATAAACCTTCTTTATCTTACTGAAGTGTACATAAAGCCTTGACGGTATAACGGCCGTGCATTTGGAAGAATTCCGTAATCTTATATTTAGGTAAAAAGTCGATTTTGTTGTATATACACATTTAGCAATCGATATCGAAATGCTTCAAATCATTAGTTTAATATGTTTAAGTTAATTAACCTTCTTTATCGTATTGAAGTTGATATAAAGCCATGGCGGCATAACGACAGTACATCTGGAAGAATTCCGTAATCTTATATTTAGGTATAAAGTCGAATTTCTTGTATATATGCATTAAGCAATCGATTTCGAAATGCTTCAAGTATCTGGTTTAACATATTTAAGTTAATAAACCTTCGTTAACGAAATGAAGTAAACATAACGCCTTAACGGCATAACGGCAGTGCATTGAGAAGAACTCCGTTATCTTATATTTAGGTATAAAGTCGATTTTCTTGTAGATACACATTTAGCAATCGATATCAAAATGCTTTAAATCATTAGTTTAACATATTTGAGTTAATAAACCTTCTTTAACGAACTGAAGTTTGCATAAAGCCATGGCGGCAAAACGGCGGTGCATTTAGAAGAATTCCGTAATCTTATATTTAGGTATAAAGTCGAATTTTTGTATATACACATTTTGCATTCGATATCGAAATGCTTCAAATCATTAGCGTAACATATTTAAGTTAATTAACCTTCTTTATCTTATTGAAGTTTACATAAAGCCATAACGGTATAACGGCAGCGCATTTGGAAGAATCCCGTAGTCTTATATTTAGGTATAAAGTCGATTTTGTTGTATATATACACCTAGCAATCGATATCGAGATGCTACAACTCAATAGTTTAACATATTTAAGTTAATTAACCATTTTTATCTTACTTAAGTCTACAAAAGCCTTAACGGCATAACGGCAGTGCATTTGGAAAAATTCCGTAATCTCATATTTAGGTATAAAATCGATTTTGTTGTATATACACATTAAGCAATCGATATCGAAATGCTTCAAATCATTAGTTTAACATATTTAAGTTAATTAACCCTCTCTATCTTAATGAAGTCTACAAAAGCCTTAACGGCATAACGGCAGTGCATTTAGAGGAATTAATTAATATTATGTTTAGGTATAAAGTCGATTTTCTTGTATATACTCATTTAGCAATCGATATCGAAATGCTTTAAATCATTAGTTTAACATATTTAAGTTATTTAAGCTTCTTTAACGAAATGAAGTTGGCATAAAGTCATGTCGGCATAACGGCAGTGCATGTAGAAGAATTCCATAATCTTATATTTAGGTGTAAAGTCGATTTTCTTGTATATACTCATTTAGCAATCGATATCAAAATACTTCAAATCATAAGTTTAACATATTTAAATAAATAAAGCTTCTTTAATGCACTGAAGTTAGCATAAAGCCATGGCGGTATAACGGCAGTGAATGTAGCAGAATTCCGTAATTTTATATTTAGGTATAAAGTCGATTTTCTTGTATATATGCATTTAGCAATCGATATCGAGATGCTTCAACCCATTGGTTTAACATATTTAATTTAATAAACCTTCTTTAACGAACTGAAGTTGGCATAAAGCCATGGCGGCATAACGACAGTGCATGTAGAAGAATTCCATAGTCTTATATTTAGGTGTAAAGTCGATTTTCTTGTATATACTCATTTAGCAATCGATATCACAATACTTCAAATCATAAGTTTAACATATTTAAATAAATAAAGCTTCTTTAATGCACTGAGGTTAACATAAAGCCATATGGCGGTATAACGGCAGTGCATGTAGAGTATTCCGTAATCTTATATTCAGGCATAAAGTCGATTTTGTTGTATATACGCATTTAGCAATCGATATCGAAATGCTTCAAATCATTAGTTTAACATATTTAAGTTAATAAACCTTCTTTAACGAACTGAAGTTGGCATAAAGTCATGTCGGAAAAACGGCAGTGTATTTAGAAGAATTGCGTAATCTTATATTTAGGTATAAAGTCATCAGTAGTTTTACATATTTAAGTTAATAAACCTTCTTTATCTTACTGGAGTTTACATAAAGCCTTAACGGTATAACGGCCGTGCATTTGGAAGAATTCCGTAATCTTATCTTTAGGTAAAAAGTCGATTTTGTTGTATATACACATTTAGCAATCGATATCAAAATGCTTCAAATCATTAGTTTAATATGTTTAAGTTAATTAACCTTCTTTAACGTATTGAAGTTGACATAAAGCCAGGGCGGCATAACGACAGTACATTTGGAAGAATTCCGTAATCCTATATTTAGGTATAAAGTCGATTTTCTTGTATATTCACATTTAGCAATCGATATCGAAATGTTTCAAATCATTAGTTTAACATATTTAAGTTAATTAACCTTCTTTAACGAACTGAAGTTGGCATAAAGCCATGGCGGAATAACGGCAGTGCATTTAAAAGAATGCCGTAATCTTATATTTAGGCGTAAAGTCGAATTTTTGTATATACACATTTAGCATTCGATATCGAAATGCTTCAAATCATTAGTTTAACATATTTAAGTTAATTAACCTTCTTTATCTTATTGAAGTTTACATAAAGCCATAACGGTATAACGGCAGTGCATGTAGAAGAATTCCGTAATCTTATATTTAGGTATAAATTCGATTTTCTTGTGTATACACATTTAGCAATCGATATCGAAATGCTTCAAATCATTAGTTTAACATATTTAAGTTAATTAACCTTCTTTAACGAACTGAAGTTGGCATAAAGCCATGGCGGCATAACGGCAGTGCATTTAGAAGAATGCCGTAATCTTATATTTAGGTGTAAAGTCGAATTTTTGTATATACACATTTAGCATTCGATATCGAAATGCTTCAAATCATTAGTTTAACATATTTAAGTTAATAAACCTTCTTTAACGAACTGAAGTTGGCATAAAGTCATGTCGGCAAAACGGCAGTGTATTTAGAAGAATTGCGTAATCTTATATTTAGGTATAAAGTCATCAGTAGTTTTACATATTTAAGTTAATTAACCTTCTTTATCTTATTGAAGTTTACATAAAGCCATAACGGTATAACGGCAGTGCATGTAGAAGAATTCCGTAATCTTATCTTTAGGTAAAAAGTCGATTTTCTTGTATATACTCATTTAGCAATCGATACCGAAATGCTTCAAATCATTAGTTTAACATATTTAAGTTAATAAACCTTCTTTAACGAACTGAAGTTAACATAAAGCCATGGCGGCATAACGGCAGTGCATGTAGAAGAATTCCGTAATCTTATATTTAGGTATAAATTCGATTTTCTTTTGTATACACATTTAGCAATCGATATCGAAATGCTTCAAATCATTAGATTAACATATTTAAGTTAATAAACCTTCTTTAACTCACTGAAGTCTACATAAAGCCTTAACGGCATAACGGCAGTGCATTTAGAAGAATGCCGTAATCTTATATTTAGGTGTAAAGACGAATTTTTGTATATACACATTTAGCATTCGATATCGAAATAATTCAAATCATTAGTTTAACATATTTAAGTTAATTAACCTTCTTTATCTTATTGAAGTTTACATAAAGCCATAACGGTATAACGGCAGCGAATTTGGAAGAATTCCGTTATCTTTTATTTAGGTATAAAGTCGATTTTGAAGTTTTTTTAACTTAAATATGTTTAACTAATGATTTGAAGCATTTCGATATCGATTGCTTAATGTGTATATACAAGAAAATCGACTTTGTACCTAAATATAAGTTTACGGAATTCTTCTACATGCACTGTCGTTATGCCGCCATGGCTTTATATCAATTTCAATACGTTAAAGAAGGTTAATTAACTTAAATATGTTAAACTAATGATTTGAAGCATTTCAATATCGATTTCTAAATGCATATATACAAGAAAGTCGAATTTATACCTAAATATAAAATTACGGAATTCTAATAAATGCAGTGCAGTTATACCGTTAAGGCTTTATGTAGACTTCAGTGCGTTAAAGAAGGTTTATTAACTTAAACATGTTAAACTAATGATTTGAGGCATTTCGATATAGATTGCTAAATGTGTATATACAAGAAAATCGAATTTATTCCTAAATATAAGATAACGGAGTTCTTCTCAATGCACTGCCGTTATACCATTAAGGCTTTATGTAGACTTCAGTAAGCTAAAAAATGTTTATTAACTTAATATGTTAAACTAATGATTTGAAGCATTTCGACATCGATATCTAAAAGTGTATATACAACAAAATCGATTTTATACCTAGATATAAGATTACGGAATTCTTCTAAATGCACTGCCGTTATGCCGCCATGGCTTTATATGACTTCAATACGTTAAAGAAGGTTAATTAACTTAAATATGTTAAGCTAATGAGTTGAAGCATCTCGATATCGATTGCTTAATGTGTATATACAACAAAATCGACTTTATACCTAAATATAAGATAACGGAATTCTTCTACATGCACTGCCGTTATGCCGCCATGGCTTTATGCCAACTTCAGTTCGTTAAAGAAGGTTTCGATTGCTAAATGTGTATATACAAGAAAAGCGACTTTATACCTAAATATAAGATTACGGAATTCTTCTACATGCATTGCCGTTATGCCGCCATGGATTTATGCCAACTTCAGTTCGTTAAAGAAGGTTTATTAACCCAAATATGTTAAACTAATGATTTGATTCATTTCGATGTCGATTGCTAAATGTGTATATACACGAAAATCGACTTTATACCTAAATATAAGATTACGGAATTCTTCCAAATGCACTGCGTTATGCCGTTAAGGCTTATGTCTAACTTCAGATACGTTAAAGAAGGTTTATTAACTTAAATATGTTAAACTAATGATTTGAAGCATTTCGATATCGATTGCTAAATGTGTATATACAAGAAAACGACTTTATACCTAAATATAAGATAACGGAATTCTTCTAAATCACGCCGTTATCCGCCAGGTTATGCCAACTTCAGTTCGTTAAAGAAGGTTTATTAACTTAAATATGTTAAACTAATGATTTGAAGCATTTCGATATCGCTTGCTAAATGTGTATATACAAGAAAATCGAATTTATACCTAAATATAAGATAACGGAATTCTTCTAAATGCACTGCCGTTATGCCCTTAAGGCTTTATGTAGACTTCAGTGCGTTAAAGAACGTTTATTAACTTAGATATGTTAAACTAATGATTTGAAGCATTTCGATATCGCGTGCTAAATGTGTATATACAAGAAAATCGAATTTATACCTAAATATAAGATAACGGAATTCTTCTAAATGAACTGCTCGCTTGATAAATGTGTATATACAAGAAAATCGAATTTATACCTAAATATAAGATTACGGAATTCTTCTAAATGCACTGCCGTTATGCCGCCATGTCTTTATATCAACTTCAATACGTTAAAGAAGGTTAAATAACTTAAATATGTTAAACTAATGATTTGAAGCAATTCGATATCGCTTGCTAAATGTGTATATACAAGAAAATCGAATTTTTACCTAAATATTAGATTACGGAGTTCTTCCAAATGCACTGCCGTTATACCGTTATGGCTTTATGTAAACTTCAGTAGGATAAAGAAGGTTAATTAACTTAAATATGTTAAACTAATGATTTGAAGCATTTCGATATCGCTTGCTAAATGTGTATATACAAGAAAATCGAATTTATACCTAAATATAAGATAACGGAATTCTTCTAAATGCACTGCCGTTATACCGTTAAGTCTTTATGTAGACTTCAGTAAGCTAAAAAATGTTTATTTACTTAATGTGTTAAACTAATGAGTTGAAGCATCTCGATATCGATTGCTAAATGTGTTTATACAACAAAATCGACTTTATACCTAAATAGAAGATTACGGAATTCTTCCCAATGCATTGCCGTTATACCGTTATGGTTTTATGTAAACTTCAGTAAGATAAAGAAGGTTAATTAACTTAAATATGTTAAACTAATAATTTGAAGCATTTCGTTATCGATTGCTAAATGTGTATATAAAAGAAAATCGACTTTATACCTAAATATAAGATTACGGAATTCTTCTAAATGCACTGCCGTTATGCCGCCATGGCTTTATATCAACTTCAATACGTTAAAGATGGTTAATTAACTTAAATATGTT
>CM050324.1:10534033-10558033 GCA_027475135.1 Bactrocera correcta | reverse complement strand
GGGGTATACTTACTCTTGCCAATGGTTATTTATATCAAACACTTGTGTTTCCGGGTAAATTCAATCTTTGCACTTGAATTCAGTTCACTAATTTTTATATTTTTTGTATAAGTATACAATAAAATTTTCTTCTTTTTTTTTTTTTAACAATATTTAAAAGTTTAAGAACTATGGATGTATGTATATGTGTACATACATATATTGTATTGTACTTGGTGTATATGAATTTTCACTGCTGCTGCTGCCGGTGTACAACCCCACGACCGAACGGATTTTTTCGAAGGACCACTACCTCGACGACAGAAAAAAAGGCTCAATCGCTGACGGGACGCGTGTTGATTCTGCGGGTGTATAGATCGAATTGTGTTCACCCCCATCTAACCAACTCTTTTTGATCGGTTAGGTGGTGAAACGATAACGTGTGGTGTGTAGTGTGGTTGGTTTGTTGCGTGGGGTTGCGTGTATGATGGTGTATGTTGTGTGCTGAATGTTGTGTTGTATGATGAGTGTGAGTTATGTGATGAATGTTATGTTGTGTGCTGAATGTTGTGGTGAGGGGTGAGATGCCATGAAGTCGCATAAACATCCCGGCCCCCCTAGGCGAGTTAATTGCCTAGAAGCCGCTGCAGTTTCTGAAGGGTGCTTACTACAGCGCGAAAACTCATCGCCTTTCGATGATTGCGATGGTTATGATGTGGTGGTGTCGGCGAACTTGCACCTCGGGACGGCTTAGAGCGATGGGCTCTTCGGTGTTGAACCTGAACTCTATGTTGATTGTGCCGCTGTTGACCACGCCGGTGACTGGCTTGTGATGAATGATCAGAGCGTCGAGGAAAACGGTGGAATAGCGTATGATGCGGTCGGTGGCAGTACTGACAAGACCCGTCTGACATGCACTCCATCGTAGCGTGCGTGTCTGCCAAGCATGTCATGCAGTGGCCGTGGGCTCTAGCGATCTGTTGGCGCTGAGCTGGCGTCATCGTCTTGAAGATCGCACACTTCTTCAGGAAATGGGGTCGATGGTATAGGCTGCATCGTGGCGGTACGTATTCCTCGACGTGCTCCTCGCTTACTTCCCTGACTGGTGGAATGGATGATTGTTGCCGCCTTGGTGCGGCGATGGGTGTAGCGGAGGATGTATTTGCATTGGTTGCGGACCTCACCGACAAGGGATTACTGCGTATTTCTTCTACGTCCATTTCTAGTGGAATAGGAATATGTATATTAAACATGGTTTTGCTAGTAGTATGAAATATGCTACTCATTATATATATGTGTATACTATATATATAGATCTATGTATTTATGTCTTTATATGATACCTTTATTTATAGGTATTATGTATTATTTATATATGGATTTTGTTATTTATTATTAATCGCGTTCATTATGGTTTTGATTTGTACGTACGGATTGTAAACGGTGGATGTTTAATTAATTATTGTTTGATTATGTATGTGTTTGCGTTCGCTTGGTTTCGGTGATTGGTTCTTCGGTATTTGGAAGAAAACACAATTTCACTAATGGTCGAGTTAGTAGGCCAGTTTGTGTTCGTACATCTACTACTCTTATATGACCATCTCGTCCCCGATGTACCTTTTCAATGCGACCTAGTCGCCATTCGGTAGGGGGAAGGCATTCGTCCTGTATGATGGCGCATTCGCCTGTACTGGGTTCTTTCTGGATCGTTTTCCATCGATATCTCTTATGGAGATCTTTAAGATAGTCCTCCTTCCATCTGTGGCTGAATTCATGATGGAGAATCTTGATTCTTTCCCATCGATTTATTAAAGTGAGTGAGTCTCCTTCTGTCTCAGGTATGGCGAGAAGAGGAGCTCCTCTGAGGAAATGTCCAGGTGTAAGAGCTGTGAAATCGGAGGGATCTTGCGAGAGTGGTTAGATAGGTCTTGAATTTAATACGGCTTCGATACGAGTGAGTAGTGTAGTAAACTCCTCATAATTAAATTTATGATTACCAGCCGTTTTCTTTAAATGGGACTTAAAGCTTTTGACTGCTGATTCCCAAAGTCCGCCCATGTGTGGAGAACATGGAGGTATAAACTGCCAATCGATCCCTTGAGGTGCATATTTTTTAACTATTTCAGGGGATACTTCTTTCATAAAGTTTATGAATTCTTTCTCGGTAGCTCTTTGAGCTCCGATAAAGTTTTTCCCATTGTCGCTCATAATCTTTGAGGGAAATCCAGCGTCGTCCGACAAAGCGTGCAAATGCTGCGAGGAAAGCCGCAGTTGTCAGATCTGAACAAAGCTCTAGGTGTACTGCCTTTGTCGTAAAACATACAAAAACAGCCACATACCCTTTTCTAAAGGAAGAAGATCTTAACATCGAGGCCTTTATCTAGAAAGGTCCAGCAAAATCAACCCAGTAATAGTAAAAGGTAGAGCATAATTGCAGCGTTCAGGTGGTAAAGCTTCCATGATCTGCGTACGCATTTTATGTTTGTACAAGGTACATTGTTTGCACATAAAAACCGTCTTTTTAAGTTGTGGCTTTAGTCGCGGTATATAAAATTCTTGTCGGACCATTTGCTGCATCAAGCGATGCTCACCATGTAGTGCAAGCTGGTGAAGGTATATTAAGAATAAATGAGTAAAACGGGATTTCTCAGGTATAATAATGGGGTGCCGTTCGTTGTAACTGAGGCTGGAATTCGCTAATCTTCCATTTGCCCTTATTAATCCCTTAGCGTCCAAGAATGGATTTAAAACGAGAAGAGAGCTTCCCTTTTCGAGTGGTCGTCTTTCGACCAACTTTGCTTTCTCTCGACTGAAATAGCGAGTTTGGGTGTAAGTAATGAGACTAACTTTGGCATGTTGCAAGTCGGTATGCGTTAGTTGTACGCAAGGATCATTTGGTATCCCTTTCATTTTTTGTTTAAGTCTTTGGGTGAATTTGTGCATGTAAGCGACTACTCTTAGTGCTCTAGGAAATGAAGAAAATCGGTGGAGAATATCATCCTCTTCTGGAGTGATATGAAAATTTTCAATTTTTGTTTGATTATATGTGCTTTGCGTTCTTGGTTTCTGATTGGCCATGTTGGACCATTCCACCAGAGTGTAGTGCTGGTGAGGTGCAGTGGCTTGCAACCTCTTGTCCCAAGATCCGCTGGGTTATCTGCACTTGCAACAGGTTGCCATTTTGCTGGGCCAACTAAGTCCAAGATTTGAGATATTCGGTTAGATACATAGGTCTTCCAGCAATAGGGTGGTTTTTTTCTAACCATGCCAAAACTATCTCTGAGTCTGACCAAAGATATGTTTTATGATCGGTTAATTTCAGGTGGGTTTGAACTATTGAAATTAATTTTGCTAACAGAAGAGCACCATTCAGTTCAAGCCGTGGCAGACTGGGGTGTCTTCAAAGGTGCAACTTTGGCTTTGGCTACCAAGAGGTGTGCAGATATTTTGTTATCGTACTGTGTGCGTACGTAAACTGTTGCGCAATAGGCCTTTTCAGAGGCATCACAGAAACCGTGTAATTCTGTGTTAATGTTAGGGGTGAAATTTACCCATCGCGGGATTCGAATTTCTGATATAGTATGCAAATTGTTAGCAAATTGTACCCATTTTGTTAAACGTACAGGTTTTACCTGTTCATCCCATTCAGTGCCATCTTGCCACAATTCTTGAATGAGGATTTTTGCTTGAATCATTATTGGCGAAAGCCATCCTGCGGGGTCGAAAAGTTTTGCCACCGAGGAAAGTATTTGGCGTTTTGTACTAGCGGACATTGCAGATATTGACTCAACTGTATATGAGAATTGATCTGTTATCGCATTCCATTGAATCCCTAGGGTTTTTGTTGTACTGGCCCTTTCAAATATAAGGAAATTTGTATCTAATAAGTCTTCCTTTTTTATGTTTTTTATTATTTCGGGATGATTTGATGTAATTTTCTTTAAGGGAAATCCCGCTGAATTTAGTGCTTTGATCACTTGAGATAGTGATTCGCACGCTAAGGACAGACTGTGGCTACCTGATAGAATATCATCCACGTATGTTTGTGTTTTTAACACAGAAGTTGCTAAGGGCAAATTTGTTTCACACGTTTTTGCCACTTCATGCAGTGTCCTGATCGCCAAATAGGGTGCGCAATTGATGCCAAAGGTGACGGTTTTAAGTTTGTAGTCGCTGATTGGACTATTACTCGATTTACGGAAGACTATACGCTGGAAATCTTGATCATCTTTATGTACTAGAATTTGTCTGTACATTTTATCTACATCCCCATTAAAAACCTATTTAAACATGCGCCAATTTAATATTAACAGCATGAGATCAGGTTGTAAGGTTGGGCCCGTATATAGTACGTCGTTCAGTGATTTGCCTGAGCTCGTACACTTTGAGGCATTGAAAACCACTCGTACTTTTGTTGTGAGTTTATCAGGTCGTATTACCCCGTGATGTGGCAGATAAAAAGATAAATATCTACCTTTAGATACTTTTTCATATGGTACAGTTTCTTCCATATGATTGAGGTCTAGATACTCGTCCATCACATTATCATATGCTGATTTGAGCTCACTTTTTTTCATCAGGCTTTTTTCCAGGCTTAGAAATTGCTGGACTGCTGATATTCTAGAGTGGCCTAGAGCTATGGTTTCAGGAAAAGTTGGTTTGAATGGTAGTCGCACAACATAACGACCATGTTCGTTTCTTGTTGTTGTGGACTTGTAATAGGCTTCGCATGCCTGATCTTCTTCTGAAAGTTGAGTAGTCTGAGGTAATTCTTCTACTTCCCAGAATTTTTGAGTTCATTATTTAAATATTCGTTTGAAATATCTTCAACTTCAGTTGTAAAAGAATTAATTTTTTCTGTGACTTGGCCACTTAATATCCACCCAAAGATTGTATTTTGGGCTAACAATTTATTGGATATTTTTTGTATACCTTCAAGAATTATTTGAGGTATTAAGTCACTACCTAATAACACATCGATTTGTGATGGGGTATGGCAGTTGGGGTCTGCTAATTTGAGATATGAGCATTTTTCCCATTGCTTTTTATTTACTTCACAGCTTGGAAGCAAATTTGTAAGTTGCGGTAGAACGATGGCTTGCGCATCTATTCTAATATCCGCATTTGGAGACACTATGGTAATTGGGCATATTTTGTTCGAATTTTGGATAATTCTTCCGCCCATTCCTGAAATTTGGAAATTTGAATTTTTGACAGGTAATTTTAGCCGATTTTGAGCTTTAGATGATATAAAGGATCTTTGAGAACCTTGATCTATTAATGCTCTTAATTTGAATAATTCTCCTCTATGTTCAATAGCGATGACCGCAGTGGGTAAAAGAATTTTGATTTCATTCTCTGAATGAAGAGCTTGAATTTTTGCTGCTTTAGAGCAACATGGTTGTTCTTCCCTTTTTTCGGGGTTTGAGATTTCGGGATTATCACTTTTGGTTGTAGTGACTAACCCGGCGGTTTTATGAAATTGATTTTGCTTCATATTTTGAAAATTTGTAATATGAAGCAATGAGTGATGTCTTCGTTGACAGTACACACAAGTAAATTTGCTTTCACAGTCTTTTGTCGTATGAGCATTCGACAGACAGTTGATGCAAAGTTTATGTTGTCTGACAAGATTGTTTCTGTCAGAAACGGATAATTTTTTGAATTTCTCGCAAGATCTTATGTTATGACCTCCCTTACAAATTTCACATAATGGTTGCCATTTATTGGTTTGGTTTGACACGAAAGTGTGACTTTTATTAACGTGTCTATTGTATGGCATATTATTGCTGGCTTGAGGTTTAAACAAGTGTTTACTTGAGTCATTTTGATGACTTTTTATATTTATAATTTTTTTGTCTATTCGCTCAGCTATCTCGTATTGAGCAGTGAGGAATGTTTTCATCTGTTGCCAGGTGGGCATTATTTTTCTTTCCACTAGAGATTGTTCCCATCGTAGCAAAGCAGCATCAGGCAGTGTTTCTGCGCAAATTGTTACTATCATAGGGTCCCACGATTCTGTGGAGATATTTTGTGTTTTTAACACTGATAAACAGTTGGTCACTGTCGAGTATAAGTTTTGATACTCCTTGCTAGTTTCTTGTTGAATCTTTGGCAAATGCAATAAAGTTTTTATTGGGTTTTCTATCATAACCCTTTCATTTTCGTATCTTTCGACTAGTGCTTCCCAAGCCAGCTTAAAATTTTCATCATTTAAAGCGAATCGCTTGACGATACTGCCTGCTTCCCCTTTTGTTTTGTACCTTAGATGGTATAACTTTTGTGCTTGTGATAGTTTAGGATGGTTTATATAAACGGCAGTGAACATGTCCCGGAAGGACGGCCATTGATCATAACATCCATTAAAAACTTCAGTATCACAAGCTGGTACTTTGAGATACATGCCTTTATCTAGGTCTTCTTTTGGTGTTGTAACTACTCTGGGAGGGGGAGTAGTGGCTCTACTTGGCATTACTAAACTTATTTGTTCAGTTATCATTCCCTTTGTTAACTCATACTGATCGCGGCAGTTATCGCACTTGGCTGTCGCCGAAGCTTTTGCGTTTTCTGGGAGTTCTGCGTCGTCAGTATCTAGTACTGTATCGTACGCTGCCAGAAGGCGTGCCCATAGATTGTTAACACTTTCTAGTTTTATATTCAAAACTGATTCTGTGATGTCAGTAATAGGGGAAGCTTGAAATCTTGTACAATATCTTATAAAACTGTCACTTTCAGTGATGAATCTAGATATTGTCTGATCTTTTGATCTTTTTTGTTTTATACTCTGCTTTGAGCGTGTAGCTTCAGCAGGTGTGCCTTGTGGTTTATCTTCATCAGCCATTTTCGGAATTTCTAATGATAGAGGTGTTTTTGGCTTAACCTCTCTTGATTTGTCAGATTGCATTAATTAAATTGAATTGGAAGCTTTGAGCTTAAAAATGTTTCGTTTGAAATACTACAATTGTAAAATTGGTATTATGAAGTAATATATATAAAAAAGAAAAAAATTTTTGCAAATATTTCGTTAGAAACAGAATTTTATAAATGGCGTTATTAAAAATTTTTGTAAAAAATGTTTGTCAATATTTCGTTTTAGATATAATTATAAATTGGTATTGTAAAAATTTTTGTAAATATAATAAATTTTATTATAAATGAAGTTGATTATAGGACTTTGCGAACGCTTATTCCCGCATAAATCGATTAATCCTTTGCTTTATATATGTATTAGTATGTAATTATTTTATTAAATATATATATATATATATATATATATATATATATTTTTGTTTTTTTACCGTGTATTATTTAAACGGATGTATCTGCGAAATACTCGTGATTAATTTGTATGTTACGCGATGTATGCACATATGTATGTATATACTATAAGCAGGTATATATGTAAAAATGCGCATAAGTAAATATGTGTGTTTTTTCCTTTTTTTTTTTTCCAATGTTTCCATGTACATATAATTTGATGATTTTCTATGTTCCGTTTTGACGCCTTTTCCCTTTTTTTTGTTTAAGTTCGTTGACCTTAGTAATAAATATATTCTATATATTATTACTTGTATGTACGTACGTATGTATTTGTAGCCTTTATATTGGTATGTTGGTATATATTAAGGCCGAGAGAAAACGTAAGAGAGATAACCGAGAAATATGTAGTTAGATCGCGATAAACATATGTACACATATGCACATACACAAATATCCACTGTTATGCTGTTGTTATATTGTTTTTTTTTCTTCTGCCTTTGCTTATTTTTAAAGCGATCCTGCTTGTTGCTTTGTTAGCACAAGGGGTATCACCAGAACTTGCAAGTAAGAATACTTGACTTTGAAAAAATTTAAAAAAAAAAAATTTTTTTTTTTTTTGAAGTGTGTTTGGAGACACGAAGTAAGCTTGAAGGCAGGTTGTTATGTAACAACAGTTTTTCAAAAAATTTTTACAGTTGATTTATGTATGTACCATATGTCCATGAATATATGTATATTAATTACGGCATATAAAATTTCGCGCGGAAAGTTTGATTGCCCATAAATTTTTGTATGTATGTATATGCCCATATGTATGTATGTATCTCTTACATGATCGAGTACCTTTACTTATTTGTGTACATATGTATGTATTTGCATGTTCTTTTTTTGCTCGCCTTTGCTTATTTATTATAGGCGATCCTGCTTGTTGCTTTTTTAGCCCAAGGGGTATCACCAGAACATGCAAGTAATAGTACTTGACTTTGAAAAATTTTTTTTTTTCTATTTTTGAAAATTATAGTGTGTTTGCAAACACAAAATAAGCGTTAGGCAGGTACTGCAATTTTTTTTATTTATTTCGGTACCTATACATACATATGTATATACCGAACTGTCTAACCGATTTTTCGTATAGAACAGTTGGGTTATTTCTAAATAGCTGTATGCCGTATTACAGCTTCAACTGTATATCAAGCATACATATGCGCATACCTAATTTTATAAAAAATCAAATTGGAATGGACTTACTTTTTTCTTCCGTCAAGGGTTTATGGGTAGCAATACTTATTGATGTGTGTATATCTTCGTTCTTTCTCTTGCTTATTCTCCTTTTGTCTTCTTGGATATTTTTTGTTGGGTTTTTTAGTCTGTTCCCACGTTGCTTGTCCTTGTTTCTTCTTCCGTAGGTTTTAAGGTTTTTGTCACTTAGTATACGTTATGTATGTACATACGTATTTTTCTTGTTCGTTTAGCACTGCACTGCACTTTGAGCATATATGTACATATGTAGTAAATTTTTTTTTTTTTTTTTCAGCACTTTCCAGTATTGTTTGCTACTGTCACTTCACTTTAGTTATAGTTTCTCTAGTTAGTTATGTAATTTGTATTTACCGCGCCCGTTTATGTATTTTGAGGTTATTGACCTTTGTTTGTTGTTATACGCGCCCGTTTTATGTTATTTGTTAATATGTACATATGTATGTATATTTCATAATTTTCTTCACTTTTTTTTTTTTTTTTTGTTTTGCACTTTTTCTTTATGTATTTAATTTTAATTTTTTCATTTTCTAATTTACGTTTGTTGTTTGGTTTTTTTTTTTTTTACTTAGGTGCCTTTCTGAGAGGCTCGAAGGACCATTTTTTCGTCGCACTTAGTTTGGGGGGTATACTTACTCTTGCCAATGGTTATTTATATCAAACACTTGTGTTTCCGGGTAAATTCAATCTTTGCACTTGAATTCAGTTCACTAATTTTTATATCTGTTGTATAAGTATACAATAAAACTTTCTTCTTTTTTTTTTAACAATATTTAAAAGTTTAAGAACTACGGATGTATGTATATGTGTACATACATATATTGTATTGTAGTTGGTGTATATGAATTTTCACTGCTGCTGCTGCCGGTGTACAACCCCACGACCGAACGGATTTTTTCGAAGGACCACTACCTCGACGACAGGAAAAAAGGCTCAATCGCTGACGGGACGCGTGTTGATTCTGCGGGTGTATAGATCGAATTGTGTTCACCCCCATCTAACCAATCCTTTTTGATCGGTTAGGTGGTGAAACGATAACGTGTGGTGTGTAGTGTGGTTGGTTTGTTGCGTGGGGTTGCGTGTATGATGGTGTATGTTGTGTGCTGAATGTTGTGTTGTATGATGAGTGTGAGTTATGTGATGAATGTTGTGGTGAGGGGTGAGATGCCATGAAGTCGCATAAACAGCTTCAACTCATTAGCTTAACATATTTAAGTTAATAAACCTTCTTTAACGATCTTAATTCGGCACATAGCCACGGCGGTTACGGCAGTTCATGTATAAGAATTCCGTAAACTTTTATTTAGGTATAAATTCGTTTTTCTTTTATATACACATTTAGATATCGACATCGAAATGCTTTAAATCATTAGTTTAACATATTGAGTTAATAAACATTTTTTAGCTTACTGAAGTCTACATAAAGCCTTAACGGTATAACGGCAGTGCATTTAGAAGAATTCCGTTATCTTATATTTAGATATAAAGTCGATTTTCTTGTATATACACATTTAGCAATAGATATCGAAATGCTTCCAATAATAAGTTTAACATATTTAAGTTAATTAACTTTCTTTAACGTAATGAAGGTGATATAAAGCCATGGCGGCATAACGACAGTGCATGTAGAAGAATTCCGTAATCTTATATTAGGCATAAAGTCGATTTTCTTGTATATACAAATTTTTCAGTCGATACCGAAATGCTTCAAATCATTTGTTTAGCATATCAAGTTAATAAACATTTTTAGCTTACTGAAGTCTACATAAAGCCTTAACGGTATAGCGGCAAAGCATTTAGAAGAATTACGTAATCTTATATTTAGGTATAAAGTCGGTTTTCTTGTATTTACACATTTAGCAATCGATATCGAAATTCTTCCAATCATTAGTTTAACATATTTAAGTTAATTAACTTCCTTTAACGTAATGAAGGTGCTAAAAAGGGCATGGCGGCATAACGACAGTGCATGTAGAAGAATTCCGTAATCTTATATTAGGCATAAAGTCGATTTTCTTGTATATACACATTTAGCAATCGATATCGAGATGCTTCAACTCATTAGTTTAACATATTTAAGTTAATTAACCCTCTCTATCTTACTGAAGTCTACAAAAGCCTTCACGGCATAACGGCAGTGCATTTAGAAGAATTACGTAATCTTTTATTTAGGTATAAAGTCGATTTTCTTGTTTTTACACATTTAGCAATCGATATCGAAATGCTTCAAATCATTTGTTTAACATATTAAGTTAATAAACATTTTTTAGCTTACTAAAGTCTACATAAAGCCTTAACAGTATAGCGGCAGTGTATTTAGAAGAATTCCGTAATGTTATAATTTTATATTTAGGTATAAAGTCGATTTTCTTGTATTTGCACATTAGCAATCGATATCGAAATGCTTCAAACCATTAGTTTAACATATTTAGAATAATTAACCTTCTTTAACGTATTGAAGGTGATACAAAGCCATGGTGCAATAACGACAGTACATTTGGAAGAATTCCATAATCTTATATTTAGGTATAAAGTCGATTTTCTTGTATATACACATTAAGCAATCGATATCGAAATGCTTCAAATCAAAAGTTTAACATGTTTAAGTTAATTAATCCTCTTTGTCTTACTGAAGTCTACAAAAGCCTTAACGGCAATGCATTTGGAAGAGTTCCGTAATCTTATATTTAGGTATAAAGTCGATTTTGTTACATATACGTATTTAGCAATCGATATCGAGATGCTTCAACTCATTAGTTTGACATATTTAAGTTATTAAACCTTCTTTAACGAACTGAAGTTGGCATAAAGCCATGACGGCATAACGGCAGTGCATGTAGAAGAATTCCGTTATCTTATATTTAGGTATAAAGTCGATTTTCTTGTATATACACAATTAGCAATCGATATCGAAATGCTTCAAATCATTAGCTTAACATATTTAAGTTAATTAACCCTCTCTATCTTACTGAAGTCTACATAAAGCCTTAACGGCATAACGGCAGTGCATTTAGAAGAATTCCGTTATCTTATATTTAGGTATAAAGTCGATTTTCTTGTATATACACATTTAGCAATCGATAACGAAATGCTTCAAATCATTAGTTCTACATATTTAATTTAATTAAACTTCTTTAACGCACTGAACTCTACATAAAGCCTTAACGGCATAACGGCAGTGCATTTAGAATAATTCCGTAATCTTATATTTAGGTATAAAGTCGCTTTTGTTGTATATACGCATTTAGCAATCGATATCGAAATGCTTCAAATCATTAGATTAACATATTTAAGATAATTAACCCTCTCTATCTTACTGAAGTCTACATAAAGCCTTAACGGCATAACGGCAGTGCATTTAGAAGAATTCCGTTATCGTATAGTTAGGTATAAATTCGATTTTCTTGCATATACACATTTAGCAGGCGATATCGAATTGCTTCAAATCATTAGTTTAACATATTTAAGTTAATAAACCTTCTTTAACGTATTTAAGTTGATATAAAGCCATGGCGGAATAACGGCAGTGCATTTAGAAGAATTCCGTAATCTTATATTTAGGCATAAAGTCGATTTGGTTTTATATACACATTTAGCAATCGATAACGAAATGCTTCAAATCATTAGTTTAACATATTTAAGTTAATTAACCTTCTTTATCTTACTAAAGTTTACATAACCCCATAACGGTATAACGGCAGTGCATTTGGAAGAATTCCGTAATCTTATATTTAGGTATAAAGTCGATTTTGTTGTATATACACATTTAGCAATAGATATCGAGATGCTTCAACTCATTAGTTTAACATATAAAGTTAATAAACATTTTTTAGCTTACTGATGTCTACATAATGCCTTAACGGTATAACGGCAATGCATTTATATGAATTCCGTTATCTTATATTTAGGTATAAAGTCGATTTTCTTGTATATACACATTTAGCAATCGATAACGAAATGCCTCAAGTCATTAGTTTAACATATTTAAGTTAATTAACCTTCTTTAACGATCTGAATTTGGCATATAGCCACGGCGGCATTACGGCAGTGCATGTAGAAGATTTCCGTTATCTTATATTTAGGCATAAAGTCGATTTTCTTGTATTTACACATTTAGCAATCGAAACCGAAATGCTTCAAATCATTAGTTTAACATATTAAATTAATAAACATTTTTTAGCTTACTGAAGTCTACATAAAGCCTTAACGGTATAACGGCAGTGCATTTAGAAGAATTCCGTTATCTTATATTTAGGAATAAAGTCGATTTTCTTGTATATACACATTTAGCAATCGATAACGAAATGCTTCAAGTCATTAGTTAATTAACATATTAAATTAATAAACATTTTTTAGCTTACTGAAGTCTACATTAAGCCTTAATGGTATAACGGCAGTGCATTTAGAAGAATTCCGTTATCTTATATTTAGGTATAAAGTCGATTTTTTTTTATATACACATTTAGATATCGATATCGAAATGCTTCAAATCATTAGTTTAATATATTAAATTAATAAACATTTTTTAGCTTACTGAAGTTTACATAAAGCCTTAGCGGTATAACGGCAGCGCATTTAGAAGAATTCCGTTATCTTATATTTAGGTATAAATTCGATTTTCTTGTATATACACATTTATCAAGCGATATCGAAATGCTTCAAATCATTAGTTTAACATATTTAAGTTAATTAACCTTCTTTATCCTACTGAAGTTTACATAAAGCCATAACGGTTTAACGGCAGTGTATTTGAAAGACTTCCGTAATCTTATATTTAGGTATAAAGTCGAATTTGTTGTATATACACATTTAGCAATCGTTATCGAGATGCTTCAACTCATTAGCTTAACATATTTAAGTTAATAAACCTTCTTTAACGATCTGAATTTGGCACATAGCCACGGCGGTATTACGGCAGTGCATGTATAAGAATTCCGTAAACTTTTATTTAGGTATAAATTCGTTTTTCTTTTATATACACATTTAGATATCGACATCGAAATGCTTCAAATCATTAGTTTAACATATTGAATTAATAAACATTTTTTAGCTTACTAAAGTCTACATAAAGCCTTAACGGTATAACGGCAGTGCATTTAGAAGAATTCCGTTATCTTATATTTAGGTATAAAGTCGATTTTCTTGTATATACATATTTAGCAATCGATATCGAAATGCTTCCAATAATTAGTTTAACATATTTAAGTTAATTAACTTTCTTTAACGTAATGAAGGTGATATAAAGCCATGGCGGCATAACGACAGTGCATGTAGAAGAATTCCGTAATCTTATATTAGGCATAAAGTCGATTTTCTTGTATATACAAATTTTTCAGTCGATATCGAAATGCTTCAAATCATTTGTTTAACATATTAAGTTAATAAACATTTTTTAGCTAACTGAAGTCTACATAAAGCCTTAACGGTATAGCGGCAGTGCATTTAGAAGAATTACGTAATCTTATATTTAGGTATAAAGTCGATGTTGTTGTATTTACACAATTAGCAGTCGATATCGAAATGCTTCAAACCATTAGTTTAACATATTTAAAATAATTAACCTTCTTTAACGTATTGAAGTTGATACAAACCATGGTGGCATAACAACAGTACATTTGGAAGAATTCCGTAATCTTATATTTAGGTATAAAGTCGATTTTCTTGTATATACACATTTAGCAAGCGATAACGAAATGCTTCAAATCATTATTTTAACTTATTTAAGTTAATTAACCTTCTTTAACGTATTGAAGTTGATATAAAGCCATGGCGGCATAACGGCAGTGCATTTAGAAGAATTCCGTTATCTCATATTAAGTATAAATTCCATTTTCTTGTATATACACATTTAGATATCGATATCGAAATGCTTCAAATCATTAGTTAAACATATTTAAGTTATTTAACCTTCTTTAACGTATTGAAGTTGATACAAAGCCATGGCGGCATAACGGCAGTGCATTTGGAAGAATTCCGTTATCTTATATTTAGGTATAAAGTCGATTTTCTTGTATATACACATTTAGCAAGCGATACCGAAATGCTTCAAATCATTAGTTTAACATATTTAAGTTAATTAACCTTCTTTAACGTATTGAAGTTGATATAAAGCCATGGCGGCATAACGGCAGTGCATTTAGAAGAAGTCCGTAATCTTATATTTAGGTATAAAGTCGATTTGGTTGTATATACACATCTAGCAAGCGATATCGAAATGCTTCAACTCATTTGTTTAACATATTTAAGTTAATAAACCTTCTTTAACGAAGTGAAGTTGCATAAAGCCATGGCGGCATAACGGCAGTGCATGTAGAAGAATTCCGTTATCTTATATTTAGGTATAAATTCGATTTTGTTGTATATACACATTTAGCAATCGATATCGAGATGTTTCAACTCATCAGCTTAACATATTTAAGTTAATAACCCTTCTTTAACGATCTGAAGTTGGCAGATAGAAACGGCGGCATTACGGCAGTGCATGTAGAAGAATTCCGTAATCTTTTATTTAGGTATAAAGTCGATTTTCTTTTATATACACATTTAGCAATCGACATCGAGATTCTTCAAATCATTAGTTTAACATATTAAGTTAATAAACATTTTTTAGCTTAATGAGGTCTACATAAAGCCTTAACGGTATAACGGCAGTGCATTTAGAAGAACTCCGTAATCTTATATTTAGGTATAAAGTCGATGTTGTTGTATTTACACAATTAGCAGTCGATATCGAAATGCTTCAAACCATTAGTTTAACATATTTAAAATAATTAACCTTCTTTAACGTATTGAAGTTGATACAAACCATGGTGGCATAACAACAGTACATTTGGAAGAATTCCGTAATCTTATATTTAGGTATAAAGTCGATTTTCTTGTATATACACATTTAGCAAGCGATAACGAAATGCTTCAAATCATTATTTTAACTTATTTAAGTTAATTAACCTTCTTTAACGTATTGAAGTTGATATAAAGCCATGGCGGCATAACGGCAGTGCATTTAGAAGAATTCCGTTATCTCATATTAAGTATAAATTCCATTTTCTTGTATATACACATTTAGATATCGATATCGAAATGCTTCAAATCATTAGTTAAACATATTTAAGTTAATTAACCTTCTTTAACGTATTGAAGTTGATATAAAGCCATGGCGGCATAACGGCAGGGCATTTAGAAGAATTCCGTAATCTTATATTTAGGTTGTATATACACATTTAGATTTTGTTGTATATACACATTTAGCAAGCGATATCGAAATGCTTCAACTCATTAGTCTAACATATTTAAGTGAATAAACCTTCTTTAACGAACTGAAGTTGGCATAAAGCCATGGCGGCACAACGGCAGTGCATGTAGAAGAATTCCGTTATCTTACATTTAGGTATAAAGTCGATTTTCTCGTATATACACATTTAGCAAGCGTTATCGAAATGCTTCAAATCATTAGTTAAACATATTTAAGTTAATTAACCTTCTTTAACGTATTGAAGTTGATATAAAGCCATGGCGGCATAACGGCAGTGCACTTAGAAGAATTTCGTAATCTTATATTTAGGTATAAAGTCGATTTTGTTGTATATACACATTTAGCAATCGATACCGAGATGCTTCAACTCATTAGCTTAACATATTTAAGTTAATAAACCTTCTTTAACGATCTGAAGTTGGCATATAGCTTCGGCGGCATTACGGCAGTGCATGTAGAAGAATTCCGTAATCTTTTATTTAGGTATAAAGTCGATTTTCTTTTATATACACATTTAGATATCGATATCGAAATGCTTCAAATCCTTAGTTTAACATATTAAGTTAATAAACATTTTTAAGATTACTGAAGTCTACATAAAGCCTTAACGGTATAACGGCAGTGCATTTAGAAGAATCCCGTTATCTTATATTTAGGCATAAAGTCAATTTTCTTGTATGTACACATTTAGCAAGCGATATCGAAATGCTTCAAATCATTAATTTAACATATTTAAGTTAATTAACCTTCTTTAACGTATTGAAGTTGATATAAAGCCATGGCGGCATAACGGCAGGGCTTTTAGAAGAATTCCGTAATCTTATATTTAGGTATAAAGTCGATTTTGTTGTATATACACATTTAGCAAGCGATATCGAAATGCTTCAACTCATTAGTCTAACATATTTAAGTTAACAAAGCTTCTTAAACGAACTGAAGTTGGCATAAAGCCATGGCGGCATAACGGCAGTGCATGTAGAAGAATTCCGTTATCTTATATTTAGGTATAAAGTCGATTTTCTTTTATATACACATTTAGATATCGATATCGAAATGCTTAAAATCATTTGTTTAACATATTAAGTTAATAAACATTTTTTAGCTTACTGAAGTCTACATAAAGCCTTAACGGTATAACGGCAGTGCATGTAGAAGAATTCCGTTATCTTATATTTAGGTATAAAGTCGATTTTGTTGTATATACACATTTAGCAATCGATACCGAGATGCTTCAACTCATTAGCTTAACATATTTAAGTTAATAAACCTTCTTTAACGATCTGAAGTTGTCATATAGCCACGGCGGCATTACGGCAGTGCATGTTGAAGAATTCCGTAATCTTTTATTTAGGTATAAAGTCGATTTTCTTTTATATACACATTTAGATATCGAAATGCTTCAAATCATTAGTTTAACATACTAAGTTAATAAACATTTTTTAGCTTACTGAAGTCTACATAAAGCCTTAACGGTATACGGCAGTGCATTTAGAAGAATCCCGTTATCTTATATTTAGGTATAAAGTCGATTTTCTTGTATATACACATTAAGCAAGCAGTATCGAAATGCGTCAAATGATTCGTTTAACATATTTAAGTTAATTAACCTTCTTTAACGTATTGAAGTTGATATAAAGCCATGGCGGCATAACGGCAGTGCATTTAGAAGAATTTCGTAATCTTAAATTTAGGTATAAATTCGATTTTCTTGTATATACACATTTAGCAAGCTATATCGAAATGCTTCAACTCATTAGCTTAACATATTTAAGTTAATAAACCTTCTTTAACGATCTGAAGTTGGCATATAGCCACGGCGGCATTACGGCAGTGCATGTAGAAGAATTCCGTAATCTTTTATTTAGGTATAAAGTCGATTTGCTTTTATATACACATTTAGATATCGATATCGCAATGCTTCAAATCATTAGTTTAACATATTAAGTTAATAAACATTTTTTAGCTTACTGAAGTCTACATAAAGCCTTAACGGTATAACGGCAGTGCATGTAGAAGAATTCCGTTATCTTATATTTAGGTATAAAGTCGATTTTGTTGTATATGCACATTTAGCAAGCGATATCGAAATGCTTCAAATCATTAGTTTACCATATTTAAGTTAATTAACCTTCTTTAACGTATTGAAGTTGATATAAAGCTATGGCGGCATAACGGCAGTGCATTTAGAAGAATTCCGTAACCTTATATTTAGGTATAAAGTCGATATATACACATTTAACAATCAATATCGAGATGCTTCAACTCATAAGTTTAACACATTAAGTTAATAAACATTTTTACTGAAGTCTACATAAATCCTTAGCGGTATAACGGCAGTGCATTTAGAAGAATTCCGTTATCTCATATTAAGTATAAATTCCATTTTCTTGTATATACACATTTAGCAAGCGAGCAGTTCATTTAGAAGAATTCCGTTATCTTATATTTAGGTATAAATTCGATTTTCTTGTATATACACATTTAGCAAGCAATATCGAAATGCTTCAAATCATTAGTTTAACATATTTAAGTTAATTAACCTTCTTTATCCTACTGAAGAGTACATAAAGCCATAACGGTATAACGGCAGTGCATTTGGAAGAATTCTGTAATCTAATATTTAGGTATAAAGTCGATTTTGTTGTATATACACATTTAGCAATCGATATCGAGATGCTTCGACTCATTAGCTGAACATATTTAAGTTAATGAACCTACTTTAACGATCTGAATTTGGCATATAGCCACGGCGGTATTACGGCAGTGCATTTAGAAGAATTCCGTAATCTTCATTTAGGTATAAAGTCGATTTTCTTGTATTTACATATTAAGCAATCGATATAGAAATGCTTCAAATCATTAGTTTAACATATTTAAGTTAATTAACCCTCTCTATCTTACTGAAGTCTACATAAAGCCTTAACGGCATAACGGCAGTGCATTTAGAAGAATTCCGTTATCTTATATTTAGGTATAAAGTCGTTTTTGTTGTATATACACAATTAGCAAGCGATATCGAAATGCTTCAACTCATTAGTTTAACATATTTAAGTTAATAAACCTTCTTTAACGAACTGAAGTTGGTATAAAGCCATGGCGGCATAACGGCAGTGCATGTATAAGAACTCCGTAATCTTATATTTAGGTATAAAGTCGATTGTGTTGTATATACACATTTAGCAATCGATATCGAGATGTTTCAACTCATGAGCTTAACATATTTAAGTTAATAAACCTTCTTTAACGATCTGAAGTTGACAGATAGAAACGGCGGCATTACGGCAGTGCATGTAGAAGAATTCCGTAATCTTTTATTTAGGTATAAAGTCGATTTTCTTTTATATACACATTTAGATATCGACATCTAAATGCTTCAAATCATTAGTTTAGCATATTAAGTTAATAAACATTTTTTAGCTTACTGAAGTCTACATAAAGCCTTAACGGTATAACGGCAGTGCATTTAGAAGAATCCCGATATCATATATTTAGGTATAAATTCGATTTTGTTGTATATACGCATTTAGCAATCGACATCGAAATGCTTCAACTCATATTCATGTAGAAGAATTCCGTAATCTTTTATTTAGGTATAAAGTCGATTTTGTTGTATATACACATTTAGCAAGCGATATCGAAATGCTTCAAATCATTTGTTTAACATATTAAGTTAATAATTATTTTTTAGCTTACTGAAGTCTACATAAAGCCTTAACGGTATAGCGGCAGTGCATTTAGAAGAATTGCGTAATGTTATAATTTTATATTTAGGTATAAAGACGATTTTCTTGTATATGCACATTTAGCAATCGATATCGAGATGCTTCAAACCATTAGTTTAACATATTTAGAATAATTAACCTTCTTTAACGTATTGAAGGTGATACAAAGCCATGGTGGCGTAACGACAGTACATTTGAAAGAATTCCGTTATTTTATATTTAGGTATAGAGTCGATTTTCTTGTATATACACATTAAGCAATCGATATGGAAATGCTTCAAATCATAAGTTTAACATATTTAAGTTATTTAATCCTCTTTGTCTTACTGAAGTCTACAAAAGCCTTAATGGCATAACGGCAATGCATTTGGAAGAGTTTCGTAATCTTATATTTAGGTATAAAGTCGATTTTGTTGTATATACGTATTTAGCAGTCGATAACGAAATGCTTCAAGTCATTAGTTTAACATATTTAAGTTAACATATTTAAGTTAAAATATTAAAGTTAATTAACCTTCTTTATCTTACTGAAGTTTACATAAAGCCATGGCGGTATAACGGCAGTGCATTCGGAAGAATTCCGTAAACTTATATTTAGGTATAAAGTCGATTATGTTGTATATACACATTTAGCAATCGATATCGAGATGCTTCAACTCATTAGTTTAAAATATTTAAGCTATTATACCTTCTTTAACGAACTGAAGTTGACGAAAAGCCATGGCGGCATAACGGCAGTGCATGTAGAAGAATTCCGTTATCTTATATTTAGGTATAAAGTCGATTTTCTTGTATATACACATTTAGCAATCGATATCGAAATGCTTCAAATCATTAGTTTACCATATTTAAGTTAATTAACCTTCTTTAACGTATTGAAGTTGATATAAAGCTATGGCGGCATAACGGCAGTGCATTTAGAAGAATTCCGTAACCTTATATTTAGGTATAAAGTCGATATATACACATTTAACAATCAATATCGAGATGCTTCAACTCATGAGTTTAACACATTAAGTTAATAAACATTTTTACTGAAGTCTACATAAATCCTTAGCGGTATAACGGCAGTGCATTTAGAAGAATTCCGTTATCTCATATTAAGTATAAATTCCATTTTCTTGTATATACACATTTAGCAAGCGAGCAGTTCATTTAGAAGAATTCCGTTATCTTATATTTAGGTATAAATTCGATTTTCTTGTATATACACATTTAGCAAGCAATATCGAAATGCTTCAAATCATTAGTTTAACATATTTAAGTTAATTAACCTTCTTTATCCTACTGAAGTTTACATAAAGCCATAACGGTATGACGGCAGTGCATTTGGAAGAATTCTGTAATCTAATATTTAGGTATAAAGTCGATTTTGTTGTATATACACATTTAGCAATCGATATCGAGATGCTTCGACTCATTAGCTGAACATATTTAAGTTAATGAACCTACTTTAACGATCTGAATTTGGCATATAGCCACGGCGGTATTACGGCAGTGCATTTAGAAGAATTCCGTAATCTTCATTTAGGTATAAAGTCGATTTTCTTGTATTTACATATTAAGCAATCGATATAGAAATGCTTCAAATCATTAGTTTAACATATTTAAGTTAATTAACCCTCTCTATCTTACTGAAGTCTACATAAAGCCTTAACGGCATAACGGCAGTGCATTTAAAAGAATTCCGTTATCTTATATTTAGGTATAAAGTCGATTTTGTTGTATATACACATTTAGCAAGCGATATCGAAATGCTTCAACTCATTAGTTTAACATATTTAAGTTAATAAACCTTCTTTAACGAGCTGAAGTTGGCATAAAGCCATGGCGGCATAAAGGCAGTGCATGTAGAAGAATAAACATTTTTAAGCTTACTGAAGTCTACATAAAGCCTTAACGGTATAACGGCAGTGCATTTAGAAGAATTCCGTTATCTTATATTTAGGTATAAAGTCGATTTTGTTGTATATACACATTTAGCAATCGATACCGAGATGCTTCAACTCATTAGCTTAACATATTTAAGTTAATAAACCTTCTTTAACGATCTGAAGTTGGCATATAGCCACGGCGGCATTACGGCAGTGCATGTAGAAGAATTCCGTAATCTTTTATTTAGGTATAAAGTCGATTTTCTTTTATATACACATTTAGATATCGAAATGCTTCAAATCATTAGTTTAACATACCAAGTTAATAAACATTTTTTAGCTTACTGAAGTCTACATAAAGCCTTAACGGTATAACGGCAGTGCATTTAGAAGAATCCCGTTATCTTATATTTAGGTATAAAGTCGATTTTCTTGTATATACACATTTAGCAAGCGATATCGAAATGCGTCAAATGATTCGTTTAACATATTTAAGTTAATTAACCTTCTTTAACGTATTGAAGTTGATATAAAGCCATGGCGGCATAACGGCAGTGCATTTAGAAGAATTTCGTAATCTTATATTTAGGTATAAATTCGATTTTCTTGTATATACACATTTAGCAAGCTATATCGAAATGCTTCAACTCATTAGCTTAACATATTTAAGTTAATAAACCTTTTTTAACGATCTGAAGTTGGCATATAGCCACGGCGGCATTACGGCAGTGCATGTAGAAGAATTCCGTAATCTTTTATTTAGGTATAAAGTCGATTTTCTTTTATATACACATTTAGATATCGAAATGCTTCAAATCATTAGTTTAACATACTAAGTTAATAAACATTTTTTAGCTTACTGAAGTCTACATAAAGCCTTAACGGCATAACGGCAGTGCATTTAAAAGAATTCCGTTATCTTATATTTAGGTATAAAGTCGTTTTTGTTGTATATACACAATTAGCAAGCGATATCGAAATGCTTCAACTCATTAGTTTAACATATTTAAGTGAATAAACCTCCTTTAAAGAACTGAAGTTGGCATAAAGCCATGGCGGCATAACGGCAGTGCATGTAGAAGAATTCCGTTATCTTACATTTAGGTATAAAGTCGATTTTCTCGTATATACACATTTAGCAAGCGATATCGAAATGCTCCAAATCATTAGTTTAACACATTTAAGTTAATTATCCTTCTTTAACGTATTGAAGTTGATATAAAGCCATGGCGGCATAACGGCAGGGCATTTAGAAGAATTCCGTAATCTTATATTTAGGTTGTATATACACATTTAGATTTTGTTGTATATACACATTTAGCAAGCGATATCGAAATGCTTCAACTCATTAGTCTAACATATTTAAGTGAATAAACCTTCTTTAACGAACTGAAGTTGGCATAAAGCCATGGCGGCACAACGGCAGTGCATGTAGAAGAATTCCGTTATCTTACATTTAGGTATAAAGTCGATTTTCTCGTATATACACATTTAGCAAGCGCTATCGAAATGCTTCAAATCATTAGTTAAACATATTTAAGTTAATTAACCTTCTTTAACGTATTGAAGTTGATATAAAGCCATGGCGGCATAACGGCAGTGCACTTAGAAGAATTTCGTAATCTTATATTTAGGTATAAAGTCGATTTTGTTGTATATACACATTTAGCAATCGATACCGAGATGCTTCAACTCATTAGCTTAACATATTTAAGTTAATAAACCTTCTTTAACGATCTGAAGTTGGCATATAGCTTCGGCGGCATTACGGCAGTGTATGTAGAAGAATTCCGTAATCTTTTATTTAGGTATAAAGTCGATTTTCTTTTATATACACATTTAGATATCGATATCGAAATGCTTCAAATCCTTAGTTTAACATATTAAGTTAATAAACATTTTTAAGCTTACTGAAGTCTACATAAAGCCTTAACGGTATAACGGCAGTGCATTTAGATGAATCCCGTTATCTTATATTTAGGCATAAAGTCAATTTTCTTGCATGTACACATTTAGCAAGCGATATCGAAATGCTTCAAATCATTAATTTAACATATTTAAGTTAATTAACCTTCTTTAACGTATTGAAGTTGATATAAAGCCATGGCGGCATAACGGCAGGGCTTTTAGAAGAATTCCGTAATCTTATATTTAGGTATAAAGTCGATTTTGTTGTATATACACATTTAGCAAGCGATATCGAAATGCTTCAACTCATTAGTCTAACATATTTAAGTTAATAAAGCTTCTTTAACGAACTGAAGTTGGCATAAAGCCATGGCGGCATAACGGCAGTGCATGTAGAAGAATTCCGTTATCTTATATTTAGGTATAAAGTCGATTTTCTTTTATATACACATTTAGATATCGATATCGAAATGCTTAAAATCATTTGTTTAACATATTAAGTTAATAAACATTTTTTAGCTTACTGAAGTCTACATAAAGCCTTAACGGTATAACGGCAGTGCATGTAGAAGAATTCCGTTATCTTATATTTAGGTATAAAGTCGATTTTGTTGTATATACACATTTAGCAATCGATACCGAGATGCTTCAACTCATTCGCTTAACATATTTAAGTTAATAAACCTTCTTTAACGATCTGAAGTTGTCATATAGCCACGGCGGCATTACGGCAGTGCATGTAGAAGAA
>CM050324.1:10509033-10533033 GCA_027475135.1 Bactrocera correcta | reverse complement strand
AAAATCGACTTTATACCTAAATATAGCATAACGGAATTCTTCTACATGCACTGCCGTTATGCCGCCATGGCTTTATGCCAACTTCAGTTCGTTAAAGAAGGTTACTTAAGTTAAATATGTTAAACTAATGAGTTGAAGCATCTCGATATCGCTTGCTAAATGTGTATATACAAGAATATCGGTACTAAATGTTTATATACAACAAAATCGACTTTATACCTAAATATAAGATTACGTAGATCTTCAAACTGCACTGCCGTTATACCATTAAGGCTTTGTGTAGACTTCTGGGTTTTTAAAAAAATTATTTGAAGCATTTCTAATATTTCGATATCGATTGCTAAATCAGTATATACAAGAAAATCGACTTTATACCTAAATATAAGATTACGTAGTTCTTCTAACTGCACTGCCATTATGCCGCTAATGCTTTATGTAGACTTCAGTAAGATAAAGAGGGTTAATTAACTTAAATATGTTAAACTAATGATTTGAAGCATTTTGATATCGATTGCTAAATGCATATTTACAAGAAAATCGACTTTATACCTAAATATAAGATTACGTAGATCTTCAAACTGCACTGCCGTTATACCATTAAGGCTTTGTGTAGACTTCTGTGTTTTTAAAAAAATTATTTGAAGCATTTCTAACATTTCGATATCGATTGCTAAATCAGTATATACAAGAAAATCGACTTTATACCTAAATATAAGATTACGTAGTTCTTCTAAATGCACTGCCGTTATGCCGTCAAGGCTTTATGTAGACTTCAGTAAAATAAAGAGGGTTAGTTAACTTAAATATGTTAAACTAATGATTTGAACCATCTTGATATCGATTGCTAATGTGTATATACAACAAAATCGACTTTTTACCTAAATATGAGTTTACGGAATTCTTCCAAATGCACGGCCGTTATGCCGTCAAGGCTTTATGTAGACTTCAGTAAGATAAAGAAGGTTAATTAACTTAAATATGTTAAACTAATGATTTGAAGCATTTCGATATCGAGTGCTAAATGTGTTTATACAAAAATTCGACTTTATACCTAAATATAAGATTACGGAATTCTTCTAAATGCACTGCCGTTATGCCAACTTCAGTTCGTTAAAGAAGGTTTATTAACTCAAACATGTTAAACTAATGATTTGAAGCATTTCGATATCGATTGCTATATGTGTATATACAACAAAATCGACTTTTTACCTAAATATAAGATTACGGAATTCTTCCAAATGCGCGGCCGTTATACCGTTAAGGCTTTATGTACACTTCAATAAGATAAAGAAGGTTTATTAACTTAAATATGTAAAACTAATGATGTGAAGCATTTCGATATCGATTACTAAATGTGTATATACAAGAAAATCGACTTTATACCTAAATATAAGATTACGGAGTTCTTCTAAATACACTGCCTGTTTATTCCAAACAAATACTCCTCTGCATTACTCCCACAAATTACAAAAAGTAATAGAGGCGTAATGTAGAGGAGTATAAACCGCCCCAACTTCACGCAACAGGCGAAAAAGGAGGAATGAAGGAGACGATTTTCCAGCGCTTTCACCAAAAAGGCTTATTGTTATCCCGCCAACAGCAGCGATCAGCAAACATACAATTGGAATACACAGTGAATATAACAAGTGAATACAAGCGAAACAACAAGTGAACAATTACCATACAATGTGAACTCAAGAATAATCCCTAACTACTACATAAAACAATACGGAGACAACCAAGGAATCCACCAAAATTCATCATCAAACACCCACAACGGGGGAATATACCCAGCACACAAAAAGGAATTAACATATATAAAATCACAACAATACGTATGTATAAGTGTATAGAGGTATTAACTCTCATTTTTAATATTAGCACACATACACACATATATATTTGTGTAAACCAAATTAATTATTAAATCAACATTTTATAACGTTTGAACCCAAAATAATAATCTTTTAATTATTCGAACTCGGCCCCCTACGTCGACATACCCCGACATTTTTGGTCCTTCGAGCCGGATAAGTAAAAGAAAAAGACTTCGTGGGAATTTTAACAACAATATCATCGTTGGAATTCCACAACCCAACCTGAAGGTTTTAAAAGAGTGCACCCAACAAACAAAAACTCTACACGCTGAAGCAACAAATACCCCAGCAAGTAAATAAAAACAAAAACAAACCGAAATTAACAAACCGGAAAAAATTTGTAAGTGCGACCCATATATTTCTAAATATATTATAATAATACAATATAAAGTGCAAATCAAAAAATTGTTAAAAAACACCCAATTGCCAAATTGTGTCCTTAAACCGACTTAAGCACAATTTATTTGTTTTATTGGGTTAACAAAAATTTGATCTGCACTATTTAATTATATGTATATACACATATTTACATATACTTACCCAAGAGAAGAAGTGCAATAATAAAATATATGCATATAATTTGCCGTCGGCTATTGCATTCTTCTCGTTGAACTCAAATTATATATATAAATAAATATACACCCGCCGCTACATACCTGCATACGAATAGCGCACCCATTCGTTTATATTTGTTGTTGACAAAATTTGTTGGCGAACAGCGCGTCAAAAGACAATTACCCAGTACGAAATTAAAAAGGTGACCCAGTAGGAAAAAGTGCAAAACCCTGCAAATTTTGTATTTATCTATTTTTTTCTACGATTCATCGGAAATTTAATAATTTCGCATCAACATTAACAATCGGACACCATCGAGATAAGAACAAGCCAATTAATTTGAAATTTTGAAAATAAATAAATCACTATACAAAAGTTGTTTTCTTACATTTTCGTAACCCTACGCGACTCATTTTCTCATTTAACCCAAAAATCAAAGATATTTTACCCAAAAATGGAAATGGAGGATTTCAAAATCACAACAACAGATTTGATTGAATTCGTGGAAGACCATCTTCAGACCCAAAGTGAAGATGATTCGGTCTATACCCTAAAAATTAAAAGGGTCGAACTAAATTCGCTCTATGAAAAAGCAAAGCGCTCATACGATGCGATCAGAAGAATTTCTCGCGAAAGTCATGAAACCATCGATTTCTTTAAAGTGAAAGAAAAATATCAAAAAAGTTATCAAATGTACCTCTCTTGCTTAGCTTCCATCAACGAAGATGTAGATGCGCGTAAAACACAAGTGTCAACCCAACCCATTAAGGAAAGGACTTCAGAAGCCACAATGATGGATTTCGCTCCTGCAGTTCACCTTCCACCATGCGACACCGACATCTTTTACGGAGATTACACAACTTGGCCCACCTTTCGGGATATGTTTACAGCCCTGTATATCCGTAACCCAAGGATTAGTAACGTTGAAAGACTCTTTCACCTTACTCAGAAGACCCGAGGAGAAGCAAGAGAGGTTATTCAAAACGCACCCCTAACAAATGATGGTTTCATACTCGCCTGGAAAAATTTAGTCGACCAATACGAAAATAAGAGGTTGCAGGTAAACACCCAATTAAAGACCCTTTTTAACCTACCCCAAGTAACTCAGGAAACAGGTTGTGCTATAAAAAGCTTACAACGTTCGGTCAATAACGTTTTAACCAATTTACACAATCTTGAGATTGACACACAAAGCTGGGATCCGATATTAATATATCTTTGTAGTTCCAAACTACCTAAACAAACTCTCGAAATGTTTGAATATACCCTAGCTGATAATTCAGATATACCGACGTGGTCAAATTTCGACAGTTTTTTAACCCACAAATACAAAACCCTCGAATCTGTTGGAAACTTCAAAGCTTCAGTAGCAAAATTACCCCCATTCCACACCGGTGCAATTAAAAGAACAGATGAAAAGAAATACAACACTTTTCATGCAAACGTGGTTGAAACGCCAATTGCTAGACCCTCTAATACCCAAAGAAATAGTAATTTCAACTTTACTCAACATAATACAGATACAGAAAGCTGTAAGCTCTGTAAAAAGCAGCACCCTATTCGAGAATGTCCCAAATTTCTCGCAATGAATGTGGAGTCACGTATCTCCACAATCAAAAAATATGGTTATTGCTATAACTGCTTGGCCATATCACACAGCTACAAGAACTGTGTGAGTAAATTCTCGTGTCGTAAGTGTCACAAAAAACACAATACTCTGATACACAGAGAATCCAGCTTTCGACCTGAATCCACTCCGGAAATACCAAACGTCACTAGTTCGAACCATGAAAACGCTTCATGTACCGCACTACCCACCCAAAGCACAAATACAAATCGGCAAGCCTACACTACAACTATACAGTCCACTATATCATCAACCCAAGACCCACCCAACCCAAGTAGGAAGCAGATATTACTCGGTACTGCAATGGTTCAAATAGAACATAATGGCCAGCGATATTCCGCGAGAGCCCTTATTGATTCAGGATCGGAAGCCACATTTATATCTCGAAGACTTCAGAGAAGCTTAGATATACCCACCCACTCTGTATCAGCCCAAGTGACCGGACTAAACAATGCAGTTTCAGCAACACCAACGAACATTTGTGAAATCACGCTTTGCTCACCCTTAAATACAAATTATAAGCTATCAGCACAGGCATTTATACTAAATAGCCTAACTGATAATTTACCCTCATACCTTATAGATCCAAAGCAGTGTCTTAAAAATCTTGGATTCACTTTAGCCGACACCCAATTTCACAAACCCAGACCCGTGGATATATTAATCGGCAGTGATATTTATCCAAGTATTTTACTCAATGGAGTAAAGAGGAACATACTAGGTTCACTCTTAGCTCAAGAGACAGAATTCGGATGGATATTGTCCGGACCCATAACTCAACCCTCCCAAAATTCCGCCATAGTATCATTTCACAATAAAGTGAATCCCGAGAGTCTTCTCACACGTTTTTGGGAGGTGGAGGAAATCCCAAAGGAATCCGTAGTTTCCAAATCGGACCAAATTTGTGAGGAAATTTTCCAAAAAACTACCCGTCGTAATCCAGATGGGCGCTATATAGTAACCCTACCCTTCAAAGAACCCGACAATATTGATATCGGGCAATCTAGACATATAGCGTTGGCCCAATTTCTCAGAAATGAACGAGCTTTACTTAAAAAACTCGAAGTGAAAGCAGAATACGACAAAGCAATCATGGAATATTTGGAACTCGGACAAATGAAGAAAGTAGAGTATGACCCTTCTGGTAAAGCGACCCAATATTACTTACCACCCCACGCGGTCATTAAACCCGACCGTATAACCACGAAATTGCGTGTGGTATTTAACGCATCTTGCCCCACGTCAAATCACAAAAGCTTGAATGACGTCTTACATATCGGGCCTACTTTACAGAAAGACCTTGTCATTCTGATAACAAATTGGCGACTCTTCCAATTCGTTTTTAATGCGGATATTCAGAAAATGTACCGGCAAATACTGGTAGACCCTAAACACACTCGGTTCCAAAGGATACTATTTAGGAAGTCCCCAGAAGACACAATAGAAGACTTCGAATTGCATACAGTCACGTTCGGCATAAATTGTGCGCCGTATTTAGCGATCCGTACCCTCATGAAGCTAGCCGATGATGTTGAAGAAACCCACCCATTAGCAGCCAAAATACTTCGCCAGGAAATGTATGTAGACGATGTTTTAGCTGGAGAACATGACCTGACCACGGCAAAGTCAGCACGAGATGAACTCATTTCCGCTCTGAAGACCCCAGGATTCGCCCTGCGAAAATGGACCTCCAATGAACCACACATTCTGAAAGGACTTCCGCAGGATCATCTTTTAGAGACAGAAACACTCAACCTTTCGGAACCCGAGAACACCAAAACCCTGGGGATTCGATGGAACTCCAAAAAGGATTCATTTTTCTTCCTCGTCAACCCAATGGAGAAAAAATCCGCATACACCAAACGTGAAGTTTTACCAGCCATAGCAAAATTGTTTGACCCAGCCGGTTGGCTTAGTCCAATAATAATCACGGCAAAAATAATTATGCAACAAATATGGCTGGATAAAACTAACTGGGATGAAAGCCTGAAGCCCCTCACCCTTCATCGATGGAACAGCTTCGTAAAGGATTACGACAACATAAACAAAATTGAAATACCCAGGTGGACCCATTTTAACCCAACAGCCACCATTAAATTCCACGGTTTCTCTGATGCTTCAGAAAAAGCATATGCCGCGACACTTTATATAAGGGTTTCAGTCGGAGACAAAATATGGACAACTCTCTTAGTGTCAAAAACAAAAGTTGCTCCCATTAAAACCGTATCCCTACCCAGATTGGAACTCTGCGGAGCGGTTCTACTGGCTAACCTTTTTAACTCTACCCTACCCCAACTACACCTAACTCAATATAAAAATTATTTTTGGACTGACTCAACCATAGTTCTTGCTTGGTTAAACAAACCACCCCGTTCATGGACCACTTTCGTTTCACATCGAGTAGCTGCAATCACCGAGAAAGTGGGAGTCGATAATTGGAACCATGTGGAAAGCCAAGACAATCCCGCAGACTTGGCAAGCCGAGGATGTACACCCACCGATCTATTGAATTACAACCTCTGGTGGCATGGACCCCAATGGCTACAACACGAAAAGGAGCATTTTCCAGCATCGGAGAAAACATACAACACTACCGTGGAGTTCAAACCCGTTAAGACGTTTGCGATAACCACCCAAGAGGATATACTAGAAAGGTTTTCCTCATTCCCCAGAGCTATTCGCGTTATCGCTTACCTATTCAGGTTTTGCGCAAATGCCTCAACAAGGAGGCGAGGAATTGTTTACTTAAACCACGAAATAACCCCGGAAGAGTTCAAAACAACCCGAATGAAGTTAATTATTCAAATCCAAAAAACACATTTCCGAGAAGAATATGATGCATTGACCCGTAAAACCCAAATACATAAGAAAAGTTCATTATTGACTTTAAATCCATTCATTGACCCTAAAGGAGTTATGCGAAGTGACGGAAGATTAACTAATTCCGCAGCACTATCATATAACGAGCGTCACCCTATCCTATTACCCTATAATAGCCGTATGACAAAATTACTAACTAAATTTACCCATTTAGCAAGGCTACACGGCGGAAATCAGCTAGTTCTTTGACTCCTAAGGACAGAATTCTGGATACCCAAAGCAAAGATGCTGATTAAAACAAGCATTCATCAATGCAAAACGTGCATCATACACAACAAGGCTCAGCAAACCCAAATAATGGCAGCTCTTCCAAATGAACGAACCATCCTAACCCGGCCGTTTGCTAACACTGGTATCGATTTCGCTGGACCCTATGACATCAAAAACTACACTGGGAGAGCATGTCTAATCACCAAAGGATATATATGTGTATTTGTATGCTTCTCAACTAAAGCAATACATCTCGAACCCGTTAGCGATCTCACTACACAAGCCTTCCTAGCAGCATTCTCTCGTTTCTTCTCGAGGCGTGGATGCCCCGCCAATCTTTATTCCGACAACGGAACAAACTTAATAGGAGCTTCACAGTTGCTAGTTAAAGATCGGCGTGAATTCTTACATACACTTCGAACTCAAATTGCATCTCTCCATAGCCATCAAAATATCTCATGGCACTTCAACCCACCAGGAGCTCCACATATGGGTGGATTATGGGAAGCAGGCGTAAAAAGTCTAAAAACCCACCTAAAAAAGATCGCAAAACTACAAAAATTCACGTTCGAACGAAGAATTTGCTACCCTATTGACCCGCATTGAAAGCTGTTTAAACTCTCGACCCATAAGCCCCATAAGTGATGACTCAACAAGCTTGGAACCTCTAACTCCAGGACACTTCCTTATAGCTACTCCATTGCTAACCCCTGCCGAACCCAATTTAGAGGATGCAAATTTGAGCATCGTTAACAGATGGCAGAAACTAAAAATACTCTACCAGCACATTTGCAAGAGATGGAAGGAAGAGTACCTTAAGGAACTACACAAACGATATAAATGGAAATACCCACATCGTAATGTTGAAGTTAACGACTTAGTCGTTATAAGAAACGACAATACTTCACCCAACGAATGGAAGCTCGGTCGAATCCAAAAGGTCTTCCCCGGCTTAGACCATAAAACACGAGTGGTTGAAATCCGAACTGCTCAAGGCACAGTAACCCGCCCCATCACAAAAATTGTGATATTAAATACAGAATAACATACAAGTTTTCTCTTCTTTTTTAGTGAAATGGCCCCAACAATCACAAACTCACCCAAACCTCGTTCTATGAGCCCAACAATCACCAACTCACCCAAACCTCGTCGCATGAGCTCAGCAATTACCATCCGGTCCCGTAGCGCAACCCGTAGCATCACACCGATTTCGGAAGACGAAACGATGTCCCGACGTATTCAACGTTTCAAGTCGACCCTTCCCACTATTCGTGAAGAAAAGGAATGTGATGATCGTACAACACGAAAAACGATCTCACATCGAAGAAAACACACATCATCCCGTCATGTCGCTTGCGAAATATGCAAAAAAGACCACCGTCTAGTGACTTGCGCAACGTACTCGGCATATAATATAAACAAAAAATACGAAGCAGTAATAAAATACCAATACTGCGTTAATTGCTTAGCCAGGTCGCACAAGACAGAAGGATGTACAAGCAAAAATAGATGTTCCGTTTGTCATGGGAAACATCATTCATCCCTACACGGACATCCGAGGCTATACCCGACCAACGATGCCAATGTTGTGGAGAAACATCCACTTGCAATAGAGACCCGACTACCATCCTTACTGGCTAAGCAGACCCTAGTACCCACATTAAAGATACGATTAAGATGCGATGGTGAATGGCATAAAGTTCGAGCCATTTTAAACCCTACCCTCAAAATCACGAATATAGCAGCTGAACTCGTCAAACACTTAAAACTGCCAATTACATACCTCAACACGTATCGTATTTGTAGCATACAAATCAGCTCAAATAATGACACAAAGTTTTCTCTGGAATGTAACGCAGTTATCACCCACAAGCTACCCAAAAAACCCTATGAGCGAGATCTCAGCGACGATATGCAAATGCACTTTGAACACTGAGTTCTCGCTGACCCTCAATTCCACAGCAACAGGAAGATAACGTTGGAGATTGGAGCAGATGTGTAACCTCAAATCATCAAAAATGGACTATTCAAACCCGATAATGGTACGGTGGTAGCGCAGAATACAGCATTTGGCTGGACCCTTACTGGCACCATCTAACCATAAGTATATTGCTGATAAATACTCAAAAAAAAAATCTCAATTTTTTCAATACCCAATCAGTTACCCTATTAATACTTAATTATTTCGCAGATTCTGCAAGGTGGCCGGGATGTTTAATCCAAACAAATACTCCTCTGCATTACTCCCACAAATTACAAAAAGTAATAGAAGCGTAATGTAGAGGAGTATAAACCGCCCCAACTTCACGCAACAGGCGAAAAAGGAGGAATGAAGGAGACGATTTTCCCGCGCTTTCACCAAAAAGGCTTATTGTTATCCCGCCAACAGCAGCGATCAGCAAACATACAATTGGAATACACAGTGAATATAACAAGTGAATACAAGCGAAACAACAAGTGAACAATTACCATACAAAGTGAACTCAAGAATAATCCCTAACTACTACATAAAACAATACGGAGACAACCAAGGAATCCACCAAAATTCATCATCAAACACCCACAACGAGGGAATATACCCAGCACACAAAAAGGAATTAACATATTTAAAATCACAACAATACGTATGTATAAGTGTATAGAGGTATTAACTCTCATTTTTAATATTAGCACACATACACACATATATATTTGTATAAACCAAATTAATTATTAAATCAACATTTTATAACGTTTGAACCCAAAATAATAATCTTTTAATTATTCGAACTCGGCCCCCTACGTCGACATACCCCGACACTGCCGTTTTGCCGCCATGACTATATGCCCATTTCAGTTCGTTAAAGAAGGTTTATTAACTTAAATATGTTAAACTAATGATTTGAAGCATTACGATATCGATTGCTAAATGAGTATATACAACAAAATCGACTTAATACCTGAATATAAGACTACGGAATTCTTCTACATGCACTGCCGTTATGTCGCCATGGCTTTATGTTAACTTCAGTGCGTTAAAGAAGGTTTGTTAACTTAAATATGTTAAACAAGTTATTTGAAGCATTTTGATATCGATTGGTTAATGCATATATACAAGAAAATCGACTTTACACCTAAATATAAGATTACGGAATTCTTCTACATGCACTGTCGTTATGCTGCCATGGCTTTATATAACTTAAATACGGTAAACAAGGATAATTAACTTAATTATGTTAAACTAATGATTTGAAGCATTTTGATATCGATTGCTAAATGTGTATATACAAGAAAATCGACCTTATACCTAAATACAAGATAACGGAGTTCTTCTCAATGCACTGCCGTTATGCCGTTATGGCGTTATGTTAACTTCAGTTCGTTAAAGAAGGTTAATTAACTTAAATATGTTACACTAGTTATTTGAAGCATTTCGAAATCGATTGCTTAATGCATATATACAAGAAATTCGACTTTATACCTAAATATAAGATTACGGAATTCTTCTAGATTTACTGTCGTTATGCCGCCATGGCTCTTTATCAACTTTAATACGTTAAAGAAGGTTAATTAACTTAAACATATTAAACTAATGATTTGAAGCATTTCGATATCGATTGCTAAATGTGTATATACAACAAAATCGACTTTTTACCTAAATATAAGATTACGGAATTCTTCCAAATGCACGGCCGTTATACCGTTAAGGCTTTATGTACACTTCAGTAAGATAAAGAAGGTTTATTAACTTAAATATGTAAAACTAATGATGTGAAGCATTTCGATATCGATTACTGAATGTGTATATACAAGAAAATCGACTTTTTACCTAAATATAAGATTATGGAATTCTTCTACATGCACTGCCGTTTTGCCGCCATGATTATATGCCCACTTTAGTTCGTTAAAAAAGGTTTATTAACTTAAACATATTAAACTAATGATTTGAAGCATTTCGATATCGATTGCTAATTGAGTACATAAAGGGTGATTTTTTAAGAGCTTGATAACTTTTTTTAAAAAAAAAACGCATAAAATTTGCAAAATCTCATCGGTTCTTTATTTGAAACGTTAGATTGGTTCATGACATTTACTTTTTGAAGATAATTTCATTTAAATGTTGACCGCGGCTGCCTCTTAGGTGGTCCATTCGGAAAGTCCAATTTTGGGCAACTTTTTCGAGCATTTCGGCCGGAATAGCCCGAATTTCTTCGGAAATGTTGTCTTCCAAAGCTGGAATAGTTGCTGGCTTATTTCTGTAGACTTTAGACTTGACGTAGCCCCACAAAAAATAGTCTAAAGGCGTTAAATCGCATGATCTTGGTGGCCAACTTACGGGTCCATTTCTTGAGATGAATTGTTGTCCGAAGTTTTCCCTCAAAATGGCAATAGAATCGCGAGCTGTGTGGCATGTAGCGCCATCTTGTTGAAACCACATGTCAACCAAGTTCAGTTCTTCCATTTTTGGCAACAAAAAGTTTGTTAGCATCGAACGATAGCGATCGCCATTCACCGTAACGTTGCGTCCAACAGCATCTTTGAAAAAATACGGTCCAATGATTCCACCAGCGTACAAACCACACCAAACAGTGCATTTTTCGGGATGCATGGGCAGTTCTTGAACGGCTTCTGGTTGCTCTTCACCCCAAATGCGGCAATTTTGCTTATTTACGTAGCCATTCAACCAGAAATGAGCCTCATCGCTGAACAAAATTTGTCGATAAAAAAGCGGATTTTCTGCCAACTTTTCTAGGGCCCATTCACTGAAAATTCGACGTTGTGGCAGATCGTTCGGCTTCAGTTCTTGCACGAGCTGTATTTTATACGGTTTTACACCAAGATCTTTGCGTAAAATCTTCCATGTGGTCGAATAACACAAACCCAATTGCTGCGAACGGCGACGAATCGACATTTCACGGTCTTCAGCCACACTCTCAGAAACAGACGCAATATTCTCTTCTGTACGCACTGTACGCATTCGTGTGGTTGGTTTAATGTCCAATAAAGTAAACTGAGTGCGAAACTTGGTCACAATCGCATTAATTGTTTGCTCACTTGGTCGATTATGTAGACCATAAATCGGACGTAAAGCGCGAAACACATTTCGAACCGAACACTGATTTTGGTAATAAAATTCAATGATTTGCAAGCGTTGCTCGTTAGTAAGTCTATTCATGATGAAATGTCAAAGCATACTGAGCATCTTTCTCTTTGACACCATGTCTGAAATCCCACGTAATCTGTCAAATACTAATGCATGAAAATCCTAACCTCAAAAAAATCACCCGTTACAACAAAATCGACTTTATACCTGAATATAAGACTACGGAATTCTTCTACATGCACTGCCGTTATGCTGCCATGGCTTTATGTTAACTTCAGTGCGTTAAAGAAGGTTTATTTACTTAAATATGTTAAACAAAATATTTGAAGCATTTTGATATCGATTGGTTAATGCATATATACAAGAAATTCGACTTTATACCTAAATATAAGATTACGGAATTCTTCTAGATTTACTGTCGTTATGCCGCCATGGCTCTTTATCAACTTTAATACGTTAAAGAAGGTTAATTAACTTAAACATATTAAACTAATGATTTGAAGCATTTCGATATCGATTGCTAAATGTGTATATACAACAAAATCGACTTTTTACCTAAATATAAGATTACGGAATTCTTCCAAATGCACGGCCGTTATACCGTTAAGGCTTTATGTACACTTCAGTAAGATAAAGAAGGTTTATTTACTTAAATATGTAAAACTAATGATGTGAAGCATTTCGATATCGATTACTGAATGTGTATATACAAGAAAATCGACTTTATACCTAAATATAAGATTACGGAATTCTTCTAAATACACTGCCGTTTTGCCGCCATGACTATATGCCCACTTCAGTTCGTTAAAGAAGGTTTATTAACTTAAATATGTTAAACTAATGATTTGAAGCATTACGATATCGATTGCTAAATGAGTATATACAACAAAATCGACTAAATACCTGAATATAAGACTACGGAATTCTCCTACATGCACTGCCGTTATGCCGTTATGGCTTTATATAAACTTCAGTAAGATAAAGAAGGTTAATTAACTTAAATATGTTAAACCAGTTATTTGAAGCATTTCGTTATCGATTGCTAATTGTGTTTATACAACAAAATCGATTTTATACCTAAATAAAAGATTACGGAATTCTTCTAAATGCACTGCCGTTATACCATTATGGCTTTATATAAACTTCAGTAAGATAAAGAAGGTTAATTAACTTAAATATGTTAAACCAGTTATTTGAAGCATTTCGTTATCTCGATATCGACTGCTAAATGTGTATATACAACAAAATCGATTTTATACCTAAATAAAAGATTACGGAATTCTTCTAAATGCACTGCCGTTATGCCGTTATGGCTTTATATAAACTTCAGTAAGATAAAGAAGGTTAATTAACTTAAATATGTTAAACCAGTTATTTGAAGCATTTCGTTATCGATTGCTAATTGTGTTTATACAACAAAATCGATTTTATACCTAAATAAAAGATTACGGAATTCTTCTAAATGCACTGCCGTTATACCATTATGGCTTTATATAAACTTCAGTAAGATAAAGAAGGTTAATTAACTTAAATATGTTAAACCAGTTATTTGAAGCATTTCGTTATCTCGATATCGATTGCTAAATGTGTATATACAACAAAATCGACTTTACACCTAAATATAAGATTACGGAATTCTTCTACATGCACTGTCGTTATGCTGCCATGGCTTTATATAACTTAAATACGGTAAAGAAGGATAATTAACTTAATTATGTTAAACTAATGATTTGAAGCATTTTGATATCGATTGCTAAATGTGTATATACAAGAAAATCGACCTCATACCTAAATATAAGATTACGGAATTCTTCTACATGCACTGCCGTTTTGCCGCCATGACTATGTGCCCACTTCAGTTCGTTAAAAAAGGTTTATTAACTTAAACATATTAAACTAATGATTTCAAGCATTTCGATATCGATTGCTAATTGTGTATATACAACAAAATCGACTTTATACCTGAATATAAGACTACGGAATTCTTCTACATGCACTGCCGTTATGCCGTTATGGCTTTATATAAACTTCAGTAAGATAAAGAAGGTTAATTAACTTAAATATGTTAAACCAGTTATTTGAAGCATTTCGTTATCGATTGCTAATGGTGTTTATACAACAAAATCGATTTTATACCTAAATAAAAGATTACGGAATTCTTCTAAATGCACTGCCGTTATACCATTATGGCTTTATATAAACTTCAGTAAGATAAAGAAGGTTAATTAACTTAAATATGTTAAACCAGTTATTTGAAGCATTTCGTTATCTCGATATCGATTGCTAAATGTGTATATACAACAAAATCGATTTTATACCTAAATAAAAGATTACGGAATTCTTCTAAATGCACTGCCGTTATGCCGCCATGGCTTTATGTTAAATTCAGTGCGTTAAAGAAGGTTTATTAACTTAAATATGTTAAACAAGTTATTTGAAGCATTTTGATATCGATTGGTTAATGCATATATACAAGAAAATCGACTTAACACCTAAATACAAGATTACGGAATTCTTCTACATGCACTGTCGTTATGCCGCCATGGCTCTATACCAACATCAGTTCATTAAAGGAGGTTTATTAACTAAAATATGTTAAACTAATGGGTTGAAGCATCTCGATATCGATTGCTAAATGTGTATATACAACAAAATCGATTTTATACCTAAATAAAAGATTACGGAATTCTTCTAAATGCACTGCCGTTATACCGTTATGGCTTTATATAAACTTCAGTAAGATAAAGAAGGTTAATTAACTTAAATATGTTAAACCAGTTATTTGAAGCATTTCATTATCTCGATATCGATTGCTAAATGTGTATATACAACAAAATCGATTTTATACCTAAATAAAAGATTACGGAATTCTTCTAAATGCACTGCCGTTATGCCGCCATGGCTTTATGTTAAATTCAGTGCGTTAAAGAAGGTTTATTAACTTAAATATGTTAAACAAGTTATTTGAAGCATTTTGATATCGATTGGTTAATGCATATATACAAGAAAATCGACTTAACACCTAAATATAAGATTACGGAATTCTTCTACATGCACTGTCGTTATGCCGCCATGGCTCTATACCAACATCAGTTCATTAAAGGAGGTTTATTAACTAAAATATGTTAAACTAATGGGTTGAAGCATCTCGATATCGATTGCTAAATGTGTATATACAACAAAATCGATTTTATACCTAAATAAAAGATTACGGAATTCTTCTAAATGCACTGCCGTTATACCGTTATGGCTTTATATAAACTTCAGTAAGATAAAGAGGGTTAATTAACTTAAATATGTTAAACTAATGGTTTGAAGCATTTTGATATCGATTGCTAAATGTGTATATACAATAAAATCGACTTTTTACCTAATTATAAGATTACGGAATTCTTCTACATGCACTGCCGTAATACCGCCGTGGCTATATGCCAAATTCAGATCGTTAAAGAACCTTAATTAACTTAAATATGTTAAACTAATGGTTTCAAGCATTTCGTTATCGATTGCTAAATGTGTATATACAAGAAAATCGAATTTACACCTAAATATAAGATTACGGAATTCTTCAAAATGCGCTGCCGTTATACCGTTATAGCATTATGTGAACTTCATTTAGATAAAGAAGGCTAATTAACTTAATTATGTTAAACTAATGATTTGAAGCATTTTGATATCGATTGCTAAATATGTAAATACAAGAAAATCGACTTTATACCTAAATATAAGATTACGGAATCCTTCCAAATGCACGGCCGTTATACCGTTAAGGCTTTATGTACACTTCAGTAAGATAAAGAAGGTTTATTAACTTAAATATGTAAAACTAATGATATGAAGCATTTCGATATCGATTGCTGAATGTGTATATACAAGAAAATCAACTTTTTACCTAAATATAAGATTATGGAATTCTTTTTTTTTTTTTTTTTTTTTTTTTTTTTTTTTTTTTTTTTTTTTTTTTTTTTTTTTTTTTTTTTTTTTTTTTTTTTTTTTTTTTTTTTTTTTTTTTTTTTTTTTTTTTTTTTTTTTTTTTTTTTTTTTTTTTTTTTTTTTTTTTTTTTTTTTTTTTTTTTTTTTTTTTTTTTTTTTTTTTTTTTTTTTTTTTTTTTTTTTTTTTTTTTTTTTTTTTTTTTTTTTTTTTTTTTTTTTTTTTTTTTTTTTTTTTTTTTTTTTTTTTTTTTTTTTTTTTTTTTTTTTTTTTTTTTTTTTTTTTTTTTTTTTTTTTTAAATATGTTAAACTAATGATTTGAAGCATTACGATATCGATTGCTAAATGAGTATATACAACAAAATCGACTTAATACCTGAATATAAGACTACGGAATTCTTCTACATGCACTGCCGTTATGTCGCCATGGCTTTATGTTAACTTCAGTGCGTTAAAGAAGGTTTATTAACTTAAATATGTTAAACAAGTTATTTGAAGCATTTTGATATCGATTGGTTAATGCATATATACAAGAAAATCGACTTTACACCTAAATATAAGATTACGGAATTCTTCTACATGCACTGTCGTTATGCTGCCATGGCTTTATATAACTTAAATACGGTAAACAAGGATAATTAACTTAATTATGTTAAACTAATGATTTGAAGCATTTTGATATCGATTGCTAAATGTGTATATAAATACAAGAAAATCGACCTTATACCTAAATACAAGATAACGGAGTTCTTCTCAATGCACTGCCGTTATGCCGTTATGGCGTTATGTTAACTTCAGTTCGTTAAAGAAGGTTAATTAACTTAAATATGTTACACTAGTTATTTGAAGCATTTCGAAATCGATTGCTTAATGCATATATACAAGAAATTCGACTTTATACCTAAATATAAGATTACGGAATTCTTCTAGATTTACTGTCGTTATGCCGCCATGGCTCTATATCAACTTTAATACGTTAAAGAAGGTTTATTAACTTAAATATGTAAAACTAATGATATGAAGCATTTCGATATCGATTGCTGAATATGTATATACAAGAAAATCAACTTTTTACCTAAATAAAAGATTATGGAATTCTTCTACATGCACTGCCGTTTTGCCGCCATGACTATATGCCCACTTTAGTTCGTTAAAAAAGGTTTATTAACTTAAACATATTAAACTAATGATTTGAAGCATTTCGATATCGATTGCTAATTGAGTACATACAACAAAATCGACTTTATACCTGAATATAAGACTACGGAATTCTTCTACATGCACTGCCGTTATGCTGCCATGGCTTTATGTTAACTTCAGTGCGTTAAAGAAGGTTTATTTACTTAAATATGTTAAACAAAATATTTGAAGCATTTTGATATCGATTGGTTAATGCATATATACAAAAAAATCGACTTTACACCTAAATATAAGTTTACGGAATTCTTCTACATGCACTGTCGTTATGCTGCCATGGCTTTATATAACTTAAATACGGTAAAAAAGGATAATTAACTTAATTATGTTAAACTAATGATTTGAAGCATTTTGATATCGATTGCTATATATATGTGTATATACAACAAAATCGACTTTTTACCTAAATATAAGATTACGGAATTCTTCCAAATGCACGGCCGTTATACCGTTAAGGCTTTATGTAAACTTCAGTAAGATAAAGAAGGTTTATTAACTTAAATATGTAAAACTAATGATGTGAAGCATTTCGATATCGATTACTGAATGTGTATATACAAAAAATCGACTTTATATCTAAATATAAGATTACGGAATTCTTCTAAATACACTGCCGTTTTGCCGCCATGACTATATGCCCACTTCAGTTCGTTAAAGAAGGTTTATTAACTTAAATATGTTAAACTAATGATTTGAAGCATTACGATATCGATTGCTAAATGAGTATATACAACAAAATCGACTTAATACCTGAATATAAGACTACGGAATTCTCCTACATGCACTGCCGTTATGCCGTTATGGCTTTATATAAACTTCAGTAAGATAAAGAAGGTTAATTAACTTAAATATGTTAAACCAGTTATTTGAAGCATTTCGTTTTCGATTGCTAATTGTGTTTATACAACAAAATCGATTTTATACCTAAATAAAAGATTACGGAATTCTTCTAAATGCACTGCCGTTATACCATTATGGCTTTATATAAACTTCAGTAAGATAAAGAAGGTTAATTAACTTAAATATGTTAAACCAGTTATTTGAAGCATTTCGTTATCTCGATATCGATTGCTAAATGTGTATATACAAAAAAATCGATTTTATACCTAAATAAAAGATTACGGAATTCTTCTAAATGCACTGCCGTTATGCCGTTATGGCTTTATATAAACTTCAGTAAGATAAAAAAGGTTAATTAACTTAAATATGTTAAACCAGTTATTTGAAGCATTTCGTTATCGATTGCTAATTGTGTTTATACAACAAAATCGATTTTATACCTAAATAAAAGATTACGGAATTCTTCTAAATGCACTGCCGTTATACCATTATGGCTTTATATAAACTTCAGTAAGATAAAGAAGGTTAATTAACTTAAATATGTTAAACCAGTTATTTGAAGCATTTCGTTATCTCGATATCGATTGCTAAATGTGTATATACAACAAAATCGACTTTACACCTAAATATAAGATTACGGAATTCTTCTACATGCACTGTCGTTATGCTGCCATGGCTTTATATAACTTAAATACGGTAAAGAAGGATAATTAACTTAATTATGTTAAACTAATGATTTGAAGCATTTTGATATCGATTGCTAAATGTGTATATACAAGAAAATCGATTTTATACCTAAATATAAGATTACGGAATTCTTCTACATGCACTGCCGTTTTGCCGCCATGACTATGTGCCCACTTCAGTTCGTTAAAAAAGGTTTATTAACTTAAACATATTAAACTAATGATTTCAAGCATTTCGATATCGATTGCTAATTGTGTATATACAACAAAATCGACTTTATACCTGAATATAAGACTACGGAATTCTTCTACATGCACTGCCGTTATGCCGTTATGGCTTTATATAAACTTCAGTAAGATAAAGAAGGTTAATTAACTTAAATATGTTAAACCAGTTATTTGAAGCATTTCGTTATCGATTGCTAATTGTGTTTATACAACAAAATCGATTTTATACCTAAATAAAAGATTACGGAATTCTTCTAAATGCACTGCCGTTATACCATTATGGCTTTATATAAACTTCAGTAAGATAAAGAAGGTTAATTAACTTAAATATGTTAAACCAGTTATTTGAAGCATTTCGTTATCTCGATATCGATTGCTAAATGTGTATATACAACAAAATCGATTTTATACCTAAATAAAAGATTTCGGAATTCTTCTAAATGCACTGCCGTTATGCCGCCATGGCTTTATGTTAAATTCAGTGCGTTAAAGAAGGTTTATTAACTTAAATATGTTAAACAAGTTATTTGAAGCATTTTGATATCGATTGGTTAATGCATATATACAAGAAAATCGACTTAACACCTAAATATAAGATTACGGAATTCTTCTACATGCACTGTCGTTATGCCGCCATGGCTCTATGCCAACTTCAGTTCATTAAAGGAGGTTTATTAACTTAAATATGTTAAACTAATGGGTTGAAGCATTTCGTTATCGATTGCTAAATGTGTATATACAACAAAATCGATTTTATACCTAAATAAAAGATTACGGAATTCTTCTAAATGCACTGCCGTTATACCGTTATGGCTTTATATAAACTTCAGTAAGATAAAGAAGGTTAATTAACTTAAATATGTTAAACCAGTTATTTGAAGCATTTCGTTATCTCGATATCGATTGCTAAATGTGTATATACAACAAAATCGATTTTATACCTAAATAAAAGATTACGGAATTCTTCTAAATGCACTGCCGTTATGCCGCCATGGCTTTATGTTAAATTCAGTGCGTTAAAGAAGGTTTATTAACTTAAATATGTTAAACAAGTTATTTGAAGCATTTTGATATCGATTGGTTAATGCATATATACAAGAAAATCGACTTAACACCTAAATATAAGATTACGGAATTCTTCTACATGCACTGTCGTTATGCCGCCATGGCTCTATACCAACATCAGTTCATTAAAGGAGGTTTATTAACTTAAATATGTTAAACTAATGGGTTGAAGCATCTCGATATCGATTGCTAAATGTGTATATACAATAAAATCGATTTTATACCTAAATAAAAGATTACGGAATTCTTCTAAATGCACTGCCGTTATACGCTTATGGCTTTATATAAACTTCAGTACAGATTAAAGAAGGTTAATTAACTTAAATATGTTAAACTAATGGTTTGAAGCATTTTGATATCGATTGCTAAATGTGTATATACAAGAAAATCGACTTTTTACCTAATTATAAGATTACGGAATTCTTCTACATGCACTGCCGTAATGCCGCCATGGCTTTATGCCAACTTCAGTTCGTTAAAGAAGGTTTATAAACTTAAATATGTTAAACTAGTGGGTTGAAGCATCTCGATATCGATTGCTAAATGTGTATATACAACAAATTCGACTTTATACCTAAATATGAGATTACGGAATTCTTCCAAATGCGCTACCGTTATACCGTTATGGCATTATGTGAACTTCGTTAAGATAAAGAAGGTTAATTAACTTAATTATATTAAACTAATGATTTGAAGCATTTTGATATCGATTGCTAAATGTGTATATACAAAAAAATCGACTTTATACTTAATAAAAGATAACGGAATTCTTCCAAATGCACTGCCGTTTTGCCGCCATGACTTTATGCCAACTTCAGTTCGTTAAAGAAGGTTTATCAACTTAAATATGTTAAACTAATGATGTGAAGCAATTCGATATCGATTGCTAAATGAGTATATACAAGAAAATCGAATTTATACCTGAAAATAAGTTTACGGAATTCTTCTACATGCACTGCCGTTATGCCGCCATGGTTTATGTTAACTTCAGTGCGTTAAAGAAGCTTAATTAACTTAAATATGTTAAACTAATGGTTTGAAGCATTTCGATATCGATTGCTAAATATGTAAATACAAGAAAATCGACTTTACACCTAAATATACGATTACGGAATTCTCCTACCTGCACTGTCGTTATGCCGCCATGGCTTTATGCCAACTTCATTTCGTTAAAGAAGGTTTATTAACTTAAATATGTTAAACTAATGGGTTGAAGCATCTCGATATCGATTGCTAGATGTGTATATACAACAAAATCGACTTTATACCTAAATATAAGATTACGGAATTCTTCCCAATGCGCTGCCGTTATACCGTTATGGCATTATGTGAACTTCAGTAAGATAAAGAAAGTTAATTAACTTAATTATGTTAAGCTAATGATTTAAAGCATTTTGATATCGATTGCTAAATGTGTATGTACAAGAAAATCGACTTTATACCTAAATATAAGATAACGGAATTCTTCTACATGCACTGCCGTTATGCCGCCCTGGCTTTATGTTAACTTCAGTGCGTTAAAGAAGCTTAATTAACTTAAATATGTTAAACTAATGGTTTGAAGCATTTCGATATCGATTGCTAAATATGTAAATACAAGAAAATCGACTTTACACCTAAATATAAGATTATGAAATTCTTCTACATACACTGTCGGTATGCCGCCATGGCTTTATGCCAACTTCTGTTCGTTAAAGAAGGTTTATTAACTTAAATATGTTAAACTAATGGGTTGAAGCATCTCGATATCGATTGCTAAATGTGTATATACAACAAAATCGACTTTATACCTAAATATAAGATTACGGAATTCTTCCAAATGCGCTTCCGTTATACCGTTATGGCATTATGTGAACTTCAGTAAGATAAAGAAAGTTAATTAACTTAATTATGTTAAGCTAATGATTTAAAGCATTTTGATATCGATTGCTAAATGAGTATATACAAGAAAATCGAATTTATACCTGAAAATAAGTTTACGGAATTCTTCTACATGCACTGCCGTTATGCCGCCATGGCTTTATGTTAACTTCAGTGCGTTAAAGAAGCTTAATTAACTTAAATATGTTAAACTAATGGTTTAAAGCATTTCGATATCGATTGCTAAATATGTAAATACAAGAAAATCGACTTTACACCTAAATATAAGATTATGGAATTCTTCTACATACACTCTCGGTATGCCGCCATGGCTTTTTGCCAACTTCAGTTCGTTAAAGAAGGTTTATTAACTTAAATATGTTAAACTAATGGGTTGAAGCATTTCGTTATCGATTGCTAAATGTGTATATACAAGAAAATCGACTTTATACCTAAATATAAGATAACGGAATTCTTCTACATGCACTGCCGTTATGCCGCCCTGGCTTTTTGTTAACTTCAGTGCGTTAAAGAAGCTTAATTAACTTAAATATGTTAAACTAATGGTTTGAAGCATTTCGATATCGATTGCTAAATATGTAAATACAAGAAAATCGACTTTACACATAAATATAAGATTATGAAATTCTTCTACATACACTGCCGGTATGCCGCCATGGCTTTATGCCAACTTCTGTTCGTTAAAGAAGGTTTATTAACTTAAATATGTTAAACTAATGGGTTGAAGCATCTCGATATCGATTGCTAAATGTGTATATACAACAAAATCGACTTTATACCTAAATATAAGATTACGGATTTCTTCCAAATGCGCTTCCGTTATACCGTTATGGCATTATGTGAACTTCGTTAAGATAAAGAAGGTTATTTAACTTAATTATGTTAAACTAATGATTTGAAGCATTTTGATATCGATTGCTAAATGTGTGCATACAACAAAATCGATTTTATACCTAAATACAAGATTACGGAATTCTTCTAAATGCACTGCCGTTATGCCGTTATGGCTTTATGTTAACGTCAGTTCGTTAAAGAAGGTTTATTAACTTAAATATGTTAAACCAGTTATTTGAAGCATTTCGTTATCGATTGCTAAATGTGTATATACAAGAAAATCGACTTTATACCTAAATATAAGATAACGGAATTCTTCTTAATGCACTGCCGTTATGCCGTTATGGCTTTATGTTAACGTCAGTTCGTTAAAGAAGGTTTATTAACTTAAATATGTTAAAGCAGTTATTTGAAGCATTTCAATATCGATTGGTTAATGCATATATGCAAGAAAATAGACTTTATACCTAAATATAAGACTACGGAATTCTTCCAAATGTACTGTCGTTATGCCGAAATGGCTTTATATCAACTTCAATACGTTAAAGAAGGTTTATTAACTTAAATATGTTAAACCAATGATTTGAAGCATTTCGATATCGCTTGCTGAATGTGTATATACAAGAAAATCGAATTTATACCTCAACATAAGATTACGGAATTCTTCTACATGCACTGCCGTTATGCCGCCATGGCTTTATGGTAACTTCAGTTTTTTTTTTTTATTAACTTAAATATGTTAAAATAATGATTTGAAGCATTTCAATATCGATTGCTGAATGAGTATATACAACAAAATCAACTTTATACGATATAAGATTACGTAATTCTTCTAAATGCACTGTCGTTATGCCGCCGTGGCTTTATGTTAACTTCAGTGTGTTAAAGAAGCTTTATTTACTTAAATATGTTAAACTTATGATTTGAAGCATTTCGATATCGATTGCTAAATGAGTATATATGTACAAGAAAATCGACTTCATACCTAAATATAAGATTAGGTAATTCTTCTAAATGCACTGCCGTTTTGCCGTTAAGGCTTTTGTAGATTTCAGTAAGTTTAAAAGGGTTAATTAACTTAAATATGTTAAACTAATGATTTGAAG
>CM050324.1:10469423-10508033 GCA_027475135.1 Bactrocera correcta | reverse complement strand
CATTTGGAAGAATTCCGTAAGCTTATATTTCGGTATAAAGTCGATTTTGTTGTACATATGCATTAAGCAGTCGATTTCGAAAATCGTCAACCCATTAGTTTAATATATTTTAGTTAATAAACCTTCTTTAACGAACTGAAGTTGGCATAAAGCCCTGGCAAAACTTCAGTTCGTTAAAGAAAGTTTAATAACTTAAATATGTTAAACTAATGATTGGAGGCATTTCGATATCGATTACTAAATGTGTATATACAACAAAATCGACTTTATACCTAAATATAAGATTACGAAATTCACCCAAATGCACTGCCGTTATACCGTTATGGCTTTATGTAAGCTTCAGTAAGATAAAGAAGGTTAATTAACTTAAATATGTTAAACTAATGATTTGAAGCATTTCGATATCGATTGCTAAAAGAGCATATACACGAAAATCGACTTTACACCTAATTATACGATTACGGAATTCTCCTAAATGCACTGCCGATATACCGTTTAGGCTTTGTGTAGACTTCAGTAAGCTAAAAAAAGTTTATTAACTAAAATATGTTAAACTAGTGATTCGAAGCATTTCGATATCGATTGCTTATTGTGTAAATTTAAGAAAATCGACTTTATACCTTAATATAAGATTACGGAATTATTCTAAATGCACTGCCGTTATGCCGCCATGGATTTATGCCAACTTCAGTTAGTTAAAGAAGGTTTATTAACTTAAATATGTTAAACTAATGATTTGAAGCATTTCGATATCGATTGCTAAATGAGCATATACAAGTAAATCGACTTTATACCTAAATATAAGATTACGGAATTCTTCCAAATGCACTGCCGTTATGCCGTTAAGGCTTTTGTAGACTTTAGTAAGATAAGGAGGGTAAATTAGCTTAAATATGTTGAACTAATGATTTGAAGCATTTCGATATCGATTGCTAAATGCGTATATACAAGAAAATCGACATTATAACTAAATATAAGATTACGGAATTATTCTAAATGCACTGCCGTTATGCCGCCATGGATTTATGCCAACCTCAGTTCGTTAAAGAAGGTTAATTAACTTTAATATGTTAAACTAATGATTTGAGGCATTTCGATATCGATTGCTAAATGAGTATATACAAGTAAATCGACTTTACACCTAAATATAAGATTACGGAATTCTTTCAAATGCACTGCCGTTATGCCGCCATGGCTTTTGTAGACTTTAGTAAGATAAAGAGGGTTAATTAACTTAAATATGTTAAACTAATGATTTGAAGCATTTCGATATCGATTGCTAAATATGTATATACAAGTAAATCGACTTTATACCTAAATATAAGATTACGAAATTCTCCCAAATGCACTGCCGTTATACCGTTATGGCTTTATGTAAGCTTCAGTAAGATAAAGAAGGTTAATTAACTTAAATATGTTAAACTAATGATTTGAAGCATTTCGATATCGATTGCTAAAAGAGTATATACACGAAAATCGACTTTACACCTAATTATACGATTACGGAATTCTCCTAAATGCACTGCCGATATACCGTTTAGGCTTTGTGTAGACTTCAGTAAGCTAAAAAAAGTTTATTAACTAAAATATGTTAAACTAATGATTCGAAGCATTTCGATATCGATTGCTTATTGTGTAAATTTAAGAAAATCGACTTTATACCTTAATATAAGATTACGGAATTATTCTAAATGCACTGCCGTTATGCCGCCATGGATTTATGCCAACTTCAGTTAGTTAAAGAAGGTTTATTAACTTAAATATGTTAAACTAATGATTTGAAGCATTTCGATATCGATTGCTAAATGAGCATATACAAGTAAATCGACTTTATACCTAAATATAAGATTACGGAATTCTTCCAAATGCACTGCCGTTATGCCGTTAAGGCTTTTGTAGACTTTAGTAAGATAAGGAGGGTAAATTAGCTTAAATATGTTGAACTAATGATTTGAAGCATTTCGATATCGATTGCTAAATGCGTATATACAAGAAAATCGACATTATAACTAAATATAAGATTACGGAATTATTCTAAATGCACTGCCGTTATGCCGCCATGGATTTATGCCAACCTCAGTTCGTTAAAGAAGGTTAATTAACTTTAATATGTTAAACTAATGATTTGAGGCATTTCGATATCGATTGCTAAATGAGTATATACAAGTAAATCGACTTTACACCTAAATATAAGATTACGGAATTCTTTCAAATGCACTGCCGTTATGCCGCCATGGCTTTTGTAGACTTTAGTAAGATAAAGAGGGTTAATTAACTTAAATATGTTAAACTAATGATTTGAAGCATTTCGATATCGATTGCTAAATATGTATATACAAGTAAATCGACTTTATACCTAAATATAAGATTACGAAATTCTCCCAAATGCACTGCCGTTATGCCGCCATGGATTTATGCCAACTTCAGTTAGTTAAAGAAGGTTTATTAACTTAAATATGTTAAACTAATAATTTGAAGCATTTCGATATCGATTATGGCTTTATGTTAACTTCAGTAAGATAAAGAAGGTTAATTAACTTAAATATGTTAAACTAATGATTTGAAGCATTTCGATATCGATTGCTAAAAGTGTATATACAAGAAAATCGACTTTATACCTAAATATAAGATTTCGGAATTCTTCCAAATGTACTGTCGTTATGCCACCATGGCTCTATATCACCTTTAATACGTTAAGAAGATTAATTAACTTAAATATGTTAAACTAATGGTTTCAAGCATTTCGATATCGACTGCTAAATATGTAAATACAAGAAAATCGACTTTACACCTAAATCTAAGATTACGGAATTCTCCTAAATGCACTGCCGTTATACCGTTAGGGCTTTGTGTAGACTTCAGCAAAGTCGATTTTCTTGTATATATATGCATTAAGCAATCGATATCGAAATGCTTCTAATAACTGGTTTAGCATATTTAAGAAAATTAACCTTCTTTAACGAACTGAAGTTAACATAAAGCCAAAACGGCATAATGGCAGTGCATTTAGAAGAATTCCGTTATCATATATTTAAGTATAAATTCGATTTTTTTGTATATACACATTTAGCAATCGATATCGAAATGCTTCAAATCATTAGTTTAACATATTTAAGTTAATAAACCTTCTTTAACGAACTGAAGTTGGCATAAAGCCATGGCGGCATAACGGCAGTGCATTAAGAAGAATTCCGTTATCTTATATTTAGGTATAAAGTCGATTTTCTTGTATATATGCATTTAGCAATCCATATCGAAATGCTCTAAATAACTGGTTAAAGTATTTAAGTTAATAAACCTTCTTTAACGAACAGAAGTTAACATAAAGCCACAACCGCATAACGACAGTGCCTTTAGAAGAATTCCGTTACCTTATATTTAGGTATAAAGTCGATTTTCTTGTATATACACATTTAGCAATCGATATCGAAATGCTTCAAATCATTAGGTTATTATATTTAAGTCAATAAAGATTCTTTAATGCCCTGAAGTTAACATAAAGCCATGGCGGCATAACGGCAGTGCATGTAGAAGATTTCCGTAATCTTATATTTAGGTATAAATTCGATTTTCTTGTGTATACACATTTAGCAATCGATATCGAAATGTTTAAAATCATTAATTTAACATATTTAAGTTAATTAACCTTCTTTAACATATTGAAGTTGATATAAAGCCATGGCGGCATAACGACATTACATTTGGAAGAATTCCGTAATCTTATATTTAGGTATAAAGTCGAGTTTTTTTGTATATACATATGCATTAAGCAATCGATATCGAAATGAATCAAATAACTGGTCTAACATATTTAAGTTAATACACTTTCTTTAACGAAGTTAACATAAAGTCATGTCGGCATAACGGCAGTGCATGTAGAAGAGTTCAGTAATTTTATATTTAGGTATAAAATCGATTTTGTTGTATATACTCATTTAGCATTCGATATCGAAATGCTTCAAATCATTAGTTTAACATATTGAAGTTAATTAACCTTCTTTAAGGTATCGAAGATGATATAAAGCCATGGCGGCATAACGACAGTACATTTGGAAGAATTCCATAATCTTATATTTAGGTAGAAAGTCGATTTTCTTGTATATATGCATTAAGCAATCGATATCGAAATACTTCAAATAACTGGTTTAACATATTTAAGTTAATAAACCTTCTTTAACGAACAGAAGTTGGCATAAAGCCATGGCGGCATAACAGCAGTGCATTTAGAAGAATTCCGTAATCTTATATTTAAGTATAAAGTCGATTTACTTGTGTACACACATTTAGCAGTCGACATCGAAATGCTTTAAATCATTAGTTTAACATATTTAAGTAATTAACCTTCTTTAACGTATCGAAGGTGATATAAAGCCATGGCGGCATAACGACAGTACATTTGGAAGAATTCCATAATCTTATATTTAGGTATAAAGTCGATTTTCTGTATATGTGCATTAAGCAATCGATATCGAAATGCTTCAAATCATTAGTTTAACATATTTAAGTTAATTAACCCTTTTAATCTTACTGAAGTCTACAAAAGCCTTAACGGCATAACGGCAGTACATTTAGAAGAATTACGTAATCTTATATTTAGGTATAAAGTCGATTTTCTTGTATATATGCATTAATCAATCGATATCGAAATGCTTCAATTAACTGGTTTAACATATTTAAGTTAATATAGCTTCTTTAACACACTGAAGTTAACATAAAGCCATGGCGGCATAACGGCAGTGCATGTAGAAGAAGTCCGTTATGTTATATTTAGGTATAAATTCGATTTGCTTGTGTATACACATTTAGCAGTCGCTATAGAAATGCTTTATATCATTAGTTTAACATATTTAAGTTAATTAACCTTCTTTAACGTATCGAAGGTGATATAAAGCCATGGCGGCATAACGACAGTACATTTGGAAGAATTCCATAATCTTATATTTAGGTATAAAGTCGATTTTCTGTATATGTGCATTAAGAAATCGATATCGAAATGCTTCAAATCATTAGTTTAACATATTTAAGTTAATTAACCCTTTTAATCTTACTGAAGTCTACAAAAGCCTTAACGGCATAACGGCAGTACATTTAGAAGAATTACGTAATCTTATATTTAGGTATAAAGTCGATTTTCTTGTATATATGCATTAAGCAATCGATATCGAAATGCATCAAATAACTGGTTTAACATATTTAACATAATAAACCTTCTTTAACGAACTGAAGTTAACATAAAGCCAAAACGGCATAATGGCAGTGCATGAAGAAGAATTCCGTTATCATATATTTAGGTATAAATTCGATTTTCTTGTATATACACATTTAGCAATCGATATCGAAATGCTTCAAATCATTAGTTTAACATATTTAAGTTAATAAACCTTCTTTAACGAACTGAAGTTGGCATAAAGCCATGGCGGCATAACGGCAGTGCATTTAGAAGAATTCCGTTATCTTATATTTAGGTATAAAGTCGGTTTTCGTTGTATATACACAATTAGCAAGCGATATCGAAATGCCTTAAATAACTGGTTAAAATATTTAAGTTAATAAACCTTCTTTAACGAACAGAAGTTAACATAAAGCCACAACGGCATAACGACAGTGCATTTAGAAGAATTCCGTTACCTTATATTTAGGTATAAAGTCGATTTTCTTGCATATACACATTTAGCAATCGATATCGAAATGCTTCAAATCATTAGATTATTATAATTAAGTCAATAAAGATTCTTTAATGCCCTGAAGTTAACATAAAGCCATGGCGGCATAACGGCAGTGCATGTAGAAGATTTCTGTAATCTTATATTTAGGTATAAATTCGATTTTCTTGTGTATACACATTTAGCAATCGATATCGAAATGTTTCAAATCATTAATTTAACATATTTAAGTTAATTAACCTTCTTTAACATATTGAAGTTGATATAAGGCCATGGCGGCATAACGACATTACATTTGGAAGAATTCCGTAATCTTATATTTAGGTATAAAGTCGATTTTCTTGTATATACATATGCATTAAGCAATCGATATCGAAATGCATCAGATAACTGGTCTAACATATTTAAGTTAATAAACTTTCTTTAACGCACTGAAGTTAACATAAAGTCATGTCGGCATAACGGCAGTGCATGTAGAAGAGTTCAATAATTTTATATTTAGGTATAAAATCGATTTTGTTGTATATACTCATTTAGCATTCGATATCGAAATGCTTCAAATCATTAGTTTAACATATTGAAGTTAATTAACCTTCTTTAACGTATCGAAGGTGATATAAAGCCATGGCGGCATAACGACAGTACATTTGGAAGAATTCCATAATCTTATATTTAGGTAGAAAGTCGATTTTCTTGTATATATGCATTAAGCAATCGATATCGAAATACTTCAAATAACTGGTTTAACATAATTAAGTTAATAAACCTTCTTTAACGAACAGAAGTTGGCATAAAGCCATGGCGGCATAACAGCAGTGCATTTAGAAGAATTCCGTAATCTTATATTTAGGTATAAAGTCGATTTACTTGTGTATACACATTTAGCAGTCGATATCGAAATGCTTTAAATCATTAGTTTAACATATTTAAGTTAATTAACCTTCTTTAACGTATCGAAGGTGATATAAAGCCATGGCGGCATAACGACAGTACATTTGGAAGAATTCCATAATCTTATATTTAGGTATAAAGTCGATTTTCTGTATATATGCATTAAGCAATCGATATCGAAATGCTTCAAATCATTAGTTTAACATATTTAAGTTAACTAACCCTTTTAATCTTACTGAAGTCTACAAAAGCCTTAACGGCATAACGGCAGTACATTTAGAAGAATTACGTAATCTTATATTTAGGTATAAAGTCGATTTTCTTGTATATATGCATTAAGCAATCGATATCGAAATGCTTCAATTAACTGGTTTAACATATTTAAGTTAATATAGCTTCTTTAACACACTGAAGTTAACATAAAGCCATGGCGGCATAACGGCAGTGCATGTAGAAGAAGTCCGTTATCTTATATTTAGGTATAAATTCGATTTTCTTGTGTATACACATTTAGCAGTCGCTATAGAAATGCTTTATATCATTAGTTTAACATATTTAAGTTAATTAACCTTCTTTAACGTATTGAAATTGATATAAAGCCATGGCGGCATAACGACAGTACATTTGGAAGAATTCCGTAATCTTATATTTAGGTATAAAGTCGATTTTCTTGTATATATGCATTAATCAATCGATATCGAAATGCTTCAATTAACTGGTTTAACATATTTAAGTTAATATAGCTTCTTTAACACACTGAAGTTAACATAAAGCCATGGCGGCATAACGGCAGTTCATGTAGAAGAAGTCCGTTATCTTATATTTAGGTATAAATTCGATTTTCTTGTGTATACACAATTAGCAGTCGCTATAGAAATGCTTTATATCATTAGTTTAACATATTTAAGTTAATTAACCTTCTTTAACGTATTGAAATTGATATAAAGCCATGGCGGCATAACGACAGTACATTTGGAAGAATTCCGTAATCTTATGTTTAGGTATAAAGTCGATTTTCTTGTATATATGCATTAAGCAATCGATATCGAAATGCATCAAATAACTGGTTTAACATATTTAACATAATAAACTTCTTTAACGACACTGAAGTTAACATAAAGCCTGGCGGCATAACGGCAGTGCATTAGAAGAATTCCGTTATCTTATATTTAGGTATAAATTCGATTTTCTTGTTATACACAATTAGCAATCGTATAGAAATGCTTTATATCATTAGTTTAACATATTTAAGTTAATTAACCTTCTTTAACGTTATATCGTTAAGGCTTGTGTAGACTCAGTAATTTGAAAACGAAGTTTATTAACTTAAATACGTTAAACTAATGATTTGAAGCATTTCGATATCGATTGCTAAATATGTGTTTAAGAAAATCGACTTTATACCTAAATATAAGATACGGAATTATTCTAAATGCCTGCCGTTATAACGGCATGGCATTAGAAGAATTCAGTAATCGTTAAATAGGTTAATTAGCTTAAATATGTTAAACTAATATTTAGCAATCGATATCGACAATGTTCAAAATCGACTTTATACCTAAATATAAGATTACGTAATTCTTCTAAATGCTTTGCCGTTATGCCGTTAAGGCTTTTGTAGACTTCAGTAAGTAAAAAAGGTTTATTAACTTAAATATGTTAAACTAATGATTTGAAGCATTTCGATATCGATTGCTAAATGTGTATATACAAGAAAATCGACTTTATACCTAAATATAAGATCACGGAATTATTCTAAATGCACTGCCGTTATGCCGCCATGGATTAAAGCCAATTTCAGTTCGTTAAAGTAGGTTAATTAGCTTAAATATGTTAAACTAAAATAAATCTGTATTTACAACAAAATCGACTTTATACCTAAATATAAGATTACGTAATTCTTCTAAATGCTTTGCCGTTATGCCGTTAAGGCGTTTGTAGACTTCAGTAAGAAAAAGAGGGTTAATTAACTTAAATATGTTAAACTAATGATTTGAAGCATTTCGATATCGATTGCTAAATGTGTATATACAAGAAAATCGACTTTATGCCGAAAAATAAGTTTACGGAATTCTTCCAAATGCGCTGCCGTTATACCGTTATGGCATTATGTGAAGTTCAGTAAGATAAAGAAGGTTAATTAACTTAAATATGTTAAACTAATGATTTGAAGCATTTCGATATCGATTGCTAAATGTGTATATACAAGAAAATCGACTTTATACCTAAATATAAGATTACGGAATTCTTCTAAATGCACTGCGGTTATGCCGTCATGGCTTTATGCCAACTTCAGTTCGTTAAAGAAGGTTTATTAACTGAAATATATTAAAGTAATGATTTGAGTCATTTCGATATCGATTGCTAAATGTGTATATACAAGAAAATCGACTTTATACCTAAATATGAGATTACGGAATTCTTTTACATGCACTGCCGTTATGCCGCCATAGCTTTATGTTAACTTCAGTGCGTTAAAGAAGCTTTATTTTCTTAAATATGTTAAACTACTGATTTGAAGCATTTCGAAATCGATTGCTAAATGAGTGTATACAAGAAAATTGACTTTATATCTAAATATATGATAACAGAATTCTTCTGAATGCACTGCCGTTATGCCGTTAAGGCTTTTGTATACTTCAGTAAGTTAAAGAGGGTTAATTGGCTTTAATATGTTAAACTAATGATTTGAGGCATTTCGATATCGATTGCTAAAGGTGTATATACAAGAAAATCGACTTTATACCTAAATATAAGATTACGGAATTCTTCTAAATGCACTGCCGTTATGCCGTCATGGCTTTATGCCAACTTCAGATCGTTAAAGAAGGTTTATTAACTTAAATATATTAAAGTAATGATTTGAGTCATTTCGATATCGATTGCTAAATGTGTATATACAAGAAAATTGACTTTATATCTAAATATATGATAACAGAATTCTTCTGAATGCACTGCCGTTATGCCGTTAAGGCTTTTGTATACTTCAGTAAGTTAAAGAGGGTTAATTGGCTTTAATATGTTAAACTAATGATTTGAGGCATTTCGATATCGATTGCTAGATATGTATATACAAGAAAATCGACTTTATACCTAAATATAAGATTTCGGAATTCTTCCAAATGTACTGTCGTTATGCCGCCATGGCTTTATATCACCTTTAATACGTTAAGAAGATTAATTAACTTAAATATGTTAAACTAATGGTTTCAAGCATTTCGATATCGATTGCTAAATATGTAAATACAAGAAAATCGACTTTACACCTAAATCTAAGATTACGGAATTCTCCTAAATGCACTGCCGTTATACCGTTAGGGCTTTGTGTAGACTTCAGCAAAGTCGATTTTCTTGTATATATATGCATTAAGCAATCGATATCGAAATGCTTCAAATAACTGGTTTAGCATATTTAAGTTAATTAACCTTCTTTAACGAACTGAAGTTAACATAAAGCCAAAACGGCATAATGGCAGTGCATGTAGAAGAATTCCGTTATCATATATTTAGGTATAAATTCGATTTTGTTGTATATACACATTTAGCAATCGATATCGAAATGCTTCAAATCATTAGTTTAACATATTTAAGTTAATAAACCTTCTTTAACGAACTGAAGTTGGCATAAAGCCATGGCGGCATAACGGCAGTGCATTTAGAAGAATTCCGTTATCTTATATTTAGGTATAAAGTCGGTTTTCGTTGTATATACACAATTAGCAAGCGATATCGAAATGCCTTAAATAACTTTTTAAAATATTTAAGTTAATAAACCTTCTTTAACGAACAGAAGTTAACATAAAGCCACAACGGCATAACGACAGTGCATTTAGAAGAATTCCGTTACCTTATATTTAGGTATAAAGTCGATTTTCTTGCATATACACATTTAGCAATCGATATCGAAATGCTTCAAATCATTAGATTATTATATTTAAGTCAATAAAGATTCTTTAATGCCCTGAAGTTAACATAAAGCCATGGCGGCATAACGGCAGTTCATGTAGAAGATTTCCGTAATCTTATATTTAGGTATAAATTCGATTTTCTTGTGTATACACATTTAGCAATCGATATCGAAATGTTTCAAATCATTAATTTAACATATTTAAGTTAATTAACCTTCTTTAACATATTGAAGTTGATATAAGGCCATGGCGGCATAACGACATTACATTTGGAAGAATTCCGTAATCTTATATTTAGGTATAAAGTCGATTTTCTTGTATATACATATGCATTAAGCAATCGATATCGAAATGCATCAGATAACTGGTCTAACATATTTAAGTTAATAAACTTTCTTTAACGCACTGAAGTTAACATAAAGTCATGTCGGCATAACGGCAGTGCATGTAGAAGAGTTCAATAATTTTATATTTAGGTATAAAATCGATTTTGTTGTATATACTCATTTAGCAATCGATATCGAAATGCTTCAAATCATTAGTTTAACATATTGAAGTTAATTAACCTTCTTTAACGTATCGAAGGTGATATAAAGCCATGGCGGCATAACGACAGTACATTTGGAATAATTCCATAATCTTATATTTAGGTAGAAAGTCGATTTTCTTGTATATATGCATTAAGCAATCGATATCGAAATACTTCAAATAACTGGTTTAACATATTTAAGTTAATAAACCTTCTTTAACGAACAAAAGTTGGCATAAAGCCATGGCGGCATAACAGCAGTGCATTTAGAAGAATTCCGTAATCTTATATTTAGGTATAAAGTCGATTTACTTGTGTATACACATTTAGCAGTCGATATCGAAATGCTTTAAATCATTAGTTTAACATATTTAAGTTATTAAACCTTCTTTAACGTATCGAGTGAGATATAAAGCCATGGCGGCATAACGACAGTACATTTGGAAGAATTCCATAATCTTATATTTAGGTATAAAGTCGATTTTCTGTATATATGCATTAAGCAATCGATATCGAAATGCTTCAAATCATTAGTTTAACATATTTAAGTTAACTAACCCTTTTAATCTTACTGAAGTCTACAAAAGCCTTAACGGCATAACGGCAGTACATTTAGAAGAATTACGTAATCTTATATTTAGGTATAAAGTCGATTTTCTTGTATATATGCATTAAGCAATCGATATCGAAATGCTTCAATTAACTGGTTTAACATATTTAAGTTAATATAGCTTCTTTAACACACTGAAGTTAACATAAAGCCATAGCGGCATAACGGCAGTGCATGTAGAAGAAGTCCGTTATCTTATATTTAGGTATAAATTCGATTTTCTTGTGTATACACATTTAGCAGTCGCTATAGAAATGCTTTATATCATTAGTTTAACATATTTAAGTTAATTAACCTTCTTTAACGTATTGAAATTGATATAAAGCCATGGCGGCATAACGACAGTACATTTGGAAGAATTCCGTAATCTTATGTTTAGGTATAAAGTCGGTTTTCTTCTATATATGCATTAAGCAATCGATGTCGAAATGCATCAAATAACTGGTTTAACATATTTAAGATAATAAACCTTCTTTAACGAACTGAAGTTAACATAAAGCCTTAACGCCATAACGGCAGTGCATTTAGAAGAATTCCGTAATCTTATATTTAGGTATAAAGTCGATTTTCTTGTATATACACATTTAGCAATCGATATCGAAATGCTTCAAATCATTAGTTTAACATATTTAAGTTAATAAACCTTCTTTAACGAACAGAAGTTGGCATAAAGCCATGGCGGCATAACGGCAGTGCATTTAGAAGAATTACGTAATTTTATATCATATGTAGTCCCTTTTTTTGTATATACTCATTTAGCAATCGATATCGAAATGCTTCAAATCATTATTTTAACATAATTAAGTTAATAAAGCTTCTTTAACGAACTGAAGTTACCATAAAGCCATGGCGGCATAACGGCAGTGCACTACGAAAAATTCCGTAAACTTATGTTTAGGTATAAATTCGATTTTCTTGTACATACACATTTAGCAAGCGATATCGAAATGCTTCAAATCATTGGTTTAACATATTTAAGTTAATAAAGCTTCTTTAACGAACTGAAGTTACCATAAAGCCATGGCGGCATAACGGCAGTGCATGTAGAAGAATTCGGTTATCTTATATTTAGGTATAAAATCGATTTTGTTGTATATACACATTAAGCAATCGATATCGAGATGCTTCAACCCATTAGTTTAACATATTTAAGTTAATAAACCTTCTTTAACGAACTGAAGTTGGCATAAAGCCATGGCGGCATAACGACAGTGCATGTAGGAGAATTCCTTAATTTTATATTTAGGTGTAAATTCGATTTTTTTGTATTTACATATCTAGCAATCGATATCGAGATGCTTCAACCCAATAGTTTAACATATTTTAGTTAATAATCCTTCCTTAACGAACTGAAGTTGGTATAAATCCATGGCGGCATAACGGCAGTGCATTTAGAAGAATTACGTAATTTTATATCGTATGAAGTCGCTTTTTTTGTATATACTCATTTAGCAATCGATATCGAAATGCTTCAAATCATTATTTTAACATAATAAAGTTAATAGAGCTTCTTTAACGAACTGAAGTTACCATAAAGCCATGGCGGCATAACGGCAGTGCACTAAGAAAAATTCCGTAAAATTATGTTTAGGTATAAAGTCGATTTTCTTGTATACACATATCTAGCAATCGATATCGAAATGCTTCAAACCATTCTTCTTCTTCTTTACTGGCGTAGACACCGCTTACGCGATTATAGCCGAGTCAACAACAGCGCGCCAGTCGTTTCTTCTCTTCGCTACGTGGCGCCAATTGGATATTCCAAGCGAGGCCAGGTCCTTCTCTACTTGGTCCTTCCAACGGAGTGGAGGTCTTCCTCTTCCTCTGCTTCCCGCGGCGGGTACTGCGTCGAATACTTTCAGAGCTGGAGTGTTTTCATCCATCCGGACAACATGACCTAGCCAGCGTAGCCGCTGTCTTTTAATTCGCTGAACTATGTCAATGTCGTCGTATATCTCGTACAGCTCATCGTTCCATCGAATGCGATATTCGCCGTGGCCAACGCGCAAAGGACCATAAATCTTTCGCAGAACCTTTCTCTCGAAAACTCGCAACGTCAACTCATCGGTTGTTGTCATCGTCCAAGCCTCTGCACCATATAGGAGGACGGGAATTATGAGAGACTTATAGAGTTTGGTTTTTGTTTGTCGAGAGAGGACTTTGCTTCTCAATTGCCTACTTAGTCCGAAGTAGCACCTGTTGGCAAGAGTTATCCTGCGTTGGATTTCTAGGCTGACATTGTTGGTGGTGTTTACGCTGGTTCCAAGATAGACGAAATTATCTATAACTTCAAAGTTATGACTGTCAACAGTGACGTGAATGCCAAGTCGCGAGTGCGACGACTGTTTGTTTGATGACAGGAGATATTTCGTCTTGCCCTCGTTCACTGCCAGACCCATTTCTTTTGCTTCCTTGTCCAGTCTGGAGAAAGCAGAACTAACGGCGCGGCTGTTGAGGCCGATGATATCAATATCATCGGCATACGCCAGCAGTTGTACACTCTTGTAGAAGATGGTACCTTCTCTGTTAAATTCTGCAGCTCGAACTATTTTCTCCAGAAGCAGGTTGAAAAAGTCGCACGATAGGGAATCGCCTTGTCTGAAACCTCGTTTGTTATCGAACGGCTCGGAGAGGTCCTTCCCGATTCTGACGGAGCTTTTTGTGTTGCTCAACGTCAGTTTACACAGCCGTATTAGTTTTGCGGGGATACCAAATTCAGACATCGCGGCATAAAGGCAGCTCCTTTTCGTGCTGTCGAAAGCAGCTTTGAAATCGACGAAGAGGTGGTGTGTGTCGATTCTCCTTTCACGGGTCTTTTCCAAGATTTGGCGCATCGTGAATATCTGGTCGGTTGTTGATTTACCAGGTCTAAAGCCACACTGATAAGGTCCAATCAGTTTGTTGACGGTGGGCTTTAATCTTTCACACAATACGCTCGACAGAACCTTATATGCGATGTTGAGGAGGCTAATCCCACGGTAGTTGGCGCAGATTGTGGGGTCTCCTTTTTTGTGGATTGGGCATAGCACACTTAAATTCCAATCGTTGGGCATACTTTCGTCCGACCATATTTTACAAAGAAGCTGATGCATGCACCTTATCAGCTCTTCGCCGCCGTGTTTGAATAGCTCGGCCGGCAATCCATCGGCCCCTGCCGCTTTGTTGTTTTTCAGGCGGGCAATTGCTATTCGAACTTCTTCATGGTCGGGCAATGGAACGTCTGATCCATCGTCATCGATTGGGGTATCGGGTTCGCTTTCTCCTGGTGTTGTGCGTTCACTGCCATTCAGCAGGCTGGAGAAGTGTTCCCTCCATAATTTAAGTATGCTCTGGGCATCGGTAACTAGATCACCTTTGGGGGTTCTACAAGAGTATGCTCCGGTCTTGAAACCTTCTGTAAGCCGCCGCATATTTTCGTAGAATTTTCGAGCATTACCCCTGTCGGCCAGCTTATCAAGCTCTTCGTACTCACGCATTTCGGCCTCTTTCTTTTTCTGTCTACAAATGCGTCTCGCTTCCCTCTTCAACTCTCGGTATCTATCCCATCCCGCACGTGTTGTGGTCGATCGTAACGTTGCGAGGTAGGCAGCCTGTTTTCTCTCCGCTGCGACACGGCACTCCTCGTCGTACCAGCTGTTCTTCTGCACTTTCCGAAAACCAATGGTTTCGGTTGCAGCTGTACGTAAGGAGTTTGAAATGCCGTCCCGCAGTTCCCTTATACCGAGTTGTTGACGAGTGCTCTCAGAGAGCAGGAGTGCAAGCCGAGTAGAAAAACGTTTGGCTGTCTGTTGTGATTGCAGCTTCTCGACGTCGAACCATCCTTGTGTTTGTTGGCGTGCGTTTTTTGCTGCACAGAGGCGGGTGCGAATTTTGGCTGCAACAATATAGTGGTCCGAGTCGATGTTAGGACCTCGGAGCGCACGCACATCTAAAACACTGGAGACGTGTCTTCCGTCTATCACAACATGATCGATCTGGTTGGTGGTTTTTCGATCTGGAGACAGCCAGGTAGGTTGATGTATCTTCTTATGCTGGAATCTAGTACTACAGATAACCATATTTCGGGCCCCGGCGAAGTCGATCAGCCTCAGCCCATTTGGGGATGTTTCCTCGTGGAGGCTGAATTCACCGACCGTAGTGCCAAAGATACCTTCTTTGCCCACCCTGGCATTGAAGTCGCCAAGCACGATTTTGATATCGTGGCGGGGGCATCTCTCATAAGTGCGCTCCAAGCACTCATAAAAGGCATCTTTGATCACATCGTCCTTCTCTTCCGTCGGGGCGTGGGCGCAAATCAGCGATATGTTGAAGAACCTCGCTTTGATGCGGATTGTGGCTAGACGTTCATTCTCCGGAGTGAATGATAGTACTCGGCGACGGAGTCTCTCTCCCACCACGAATCCAACACCAAATTTGCGCTCCTTTATATGGCCACTGTAGTAAATGTCACAAGGACCTACTCGTCTCTGTCCTTGTCCCGTCCATCGCATTTCTTGGACGGCGGTGATGTCAGCCTTTATCTTTACGAGGACATCTATCACCTGGGCAGCGGCACCTTCCCAATTAAGGGACCGGACATTCCAGGTGCATGCCCTCAAATCATAGTCCTTATTTCGTTTGCCATGGTCGTCATCAAAAGGGGGGGCTCTCATCCGAGGCTGTTTTTTTCCTTTCATTGGGGGTGTTTTTTTACGTGGCGGGTCCCAAACCCAGCGCACAACCCTATGCAGGGGTGTTTCGCCTTCTCACTTTAGCTCGCCTTCAAACGGATGTTCTTAGGCTACCCAGAGGATACTTGGTCAAAGACCGGAAGTCGTGAGCTGCTTGAGTCATATGTAAAAGAATCGTTTCTGGCCACTCCCAAGTGAATGGCGATCAGAGAACTTTCCTCACTTGCGTGAACTTCTACACATGACTCCATCCTCCCAAACCATTAGTTTAACATATTTAAGTTAATTAAGCTTCCTTAACGCACTGAAGTTAACATAAAGAATGGCGGCATAACGGCAGTGCATGTAGAAGAATTCCGTTATCTTAAAGGGTGATTTTTTAAGAGCTTGATAACTTTTTTTAAAAAAAAAACGCATAAAATTTGCAAAATCTCATCGGTTCTTTATTTGAAACGTTAGATTGGTTCATGACATTTACTTTTTGAAGATAATTTCATTTAAATGTTGACCGCGGCTGCGTCTTAGGTGGTCCATTCGGAAAGTCCAATTTTGGGCAACTTTTTCGAGCATTTCGGCCGGAATAGCCCGAATTTCTTCGGAAATGTTGTCTTCCAAAGCTGGAATAGTTGCTGGCTTATTTCTGTAGACTTTAGACTTGACGTAGCCCCACAAAAAATAGTCTAAAGGCGTTAAATCGCATGATCTTGGTGGCCAACTTACGGGTCCATTTCTTGAGATGAATTGTTGTCCGAAGTTTTCCCTCAAAATGGCAATAGAATCGCGAGCTGTGTGGCATGTAGCGCCATCTTGTTGAAACCACATGTCAACCAAGTTCAGTTCTTCCATTTTTGGCAACAAAAAGTTTGTTAGCATCGAACGATAGCGATCGCCATTCACCGTAACGTTGCGTCCAACAGCATCTTTGAAAAAATACGGTCCAATGATTCCACCAGCGTACAAACCACACCAAACAGTGCATTTTTCGGGATGCATGGGCAGTTCTTGAACGGCTTCTGGTTGCTCTTCACCCCAAATGCGGCAATTTTGCTTATTTACGTAGCCATTCAACCAGAAATGAGCCTCATCGCTGAACAAAACGTAAAGCGCGAAACACATTTCGAACCGAACACTGATTTTGGTAATAAAATTCAATGATTTGCAAGCGTTGCTCGTTAGTAAGTCTATTCATGATGAAATGTCAAAGCATACTGAGCATCTTTCTCTTTGACACCATGTCTGAAATCCCACGTAATCTGTCAAATACTAATGCATGAAAATCCTAACCTCAAAAAAATCACCCGTTATATTTAGGTATAAAGTCGATTTTCTTGTATATACACATTTAGCAATCGATATCGAAATGCTTCAACCCATTAGTTTAACATATTTAAGTTAATTAACCCTCTTTATCTTACTGAAGTCTATAAACGCCTTAACGGCATAACGGCAGTGCATGTAGAAGAATTCCGTAATCTTACATTTAGGTATAAATCGATTTTGTTGTGTATATGCATTTAGCAAGCGATTTCGAAAATCTTCAAATCATTAGTTTAACATATTTAAGTGAATAAAGCTTCTTTATCTTACTGAAGTCTACAAACGCCTTAACGGCATAACGGCAAAGCATTTAGAAGAATTACGTAATCTTATATTTAGGTATAAAGTCGATTTTCTTGTATATACACATTTAGCTATCGATATCGAAATGCTTCAAATCATTCGTTTAACATATTTAAGTTAGTTAACCTTCCTTAACGTAATGAAGGTGATATAAAGCCATGGCGGCATAACGACAGTGCATTTAGAAGAATTCCGTAATCTTATATTTAGGTTAAAGCCGATTTTGTTGTATATACGCATTTAGCAATCGATATCGAAATGCTTCAAATCATTAGTTTAACATATTTAAGTTAGTTAACCTTGTTTAACGTAATGAAGGTGATATAAAGCCATGGCGGCATAACGACAGTGCACTTAGAAGAATTCCGTAATCTTATATTTAGGTATAAAGCCGATTTTCTTGTATATACTCATTTAGCAATCGATATCGAAATGCTTCAAATCATAAGTTTAACATATTTAAGTAAATAAAGCTTCTTTAACGAACTGAAGTTGGCATAACGCCATGGCGGCATAACGGCAGTGCATTTAGAGAATTCCGTAATCTTATATTTAGGCATAAAGTCGATTTTCTTGTATATACACATTTAGCAATCGATATCGAAATGCTTCAAATCATTAGTTTAATATGTTTAAGTTAATTAACCTTCTTTAACGAACTGAAGTTAACATAAAGCCATAAATGCATAACGGCAGTGCATTGAGAAGAACTCCGTTATCTTATATTTAGGTATAAAGTCGATTTTGTTGTATATACTCATTTAGCAATCGATATCGAAATGCTTCAAATCATTAGTTTAACATATTTAAGTTAACCCTCTAATCGGCCAATTTTTTTTCGATTAAAAAAAAAATTTTTTTCTTAGTTTTTGGCTAAATAAAACATACGTCAATGTTAAAAGGTAAAAAAAAAATCTAAACTTAACTTCCAGGTGAGAAATTAAGTTGACCGCCAAAAGGCGGACCTGCCTGGTAACGTAATAAAAAACTTTTATTAGAGGATGATTTTAATTGAAACCTTTTCAGTTCTTTTTATTGTTTTGATGATAAATTTGAAAACATTTGTTATTGTGTGAGAGGCACAGATTTAATTTACACTTAGTACAATACATTTGTGTTTCGGACATACATCCCGGAAGTTTGCATACTTTTTTGCCACTGCGGCTCAAAACGTCAGGCATATGTCCAACTCCATCAAAACGAATGTCAGCAGGTGGATCATAGGATTTCTTAAATTTTTGTATTTGTGGACTTTGGCTCTGAGGTCTACCGACGGCTCTTTTGGCGTTAGTCTCCTCATAACGACAAAGTACATCAGCCACTTCAATACGAAAATTTGGTAATTTTTTATGATAAATATCTTTATAGTTAATTCCATGAATACGCTGAAAAAGGAGGTATGAATTTACTATCGACATATCAATTAAGTGATAAAATAAACGCAAAGTCCATATTTTGGTCTTAACTCTGATGTGATAGCGACCAAGTAAACTGTCCATCAAATCAACACCACCCATATGGCGGTTACATTCTTTGATTATATTAGGACAGTCTACATCGACGTATGATTTATTTTTCCGATCACAACGGCATATTTTTAAGGGTTCAGAAAAATTTTATGGAAAAAAAAATTTCTTGAACTTGAAAAAAATGATGTAGTTTTTCAAGGAAACAAGGAATTGCCGCAACAATTCAAAGAATTAACCACACCATTCCGTTGCTTTAATTATTTTTTTAACGATGACTTGCAAAATGAAATTGTGTATCAGAGCAATTTGTATGCAAAACAGCAAGATGTTTCTACAAACTTTACTTTGACATCGTGTGATTTAAAAAAATATATCGGAATTTTAATTTATATGTCTGTGTACCGATATCCCAGTGTCGAGAGTTACTGGTCCAAACATTCTTTCGAGCCAGTTAGAAACGCAATGACTTCCAAACAGTTTTTTTCAATCAGAAAATATCTTCATTTCAATGATACCAAAAAAATGAAAAAACCATGGGAAGCAGGATTTGATGAATTGTATAAAATTCGTCCACTTATTGATAGACTCAATATGCGATTTGATTCTGTGCCAAAAACAGCTCGGTTGTGCATTGATGAACAAATGTGTTCAACAAAAATGTTGACAAAATTTCGACAATATATGCCCGCAAAGCCCCATAAATATGGCATGAAACTTTTTGTTCTTTGTGACTCGAATGGCTTTTCGTACAGATTTGAAGTATACAAAGGAGCTGGCGATAATAAAGTAATACCTAATACTCCTGATTTAGGATCAACAGCCAATGTAGTCATAAGGTTGTCAAATACCATTCCAGATTTCAAAAATCACATATTGTACTTTGATAATTTTTATACCTCTCTGCCACTTCTTGTTTATTTACGAAGCAGAGGAATTTACGTATTAGGAACCGTCCGATCTAACAGAATACCCAACTGCAAGCTTACAAGGGAAGTGGAATTAAAAGATAAAGAACGTGGATACTCAGAGGAGTTTGTTGGCCGTGCCTTTGGAGTAGACATATCTTATGTTCAATGGAAGGATACAAAATATAAACGATTGGTATCCACGTATGCTGGAATTAAGCCATTTAAAACACTAAACAACAATTCACAACCCTTAAAAATATGCCGTTATGATCGGAAAAATAAATCATACGTCGATGTAGACTGTCCTAATATAATTAAAGAATATAACCGCCATATGGGTGGTGTTGATTTGATGGACAGTTTACTTGGTCGCTATCACATCAGAGTTAAGACCAAAAAATGGACTTTGCGTTTATTTTATCACTTAATTGATATGTCGATAGTAAATTCATACCTCCTTTTTCAGCGTATTCATGGAATTAACTATAAAGATATTTATCATAAAATATTACCAAATTTTCGTATTGAAGTGGCTGATGTACTTTGTCGTTATGAGGAGACTAACGCCAAAAAAGCCGTCGGTAGACATCAGAGCCAAAGTCCACAAATACAAAAATTTAAGAAATCCTATGATCCACCTGCTGACATTCGTTTTGATGGAGTTAGGAATATGCCTGACGTTTTGAGCCGCAGTGGCAAAAAAGTATGCAAACTTCCGGGATGTATGTCCGAAACACAAATGTATAGTACTAAGTGTAAATTAAATCTGTGCCCCTCACACAATAACAAATGTTTTCAAATTTATCATCAAAACAATAAAAAGAACTGAAAAAGTTTCAATTAAAATCATCCTCTAATAAAAGTTTTTTATTACGTTACCAGGCAGGTCCGCCTTTTGGCGGTCAACATAATTTCTCACCTGGAAGAATTGCCAAAAACTATGAAAAAAAAAATTTTTAATCGAAAAAAAATTAGCCGGTTAGAGGGTTAACTTAAATATGTTAAACTAATGACATGAAGCATTTCGATATCGATTGCTAAATGAGTATATACAACAAAATCGACTTTATACCTGAATATAAGATTACGGAATTCTTCTAAATGCACTGCTGTTATGCCGTTGTGGCTTTATGTTAACTTCTGTTCCTAAAAGAACGTTTATTAACTTAAATATGTTAAACCAGTTATTTGAAGCATTTCGATGTCGATTGCTAAATGCATATATACAAGAAAATCGACTTTATACCTAAATATAAGATTACGGAATTCTTCCAAATGTACTGCCGTTATACCGCCAAGGCTTTTTATCACCTTCGATACGTTAAAGAAGGGAAATTACCTTAAATATGTTAAACTAATGATTTGAAGCATTTCGATATCGATTGCTAAATGAGTATATACAACAAAATCGACTTTATACCTAAATATAAAATTACGGAATTCTTCTACATGCACTGCCGTTATGCCGACATGGCTTTATGTTAACTTCAGTGCGTTAAAGACTGTTTATTAACTTAAATATGTTAAATTAATGATTTGAAGCATTTCGATATCGATTGCTAAATGTGTATATACAACAAAATGGAGTATATACCTAAATATAAGATTACGGAATTCTTCAAAATGCACTGCCGTTATGCCGTTAAGGCTTTTTTGCCCTTCGAAAACGTAAAGATGGTAAATTTAAACCTTAAATATGTTAAACTAATGATTTGAAGCTTTCGATATCGATTTTTAAAGGTGATATATACAAAAAAAATCGACTTTATACCTAAATATGAGACTAGGGAAACTTCTTCCAAATGCACTGCCGTTATACCGTTATGACTTTATGTAGACTTCAATAAGATAAAGAAGGTTAATTAACTTAAATATGTTTAACTAAAGATTTGAAGCATTTCGATATCGAATGCTAAATGTGTACATACAAACACTCGACTTTATACCTAAATATAAGACTACGGAATTCTTCAAAACTGCACTGCCGTTATGCCGCCATGGTTTTATGCCAACTTCTGTTCGTTAAGGAAGGTTTATTAATTCAAATATGTTAAACTAATGATTTGAAGTATTTCGATATCGATTGCTTAATGTATATAAAAGAAGGAAATCGATTTTATACCTAAATATAATATAACGGAGTTCTTCTCAATGCACTGCCGTTATGCATTTATGGCTTTATGTTAACTTCAGTTTGTTAAAGAAGGTTTATTAACTTAAATATGTTAAACCAGTTATTTGAAGCATTTCGAAATCGATTGCTTAATGCATATATACAAGAAATTCGACTTTATACCTAAATATAAGATTACAGAATTCTTCCAAATGTACTGACGTTATGCCGCCATGGCTTTATATCAACTTCAATACGTTAAAGAAGGTTAATTAACTTAAACATATTAAACTAATGATTTAGAGCATTTCGATATCGATTTTTAAAGGTGTGTATATGAAAACAAAATCGACTTTTTACCTAAATATAAGATTACGGAATTCTTCCAAATGCACGGCCGTTATACCGTTATGGCATTATGTGAACTTCAGTAAGATAAAGAAGGTTAATTAACTTAAATATGTTAAACTAATGATTTGAAGCAGTTTGATATCGATTACTAAATGTGTATATACAAGAAAATCGACTTTTTACCCAAATATAAGATTACGGAATTCTTCTACATGCACTGTCGTTATGCCGCCATGACTTTATGCCAACTTCAGTTCTTTGAAGAAGGTTTATTAACCCTGTAACCGGCGAGCCTGCCTTTAGACGGTGTATAATTAATATGTTGCTATGCAGCTCTTATATTTCAAATCTCTATTTCAACGGTAAATATCAGCAGACAACAACGCAGTTCTCTTATTGAAACAAATTACAGTAAGCATTCGTCATTTGATTGCAAATCGTTGAGTGCTAAAGTCAATTTTTTGATAAAGTGTGTAAAATAATTATTTGTGTATCAAGTGGAGTTTTTAAAATAGTATAAAGTCGTTAAAATTCATTATTTGCGTGAACAAAAATTTATTCGTATAGGTAAATATATATTCTTTTATGTTTTGTGCTTTATTGTTAAGTTCTTAGCAAAACTTTGTTTGTAGCCGGTGAAAATTGAACACCGCCTAAAGGCGGATCTGCCGGTTAAAAGCAAATTTTGCATACACGTGGCTCTAGTCCATTTTCTTAATCATTTCATATTTCTTTAAACATTTTTGGGATTTAAACATTCTGGGAAACAATTAGCAGTTTGAAAATGTTTTCACAAAGAAAAAATTTTCATTTCTCAAAATTAACTGATGAGGAAATTGTAGAACTCATGGCTGAATTGGTGGATGGCTCAGATTCAGAAGACGATTTCGACGACGATAATGATGATTTGGAAGACCCAGACTTTCAATTACCAAACCTTGCTACATTTCAAGAAGAATGGGATAGTGCAGATAACAATTATTTTGAAAATATCTTTAGAAACTCACAAAACCATCCGGCAGACGTGCATAACAATGTGGAACAGTCTGACGAGTCTTTATCATCAAAACTTGGGAAAACAAAAGCAAAAAAAGGCAAAGTCGATTTTCTTGTATATACGCATTTAGCAATTGATATCGAAATGCTTCAAATCATTAGTTTAACATATTTAAGTTAATTAACCCTTTTAAACTTACTGAAATCTACAAAAGCCTTAACGGTATAACGGCAGTGCATTTAGAAGAATTCCTTTTTAAACTTTTTATTTAGGTATAAAGTCGATTTTCTTGTTTTATACACATTTAGCAATCGATATCGAAATGCGTTTAAATAATAAGTTTAACATATTCAAGTAAATAAACCTCCTTTAAACAACTGAAGTTAACATAAAGCCATGGCGGCATAACCCACAGTGCATTTCAGAAGAATTACGTAATCTTATATCGTATAAAGTCGATTTTCTTGTATATTTCTATTTAGCAAACGATATCGAAATGCTTCAAACCATTACTTTAACATATTTAAATTAATAAATTCTTTAACGCACTGAAGTTAACCCTAAAGCCATGGCGGCATAACGGCAGTGCATGTAGAAGAATGCCGTAATCTTTATTTAGGTATAAAGTTTGATTTTCTTGTTTTATACACATTCAGCAAGCGATATCAAAATGCTTCAAATCATTAGGGTTTTAAAATAAATTTAAATTAATAAACCTTCTTTAAACGTTTAAAGAAGTTCACATAAAGCCATAACGGCATAACGACAGCGCATTTGGAAGAATTCCGTAATCTTATATTTAGGTATAAAGTCTATTTTCTTGCATATATGCATTAACCAATCGATATTGAAATGCTTCAAATAACTGCTTTAACATATTTAAGTTAATAAACCTTCTTTAACGAACTGACGTTAACATAAAGCCATAACGGTATAACGGCAGTGCATTAAGAAGAATTCCGTTATCTTATATTTAGGTATAAAGTCGATTTTCTTGTATATACACATTTAGCAATCGATAACGAAATGCTTCAAATAACTGGTTTAACATATTTAAGTTAATAAACCTTCTTTAACGAACTGACGTTAACATAAAGCCATAACGGCATAACGGCAGTGCATTTAGAAGAATTCCGTAATCTTGTATTTAGGTATAAAATCGATTTTGTTGTATGCACACATTTAGCAATCGATATCAAAATGCTTCAAATCATTAGTTTAACATAATTAAGTTAATTAACCTTCTTTATCTTAACGAAGTTCACATAATGCCATAACGGTATAACGGTAGCGCATTTGGAAGAATTCCGTAATCTTATATTTAGGTATAAAGTCGATTTTGTTGTATATACACATTTAGCAATCAATATCGAGATGCTTCAACCCATTAGTTTAATATATTTAAGTTAATAAACCTTCTTTAACGAACAGAAGTTGGCATTAAGCCATGGCGGCATACCGACAGTGTATGTAGAAAAATTTCATAATCTTATATTTAGGTGTAAAGTCGATTTTCTTGTATCTACATATTTAGCAATCGATATCGAAATGCTTCAAACCATTAGTTTAACATATTTCAGTTAATTAAGCTTCTTTAACGCACTGAAGTTAACATAAAGCCATGGCGGCATAACGGCAGTGCATGTAGAAGAATTCCGTTATCTTATATTTAGGTATAAAGTCGATTTTCTTGTATATACACATTTAGCAATCGATAACGAAATGCTTCAACCCATTAGTTTAACATATTTAAGTTAATAAACCTTCTTTAACGAACTGAAGTTGGCAAAAAGCCATGGCGGCATACCGAGAGTGTATGTAGAAGAATTCCATAATCTTATATTTAGTTGTAAAGTCGATTTTCTTGTATTTACATATTTAGCAATCGATATCGAAATGCTTCAAACCATTAGTTTACCATATTTAAGTTAATTAAGCTTCTTTAACGCACTGAAGTTAACATAAAGCCATGACGGCATAACGACAGTGCATGCAGAAGAATTCCGTAATCTTATATTTAGGTAAAAAGTCGATTTTCTTGTACATACACATTTAGCAATCGATATCAAAATGCTTTAAATCATTAGCTTAACATAATTAAGTTAATTAACTTTATAATGCCATAACGGTATAACGGCAGAGCATTAGGAAGAATTCCGTAATCTTATATTTAGGTATAAAGTCGATTTTGTTGTATATACACATCTAGCAATCGATATCGAGATGCTTCAACCCATTAGTTTAACATATTTAAGTTAATAAACCTTCTTTAACGAAATGAAGTTGGCATAAAGCCATGGCGGCATAACGACAGTGCAGGTAGGAGAATTCCGTAATCGTATATTTAGGTGTAAAGTCGATTTTCTTGTATTTACATATTTAGCAATCGATATCGAAATGCTTCAAACCATTAGTTTAACATATTTAAGTTAATTATGCTTCGTTAACGCACTGAAGTTAACATAAACCATGGCGGCATAACGGCAGTTCATGTAGAAGAATTCCGTAAACTTATAATTAGGTAAAAGTCGATTTTCTTGTATATACTCATTTAGCAATCGATATCAAAATGCTTCAAATCATTAGTTTAACATATTTAAGTTAATAAACCTTCTTTAACGCACTGAAGTTAACATAAAGCCATGGCGGCATAACGGCAGTGCATTTAGAAGAATTCCGTAATCTTATATTTAGGTATAAAGTCGATTTTCTTGTATATACACATTAACAATCGATATCGAAATGCTTCAAATAACTTGTTTAACATATTTAAGTTAATAAACCTTCTTTAACGCACTGAAGTTAACTAAAGCCATGGCGGCATAACGGCAGTGCATTTAGAAGAATTCCGTAATCTTTTATTTAGGTATAAAATCGATTTTGTTGTATATACACATTTAGCAATCGATATCGAGATGCTTCAACCCATTAGTTTAACATATTTTAGTTAATAAACCTTCTTTAACAACTGAAGTTGGCATAACCATGGCGGCATAACGACAGTGCATGTAGAAGAATTCCGTAATCTTATATTTAGGTGTAAAGTCGATTTTCTTGTATATACAATTTAGCAATCGATATCGAAATGCTTCAAACCATTAGTTTAACATATTTAAGTTAATAAACCTTCTTTAACGCACTGAAGTTAACATAAAGCCATGGCGGCATAACGACAGTGCATGTAGAAGAATTCCGTAATCTTATATTTAGGTATAAAGTCGATTTTCTTGTATATACACATTTAGCAATCGATATCGAAATGCTTCAAATCATTAGTTTAACATATTTAAGTTAATAAACTTCTTTAACGACTGAAGTTACATAAAGTCCATGGCGGCATAACGGCAGTGCATTAGAAGAATTCCGTAATCTTATATTTAGGTATAAAGTCGATTTTTTTGTATATACACATTTAGCAATCGATATCAAAATGCTTCAAATCATTAGTTTAACATAATTAAGTTAATTAACCTTCTTTACTTAACGAAGTTACATAAGCCATAACGGCATAACGGCAGTGCATTGAGAAGAATTCCGTAATCTTATATTTAGGTATAAAGTCGATTTTGTTGTATATACACATTTAGCAATCGATATCGAGATGCTTCAAACCCATTAGTTTAACATATTTAAGTTAATAAACCTTCTTTAACGAACTGAAGTTGGCATAAAGCCATGGCGGCATAACGACAGTGCATGTAGAAGAATTCCGTAATCTTATATTTAGGTATAAAGTCGATTTTCTTGTATATACACATTTAGCAATCGATATCGAAATGCTTCAAATCATTAGTTTAACATATTTAAGTTAATAACTTCTTTAACGAACTGAAGTTACATAAAGCATGGCGGCATAACGGCAGTGCATTAGAAGAATTCCGTAATCTTATATTTAGGTATAAAGTCGATTTTTTGTATATACACATTACAATCGATATCAAATGCTTCAAATATAGTTTAACATATTTAAGTTAATTAACCTTCTTTATCTTAACTGAAGTTATATAAGCCATAACGGCATAACGGCAGTGCATTAGAAGAATTCCGTAATCTTATATTTAGGTATAAAAGTCGATTTTGTTGTATATACACATTTAGCAATCGATATCAGATGCTTCAACCCATTAGTTTAACATATTTAAGTTAATAAACCTCTTTAATGAACTGAGTTGGTATAAAGCCATGGCGGCATAACGACAGTGCATGTAGAAGAATTCCGTAATCTTATATTTAGGTGTAAAGTCGATTTTCTTGTATATACATTTACAATCGATATCAAAATGCTTCAAATCATTAGTTTAACATATTTAAGTTAATTAACCTTCTTTAACGCACTGAAGTTAACAAAAAGCTATGGCGGCATAACGGCAGTGCATGTAGAAGAATTCCGTATATCTTATATTTAGGTATAAAGTCGATTTTCTTGTATATACACAATTAGCAATCGATAACGAAATGCTTCAAATAACTGGTTTAACATATTTAAGTTAATTAACCTTCTTTATCTTACTGAAGTTTATATAAAGCCATAACGGTATAACGGCAGTGCATTTAGAAGAATTCCGTAATCTTTTATTTAGGTATAAAATCGATTTTGTTGTATATACACATTAGCAATCGATATCGAGATGCTTCAACCCATTAGTTTAACATATTTTAGTTAATAAACCTCCTTTAATGAACTGATGTTGGTATAGAGCCATGGCGGCATAACGACAGTGCATGTAGAAGAATTCCGTAATCTTATAATTAGGTAAAAAGTCGATTTTCTTGTATATACACATTTAGCAATCGATATCAAAATGCTTCAAATCATTAGTTTAACATAATTAAGTTAATTATCCATCTTTACCGTATTGAAGTTATATAAAGCCATGGCAGCATAACGACAGTGCATGTAGAAGAATTCCGTAATCTTATATTTAGGTGTAGAGTCGATTTTGTTGTATATATGCATTAACCAATCGATATCAAAATGCTTCAAATATTTTGTTTAACATATTTAAGTTAATAAACCTTCTTTAACGCACTGAAGTTAACATAAAGCCATGGCGGCATAACGGCAGTGCATGTAGAAGAATTCCGTAGTCTTATATTCAGGTATAAAGTCGATTTTGTTGTATATACTCATTTAGCAATCGATATCGTAATGCTTCAAATCATTAGTTTAACATATTTAAGTTAATAAACCTTCTTTAACGAACTGAAGTGGGCATATAGTCATGGCGGCAAAACGGCAGTGTATTTAGAAGAATTCCGTAATCTTATATTTAGGTAAAAAGTCGATTTTGTTGTATATACACATTTAGCAATCGATATCGAAATGCTTCAAATCATTAGTTTAACATAATTAAGTTAATTATCCTTCTTTACCGTATTTAAGTTATATAAAGCCATGGCAGCATAACGACAGTGCATGTAGAAGAATTCCGTAATCTTATATTTAGGTGTAAAGTCGATTTTCTTGTATATATGCATTAACCAATCGATATCAAAATGCTTCAAATAACTTGTTTAACATATTTAAGTTAATAAACCTTCTTTAACGCACTGAAGTTAACATAAAGCCATGGCGGCATAACGGCAGTGCATGTAGAAGAATTCCGTAGTCTTATATTCAGGTATTAAGTCGATTTTGTTGTATATACTCATTTAGCAATCGATATCGTAATGCTTCAAATCATTAGTTTAACATATTTAAGTTAATAAACCTCTTTAACGAACTGAAATGGGCATATAGTCATGGCGGCAAAACGGCAGTGTCGGGGTATGTCGACGTAGGGGGCCGAGTTCGAATAATTAAAAGATTATTATTTTGGGTTCAAACGTTATAAAATGTTGATTAAATAATTAATTTGGTTTATACAAATATATATGTGTGTATGTGTGCTAATATTAAAAATGAGAGTTAATACCTCTATACACTTATACATACGTATTGTTGTGATTTTAAATATGTTAATTCCTTTTTGTGTGCTGGGTATATTCCCTCGTTGTGGGTGTTTGATGATGAATTTTGGTGGATTCCTTGGTTGTCTCCGTATTGTTTTATGTAGTAGTTAGGGATTATTCTTGAGTTCACTTTGTATGGTAATTGTTCACTTGTTGTTTCGCTTGTATTCACTTGTTATATTCACTGTGTATTCCAATTGTATGTTTGCTGATCGCTACTGTTGGCGGGATAACAATAAGCCTTTTTGGTGAAAGCGCGGGAAAATCGTCTCCTTCATTCCTCCTTTTCGCCTGTTGCGTGAAGTTGGGGCGGTTTATACTCCTCTACATTACGCCTCTATTACTTTTTGTAATTTGTGGGAGTAATGCAGAGGAGTATTTGTTTGGATTAAACATCCCGGCCACCTTGCAGAATCTGCGAAATAATTGAGTATTAATAGGGTAACTGATTGGGTATTGAAAAAATTGAGATTTTTTTTTGAGTATTTATCAGCAATATACTTATGGTTAGATGGTGCCAGTAAGGATCCAGCCAAATGCTGTATTCTGCGCTACCACCGTACCATTATCGGGTTTGAATAGTCCATTTCTGATGATTTGAGGGTACACATCTGCTCCAATCTCCAACGTTATCTCCCTGTTGCTGTGGAATTGAGGGTCAGCGAGAACTAAGTGTTCAAAGCGCATTTGCACATCGTCGCTTAGATCTCGCTCATAGGCTTTTTTGGGTAGCTTGTGGGTGATAACTGCGTTACATTCCAGAGAAAACTTTGTGTCATTATTTGAGCTGATTTGTATGCTACAAATACGATACGTGTTGAGGTTTGTAATTGGCAGTTTTAAGTGTTTGACGAGTTCAGCTGCTATATTCGTGATTTTGAGGGTAGGGTTTAAAATGGCTCGAACTTTATGCCATTCACCATCGCATCTTAATCGTATCTTCAATGTGGGTACTAGGGTCTGCTTAGCCAGTAAGGATGTTAGTCGGGTCTCTATTGCAAGTGGATGTTTCTCCACAACACTGGCATCGTTGGTCGGGTATAGCCTCGGATGTCCGTGTAGGGATGAATGATGTTTCCCATGACAAACGGAACATCTATTTTTGCTTGTACATCCTTCTGTCTTGTGCGACCTGGCTAAGCAATTAACGCAGTATTGGTATTTTATTACTGCTTCGTATTTTTGTTTATATTATATGCCGAGTACGTAGCGCAAGTCACTAGACGGTGGTCTTTTTTGCATATTCCGCAAGCGACATGACGGGATGATGTGTGTTTTCTTCGATGTGAGATCGTTTTTCGTGTTGTACGATCATCACATTCCTTTTCTTCACGAATAGTGGGAAGGGTCGACTTGAAACGTTGAATACGTCGGGACATCGTTTCGTCTTCCGAAATCGGTGTGATGCTACGGGTTGCGCTGCGGGACCGGATGGTAATTGCTGAGCTCATGCGACGAGGTTTGGGTGAGTTGGTGATTGTTGGGCTCATAGAACGAGGTTTGGGTGAGTTGGTGATTGTTGGCGCCATTTCACTAAAAAAGAAGAGAAAACTTGTATGTTATTCTGTATTTAATATCACAATTTTTGTGATGGGGCGGGTTACTGTGCCTTGAGCAGTTCGGATTTCAACCACTCGTGTTTTATGGTCTAAGCCGGGGAAGACCTTTTGGATTCGACCGAGCTTCCATTCGTTGGGTGAAGTATTGTCGTTTCTTATAACGACTAAGTCGTTAACTTCAACATTACGATGTGGGTATTTCCATTTATATCGTTTGTGTAGTTCCTTAAGGTACTCTTCCTTCCATCTCTTGCAAATGTGCTGGTAGAGTATTTTTAGTTTCTGCCATCTGTTAACGATGCTCAAATTTGCATCCTCTAAATTGGGTTCGGCAGGGGTTAGCAATGGAGTACCTATAAGGAAGTGTCCTGGAGTTAGAGGTTCCAAGCTGGTTGAGTCATCACTTATGGGGCTTATGGGTCGAGAGTTTAAACAGCTTTCAATGCGGGTCAATAGGGTAGCAAATTCTTCGAACGTGAATTTTTGTAGTTTTGCGATCTTTTTTAGGTGGGTTTTTAGACTTTTTACGCCTGCTTCCCATAATCCACCCATATGTGGAGCTCCTGGTGGGTTGAAGTGCCATGAGATATTTTGATGGCTATGGAGAGATGCAATTTGAGTTTGAAGTGTATGTAAGAATTCACGCCGATCTTTAACTAGCAACTGTGAAGCTCCTATAAAGTTTGTTCCGTTGTCGGAATAAAGATTGGCGGGGCATCCACGCCTCGAGAAGAAACGAGAGAATGCTGCTAGGAAGGCTTGTGTAGTGAGATCGCTAACGGGTTCGAGATGTATTGCTTTAGTTGAGAAGCATACAAATACACATATATATCCTTTGGTGATTAGACATGCTCTCCCAGTGTAGTTTTTGATGTCATAGGGTCCAGCGAAATCGATACCAGTGTTAGCAAACGGCCGGGTTAGGATGGTTCGTTCATTTGGAAGAGCTGCCATTATTTGGGTTTGTTGAGCCTTGTTGTGTATGATGCACGTTTTGCATTGATGAATGATTGTTTTAATCAGCATCTTTGCTTTGGGTATCCAGAATTCTGTCCTTAGGAGTCGAAGAACTAGCTGATTTCCGCCGTGTAGCGTTGCTAAATGGGTAAATTGAGTTAGTAATTTTGTCATACGGCTATTATAGGGTAATAGGATAGGGTGACGCTCGTTATATGATAGTGCTGCGGAATTAGTTAATCTTCCGTCACTTCGCATAACTCCTTTAGGGTCAATGAATGGATTTAAAGTCAATAATGAACTTTTCTTATGTATTTGGGTTTTACGGGTCAATGCATCATATTCTTCTCGGAAATGTGTTTTTTGGGTTTGAATAATTAACTTCATTCGGGTTGTTTTGAACTCTTCCGGGGTTATTTCGTGGTTTAAGTAAACAATTCCTCGCCTCCTTGTTGAGGCATTTGCGCAAAACCTGAATAGGTAAGCGATAACGCGAATAGCTCTGGGGAATGAGGAAAACCTTTCTAGTATATCCTCTTGGGTGGTTATCGCAAACGTCTTAACGGGTTTGAACTCCACGGTAGTGTTGTATGTTTTCTCCGATGCTGGAAAATGCTCCTTTTCGTGTTGTAGCCATTGGGGTCCATGCCACCAGAGGTTGTAATTCAATAGATCCGTGGGTGTATATCCTCGGCTTGCCAAGTCTGCGGGATTGTCTTGGCTTTCCACATGGTTCCAATTATCGACTCCCACTTTCTCGGTGATTGCAGCTACTCGATGTGAAACGAAAGTGGTCCATGAACAGGGTGGTTTGTTTAACCAAGCAAGAACTATGGTTGAGTCAGTCCAAAAATAATTTTTATATTGAGTTAGGTGTAGTCGGGGTAGGGTAGAGTTAAAAAGGTTAGCCAGTAGAACCGCTCCGCAGAGTTCCAATCTGGGTAGGGATACGGTTTTAATGGGAGCAACTTTTGTTTTTGACACTAAGAGAGTTGTCCATATTTTGTCTCCGACTGAAACCCTTATATAAAGTGTCGCGGCATATGCTTTTTCTGAAGCATCAGAGAAACCGTGGAATTCAATGGTGGCTGTTGGGTTAAAATGGGTCCACCTGGGTATTTCAATTTTGTTTATGTTGTCGTAATCCTTTACGAAGCTGTTCCATCGATGAAGGGTGAGGGGCTTCAGGCTTTCATCCCAGTCAGTTTTATCCAGCCATATTTGTTGCATAATTATTTTTGCCGTGATTATTATTGGACTAAGCCAACCGGCTGGGTCAAACAATTTTGCTATGGCTGATAAAACTTCACGTTTGGTGTATGCGGGTTTTTTCTCCATTGCGTTGACGAGGAAGAAAAATGAATCCTTTTTGGAGTTCCATCGAATCCCCAGGGTTTTGGTGTTCTCGGGTTCCGAAAGGTTGAGTGTTTCTGTCTCTAAAAGATGATCCTGCGGAAGTCCTTTCAGAATGTGTGGTTCATTGGAGGTCCATTTTCGCAGGGCGAATCCTGGGGTCTTCAGAGCGGAAATGAGTTCATCTCGTGCTGACTTTGCCGTGGTCAGGTCATGTTCTCCAGCTAAAACATCGTCTACATACATTTCCTGGCGAAGTATTTTGGCTGCTAATGGGTGGGTTTCTTCAACATCATCGGCTAGCTTCATGAGGGTACGGATCGCTAAATACGGCGCACAATTTATGCCGAACGTGACTGTATGCAATTCGAAGTCTTCTATTGTGTCTTCTGGGGACTTCCTAAATAGTATCCTTTGGAACCGAGTGTGTTTAGGGTCTACGAGTATTTGCCGGTACATTTTCTGAATATCCGCATTAAAAACGAATTGGAAGAGTCGCCAATTTGTTATCAGAATGACAAGGTCTTTCTGTAAAGTAGGCCCGATATGTAAGACGTCATTCAAGCTTTTGTGATTTGACGTGGGGCAAGATGCGTTAAATACCACACGCAATTTCGTGGTTATACGGTCGGGTTTAATGACCGCGTGGTGTGGTAAGTAATATTGGGTCGCTTTACCAGAAGGGTCATACTCTACTTTCTTCATTTGTCCGAGTTCCAAATATTCCATGATTGCTTTGTCGTATTCTGCTTTCACTTCGGGTTTTTTAAGTAAAGCTCGTTCATTTCTGAGGAATTGGGCCAACGCTATATGTCTAGATTGCCCGATATCAATATTGTCGGGTTCTTTGAAGGGTAGGGTTACTATATAGCGCCCATCTGGATTACGACGGGTAGTTTTTTGGAAAATTTCCTCACAAATTTGGTCCGATTTGGAAACTACGGATTCCTTTGGGATTTCCTTCACCTCCCAAAAACGTGTGAGAGGACTCTCGGGATTCACTTTATTGTGAAATGATACTATGGCGGAATTTTGGGAGGGTTGAGTTATGGGTCCGGACAATATCCATCCGAATTCTGTCTCTTGAGCTAAGAGTGAACCTAGTATGTTCCTCTTTACTCCATTGAGTAAAATACTTGGATAAATATCACTGCCGATTAATATATCCACGGGTCTGGGTTTGTGAAATTGGGTGTCGGCTAAAGTGAATCCAAGATTTTTAAGACACTGCTTTGGATCTATAAGGTATGAGGGTAAATTATCAGTTAGGCTATTTAATATAAATGCCTGTGCTGATAGCTTATAATTTGTATTTAAGGGTGAGCAAAGCGTGATTTCACAAATGTTCGTTGGTGTTGCTGAAACTGCATTGTTTAGTCCGGTCACTTGGGCTGATACAGAGTGGGTGGGTATATCCAAGCTTCTCTGAAGTCTTCGAGATATAAATGTGGCTTCCGATCCTGAATCAATAAGGGCTCTCGCGGAATATCGCTGGCCATTATGTTCTATTTGAACCATTGCAGTACCGAGTAATATCTGCTTCCTACTTGGGTTGGGTGGGTCTTGGGTTGATGATATAGTGGACTGTATAGTTGTAGTGTAGGCTTGCCGATTTGTATTTGTGCTTTGGGTGGGTAGTGCGGTACTTGAAGCGTTTTCATGGTTCGAACTAGTGACGTTTGGTATTTCCGGAGTGGATTCAGGTCGAAAGCTGGATTCTCTGTGTATCAGAGTATTGTGTTTTTTGTGACACTTACGACACGAGAATTTACTCACACAGTTCTTGTAGCTGTGTGATATGGCCAAGCAGTTATAGCAATAACCATATTTTTTGATTGTGGAGATACGTGACTCCACATTCATTGCGAGAAATTTGGGACATTCTCGAATAGGGTGCTGCTTTTTACAGAGCTTACAGCTTTCTGTATCTGTATTATGTTGAGTAAAGTTGAAATTACTATTTCTTTGGGTATTAGAGGGTCTAGCAATTGGCGTTTCAACCACGTTTGCATGAAAAGTGTTGTATTTCTTTTCATCTGTTCTTTTAATTGCACCGGTGTGGAATGGGGGTAATTTTGCTACTGAAGCTTTGAAGTTTCCAACAGATTCGAGGGTTTTGTATTTGTGGGTTAAAAAACTGTCGAAATTTGACCACGTCGGTATATCTGAATTATCAGCTAGGGTATATTCAAACATTTCGAGAGTTTGTTTAGGTAGTTTGGAACTACAAAGATATATTAATATCGGATCCCAGCTTTGTGTGTCAATCTCAAGATTGTGTAAATTGGTTAAAACGTTATTGACCGAACGTTGTAAGCTTTTTATAGCACAACCTGTTTCCTGAGTTACTTGGGGTAGGTTAAAAAAGGTCTTTAATTGGGTGTTTACCTGCAACCTCTTATTTTCGTATTGGTCGACTAAATTTTTCCAGGCGAGTATGAAACCATCATTTGTTAGGGGTGCGTTTTGAATAACCTCTCTTGCTTCTCCTCGGGTCTTCTGAGTAAGGTGAAAGAGTCTTTCAACGTTACTAATCCTTGGGTTACGGATATACAGGGCTGTAAACATATCCCGAAAGGTGGGCCAAGTTGTGTAATCTCCGTAAAAGATGTCGGTGTCGCATGGTGGAAGGTGAACTGCAGGAGCGAAATCCATCATTGTGGCTTCTGAAGTCCTTTCCTTAATGGGTTGGGTTGACACTTGTGTTTTACGCGCATCTACATCTTCGTTGATGGAAGCTAAGCAAGAGAGGTACATTTGATAACTTTTTTGATATTTTTCTTTCACTTTAAAGAAATCGATGGTTTTATGACTTTCGCGAGAAATTCTTCTGATCGCATCGTATGAGTGCTTTGCTTTTTCATAGAGCGAATTTAGTTCGACCCTTTTAATTTCTAGGGTATAGACCGAATCATCTTCACTTTGGGTCTGAAGATGGTCTTCCACGAATTCAATCAAATCTGTTGTTGTGATTTTGAAATCCTCCATTTCCATTTTTGGGTAAAATATCTTTGATTTTTGGGTTAAATGAGAAAATGAGTCGCGTAGGGTTACGAAAATGTAAGAAAACAAACTTTAAAAAACTTTTGTATAGTGATTTATTTATTTTCAAAATTTCAAATTAATTGGCTTGTTCTTATCTCGATGGTGTCCGATTGTTAATGTTGATGCGAAATTATTAAATTTCCGATGAATCGTAGAAAAAAATAGATAAATAAAAAATTTGCAGGGTTTCGCACTTTTTCCTACTGGGTCACCTTTTTAATTTCCTACTGGGTAATTGTCTTTTGACGCGCTGTTCGCCAACAAATTTTGTCACCAACAAATATAAACGAATGGGTGCGCTATTCGTATGCAGGTATGTAGCGGCGGGTGTATATTTATTTATATATATAATTTGAGTTCAACGAGAAGAATGCAATAGCCGACGGCAAATTATATGCATATATTTTATTATTGCACTTCTTCTCTTGGGTAAGTATATGTAAATATGTGTATATACATATAATTAAATAGTGCAGATCAAATTTTTGTTAACCCAATAAAACAAATAAATTGTGCTTAAGTCGGTTTAAGGACACAATTTTGCAATTGGGTGTTTTTTAACAATTTTTTGATTTGCACTTTATATTGTATTATTATAATATATTTAGAAATATATGGGTCGCACTTACAAATTTTTTCCGGTTTGTTAATTTCGGTTTGTTTTTGTTTTTATTTACTTGCTGGGGTATTTGTTGCTTCAGCGTGTAGAGTTTTTGTTTGTTGGGTGCACTCTTTTAAAACCTTCAGGTTGGGTTGTGGAATTCCAACGATGATATTGTTGTTAAAATTCCCACGAAGTCTTTTTCTTTTACTTATCCGGCTCGAAGGACCAAAAATGTCGGGGTATGTCGACGTAGGGGGCCGAGTTCGAATAATTAAAAGATTATTATTTTGGGTTCAAACGTTATAAAATGTTGATTTAATAATTAATTTGGTTTATACAAATATATATGTGTGTATGTGTGCTAATATTAAAAATGAGAGTTAATACCTCTATACACTTATACATACGTATTGTTGTGATTTTAAATATGTTAATTCCTTTTTGTGTGCTGGGTATATTCCCCCGTTGTGGCTGTTTGATGATGAATTTTGGTGGATTCCTTGGTTGTCTCCGTATTGTTTCATGTAGTAGTTAGGGATTATTCTTGAGTTCACTTTGTATGGTAATTGTTCACTTGTTGTTTCGCTTGTATTCACTTGTTATATTCACTGTGTATTCCAATTGTATGTTTGCTGATCGCTGCTGTTGGCGGGATAACAATAAGCCTTTTTGGTGAAAGCGCGGGAAAATCGTCTCCATCATTCCTCCTTTTTCGCCTGTTGCGTGAAGTTGGGGCGGTTTATACTCCTCTACATTACGCCTCTATTACTTTTTGTAATTTGTGGGAGTAATGCAGAGGAGTATTTGTTTGGATTAAACAGGCAGTGTATTTAGAAGAATTCCGTAATCTTATATTTAGGTATAAAGTCGATTTTCTTGTATATACACATTCAGTAATCGATATCGAAATGCTTCACATCATTAGTTTTACATATTTAAGTTAATAAACCTTCTTTATCTTACTGAAGTGTATATAAAGCCTTAACGGTATAACGGCCGTGCATTTGGAAAAATTCCGTAATCTTATATTTAGGTAAAAAGTCGATTTTGTTGTATATACACATATAGCAATCGATATCGAAATGCTTCAAATCATTAGTTTAACATATTTGAGTTAATAAACCTTCTTTAACGAACTAAAGTTGGCATATTGGCAGTGCATTTAGAAGAATTCCGTAATCTTATATTTAGGTATAAAGTCGAATTTTTGTATAAACACATTTAGCACTCGATATCGAAATGCTTCAAATCATTAGTTTAACATATTTAAGTTAATTAACCTTCTTTATCTTACTGAAGTCTACATAAAGCCTTGACGGCATAACGGCCGTGCATTTGGAAGAATTCCATAAACTCATATTTAGGTAAAAAGTCGATTTTGTTGTATATACACATTAGCAATCGATATCGA
>CM050324.1:10453413-10468923 GCA_027475135.1 Bactrocera correcta | reverse complement strand
TCCGTAATTTATATTTTGTATGTAGTCGATTTTCTTGTATATACACATTTAGCAATCGTATGAAATGCTTCAATCATTAGTTTAACATATTTAAGTTATAAACCTTCTTTACTACTGAAGTTACATAAAGCCTACGGATAACGGCAGCATGGAAGAATTCCGTATCTTATATTTGGTATAGTCGATTTTTTGTATATACCATTTAGCAATCGTATGAAATGCTTCAATCATTAGTTTAACATATTTAAGTTATAACTTCTTTTCTACTGAAGTTACATAAAGCCATGCGGAAACGGCAGTGCATTTGGAAGAATTCCGTATCTTATATTTAGGTATAAGTCGATTTTTTGTAATACCATTTAGCAATCGTAGAAATGCTTCAATCATTAGTTTAACATATTTAAGTTATAACTTCTTACTACTGAAGTTACATAAAGCCATACGGAACGGCAGTGCATTTGGAAGAATTCCGTATCTTATATTTAGGTATAAGTCGATTTTTTGTATATACCATTTAGCAATCGTATGAAATGCTTCAAATCATTAGTTTAACATATTTAAGTTATAACTTCTTTACTACTGAAGTTACTAAAGCTAACGGTATAACGGCCGTGCATTTGGAAGAATTCCGTAACTTATATTTAGGTAAAAGTCGATTTTGTTGTATATACTCATTTAGCAATCGATATCGAAATGCTTCAAATCATTAGTTTAACATATTTAAGTTAATAAAGCTTCTTTTACGCACTGAAGTTAACATAAAGCCGTGGCGGCATAACGGCAGTGCATGCAGAAGAATTCCGTAATCTTATATTTAGGTATATAGTCGATTTTCTTGTATATACACATTTAGCAATCGCTAATGAAATGCTTCAATCATTAGTTTAACATATTTAAGTTATTTAACCTTCTTTATCTTACTGAAGTTTACATAAAGCCATAACGGTATAACGGCAGTGCATTTGAAGAATTCCGTAATCTTATATTTAGGTATACAGTCGATTTTGTTGTATATACTCATTTAGCAATCGATATCGAAATGCTTCAATTCATTAGTTTAACATATTTAAGTTAATAAAGCTTCTTTTACGCACTGAAGTTAACATAAAGCCATGGCGGCATAACGGCAGTGCATTTGGAAGAATTCCGTAATCTTATATTTAGGTATAAAGTCGATTTTGTTGTATATACACATTTAGCAATCGATATGAAATGCAAATCATTAGTTTAACATATTTAAGTTAATAAACTTCTTTACGACTGAAGTTAACATAAAGCCATAACGGCATAACGGCGTGCATCTAGAAGAATTCCGTAATCTTATATTTATGTATAAAGTCGATTTTTTGTATATACACATTTAGCAATCGATATCGAAATGCTTCAAATCATTAGTTTAACATATTTAAGTTAATAAACTTCTTTACGAACTGAAGTTAACATAAAGCCATGGCGGCATAACGGCAGTGCATGCTAGAAGAATTCCGTAATCTTATATTTATGTATAAAGTCGACTTTTTTGTATATACTCATTTAGCAATCGATATCGAAATGCTTCAATTCATTAGTGTAACATATTTAAGTTAATAAACCTTCTTTAACGAACGGAAGTTAACATAAAGCCATAACGGCATAACGGCAGTGCATTTAGAAGAATTCCGTAATGTTATAATTTTATATTTAGGCATAAAGTCGATTTTCTTGTATATACACATTTAGCAATCGATATCGAAATGCTTCAAATCATTAGTTTAACATATTTAAGTTAATAAACCTTCTTTAACGAACTGAAGTTAACATAAAGCCATAACGGCATAACGGCCGTGCATGCAGAAGAATTCCGTAATCTTATATTTAGGTATATAGTCGATTTTCTTGTATATACACATTTAGCAATCGCTAATGAAATGCTTCAAATCATTAGTTTAACATATTTAAGTTATTTAACCTTCTTTATCTTACTGAAGTTTACATAAAGCCATAACGGTATAACGGCAGTGCATTTGGAAGAATTCCGTAATCTTATATTTAGGTATAAAGTCGATTTTGTTGTATATACGCATTTAGCAATCGATATCGAGAAGCTTCAACTCATTAGTTTAAAATATTTAAGTTAATAAAACTTCTTTATCTTACTGAAGTTAACATAAAGCCATAACGGTATAACGGCCGTGCATTTGGAAGAATTTCGTAAACTTATATTTAGGTAAAAAGTCGATTTTGTTGTATATACTCATTTAGCAATCGATATCGAAATGCTTCAAATCATTAGTTTAACATATTTAAGTTAATGAACTTTGTTTAGCTTACTGAAGTCTACACAGAGACTACGGAATTCTTCCAAATGCACTGCCGTCATGCCGCCGTGGCTATATGCCAACTTCAGATCGTTAAAGAAGGTTTATTAACTTAAATATGTTAAGCTAATGAGATGAAGCATCTCGATATCGATTGCTAAATGTTTATACACAACAAAATCGACTTTATACCTAAATATAAGATAACGGAATTCTTCTACATGCACTGCCGTTATGCCGCCATGGCTTTATTCCAACTTCAGTTCGTTAAAGAAGGTTTATTAACTTAAATATGTTAAACTAATGAGTTGAAGCATCTCGATATCGATTGCTAAATGTGTATATACAACAAAATCGACTTTATGCCTAAATATAAGATTACGGAATTCTTCTAAATGCACTGCCGTTATGCCGCCATGGCTTTATATCAACTTCAATACGTTAAAGAAGGTTAATTAACTTAAATATGTTAAGCTAATGAGTTGAAGCATTTTGATATCGCTTGCTAAATGTGTATATACAAGAAAATCGACTTTATACCTAAATATAAGATTACGGAATTCTTCTAAATGCACTGCCGTTATGCCGCCATGGCTATATGCCAACTTCAGATCGTTAAAGAAGGTTTATTAACTTAAATATGTTAAGCTAATGAGTTGAAGCATCTCGATATCGATTGCTAAATGTGTATGTACAACAAAAGCGACTTTATACCTAAATATAAGATAACGGAATTCTTCTACATGCACTGTGGTTATGCCGCCATGGCTTTATTCCAACTTCAGTTCGTTAAAGAAGGTTTATTAACTTAAATATTTTAAACTAATGGTTTCAAACATTTCGATATCGATTGCTAAATGTGTAAATACAAGCAAATCGACTTTATACCTAAATATAAAATTTTAACATTACGGAATTCTTCTAAATGCACTGCCGTTATGCCGCCATGGCTTTATATCAACTTCAATACGTTAAAGAAGGTTAATTAACTTAAATATGATAAACTAGTGAGTTGAAGCATCTCGATATCGCTTTCTAAATGTGTATATACAAGAATATCGGTACTAAATGTTTACATAAAACAAAATCGACTTTATACCTAAATATAAGATTACGGAATTCTTCTAAATGCACTGCCTTTATGCCGCCATGGCTTTATATCAACTTCAGTAAGATAAAGAAGTTAATTAACTTAAATATGTTAAACTAATGATTTGAAACATTTCGATATCGCTTGCTAAATGTGTATATACAAGAAAATCGACTTTATACCTAAATAAAAGATTACGGAATTCTTCTACATGCACTGCCGTTATGCCGTCATGGCTTTATGCCAACTTCAGCTCGTTAAAGAAGGTTTATTAACTTAAATATGTTAAACTAATGAGTTGAAGCATTTCGATATCGCTTGCTAAATGTGTATATACAACAAAATCGACTTTATACCTAAATATAAGATTACGGAATTCTTCTAAATGCACTGCCGTTATGCCGCCATGGCTTTATATCAACATACGTTAAAGAAGGTTAATTAACTTAAATATGTTAAACTAATGATTTAAAGCATTTCGATATCGCTTGCTAATTGTGTATATACAAGAAAATCGACTTTATACCTAAATATAGCATAACGGAATTCTTCTACATGCACTGCCGTTATGCCGCCATGGCTTTATGCCAACTTCAGTTCGTTAAAGAAGGTTTATTAACTTAAATATGTTAAACTAATGAGTTGAAGCATTTCGATATCGCTTGCTAATTGTGTATATACAACAAAAACCGACTTTATACCTAAATATAAGATAACGGAATTCTTTTAAATGCACTGCCGTTATGCCGTTAAGGCTTTATGTAGACTTCAGTAAGATAGAGAGGTTTAATTAACTTAAATATGTTAAACTAATGATTTGAAGCATTTCGATATCGATTACTTAATATGTAAATACAAGAAAATCGACTTTATACCTAAATAGAAGATTACGGAATTCTTCTAAATGCACTGCCGTAATACCGCCGTGGCTATATGCCAAATTCAGATCGTTAAAGAAATATTAAATTAAATATGTTAAGCTAATGAGTCGAACCGTCTCGATATCGATTGCTAAATGTGTATATACAAGAAAATCGACTTCATACCTAAATATAAGATTATGGAATTCTTCCAAATGCACTGCCGTTATACCGTAATGGCTTAAGGTAAACTTCAGTAGGATAAAGAAGGTTAATTAACTTAAATATGTTAAAGTAATGATTTGAGGCATTTCAATATCGCTTGCTAAATGTGTATATAAAAGAAAATCGAATTTACACCTAAATATAAGATAACGGAATTCTTCTAAATGAACTGCTCGCTTGCTAAATGTGTATATACAAGAAAATCGAATTTATATTTAATATGAGATAACGGAATTCTTCTACATGCACTGCCGTAATGCCGCCGTGGCTATATGCCAACTTCAGATCGTTAAAGAAGGTTTATTAACTTAAATATGTTAAGCTAATGAGTTGAAGCATTTCGATATCGATTGCTAATGTGTATGTACAACAAAAGCGACTTTATACCTAAATATAAGATAACGGAATTCTTCTACATGCACTGTGGTTATGCCGCCATGGCTTTATTCCAACTTCAGTTCGTTAAAGAAGGTTTATAAACTTACATATGTTAAACTAATGAGTTAAAGCATCTCGATATCGCCTGCTAAATGTGTATATACAAGAAAGTCGATTTTTACCTAAATATAAGATAACAGAATTCTTCTACATGCACTGCCGTTATGCCGCCATGGCTTTATGCCAACTTCAGTTCGTTAAAGAGGGTTTATTAACTTAAATATGTTAAGCTAATGAGTCGAAGCATCTCGATATCGCTTGCTAAATGTGTATATACAACAAAATCGACTTTATACCTAAATATAAGATTACGGAATTCTTCTAAATGCACTGCCGTTATGTCGCCATGGCTTTATATCAACTTCAATACGTTAAAGAAGGTTAATGAACTTAAATATGTTAAACTAATGATTTGAAGCATTTCGATATGGCTTGCTAAATGTGTATATACAAGAAAATCGACTTTATACCTAAATATAAGATTACGGAATTCTTCTAAATGCACTGCCGTTATGCCGCCATGGCTTTATATCAACTTCAATACGTTAAAGAAGGTTAATTAACTTAAATATGTTAAACTAATGATTTGAAGCATTTCGATATCGCTTGCTAAATGTGTATATACAACAAAATCGACTTTATACCTAAATATAAGATAACGGAATTCTTCTACATGCACTGCCGTTATGTCGCCATGGCTTTATATCAACTTCAATACGTTAAAGAAGGTTAATTAACTTAAATATGTTAAACTAATGATTTGAAGCATTTCGATATCGCTTGCTAAATGTGTATATACAACAAAATCGACTTTATACCTAAATATAAGATAACGAAATTCTTCTACATGCACTGCCGTTATGTCGCCATGACTTTATGCCAACTTCAGTTCGTTAAAGAAGGTTAATTAACTTAAATATGTTAAACTAATGGTTTGAAGCATTTCGATATCGCTTGCTAAATGTGTATATACAAGTAAATCGACTTTATACCTAAATAAAAGATAACGGAATTCTTCTACATGCACTGCCAGTATACCGGTAAGGCTTTATGTAGACTTCAGTAAGCTAAAAAATGTTTATTAACTTAATATGTTAAACTAATGATTTGAAGCATTTCGATATCGATATCTAAATGTGTATATAAAAGAAAATCGACGTTATACCTAAATAAAAGATTACGGAATTCTTCTAAATGCACTGCCGTTATGCCGCCATGGCTTTATATCAACTTGAATACGTTAAAGAAGGTTTGTTAACTTAAATATGTTAAACTAATGAGTTGAAGCATCTCGATATCGATTGCTAAATGTGTATATAAAAGAAAATCGACTTTATACCTAAATAAAAGATTGCGGAATTCTTCTACATGCACTGCCGTAATGCCGCCGTGGCTATATGCCAACTTCAGATCGTTAAAGAAGGTTTATTAACTTAAATATGTTAAGCTAATGAGTTGAAGCATCTCGATATCGATTGCTAAATGTGTATGTACAACAAAAGCGACTTTATACCTAAATATAAGATAACGGAATTCTTCTACATGCACTGTGGTTATGCCGCCATGGCTTTATTCCAACTTCAGTTCGTTAAAGAAGGTTTATTAACTTAAATATTTTAAACTAATGGTTTCAAACATTTCGATATCGATTGCTAAATGTGTAAATACAAGCAAATCGACTTTATACCTAAATATCAAATTTTAACATTACGGAATTCTTCTAAATGCACTGCCGTTATGCCGCCATGGCTTTATATCAACTTCAATACGTTAAAGAAGGTTAATTAACTTAAATATGATAAACTAATGATTTGAAGCATTTCGATATCGATTGCTAAATGAGTGTATACAAGAAAATCGAATTCATACCTAAATATAAGATAACGGGATTCTTCTAAATGCACTGCCGTTATACCGTTAAGGCTTTATGTAGACTTCAGTAAGCTAAAAAATGTTTATTAACTTAATATGTTAAACTAATGATTTGAAGCATTTCGATATCGATATCTAAATGTGTATATAAAAGAAAATCGACTTTATACCTAAATAAAAGATTACGGAATTCTTCTACATGCACTGCCGTAATGCCGCCGTGGCTATATGCCAACTTCAGATCGTTAAAGAAGGTTACTTAAGTTAAATATGTTAAACTAATGAGTTGAAGCATCTCGATATCGCTTTCTAAATGTGTATATACAAGAATATCGGTACTAAATGTTTACATAAAACAAAATCGACTTTATACCTAAATATAAGATTACGGAATTCTTCTAAATGCACTGCCTTTATGCCGCCATGGCTTTATATCAACTTCAGTAAGATAAAGAAGTTAATTAACTTAAATATGTTAAACTAATGATTTGAAGCATTTCGATATCGCTTGCTAAATGTGTATATACAAGAAAATCGACTTAATACCTAAATAAAAGATTACGGAATTCTTCTACATGCACTGCCGTTATGCCGCCATGGCTTTATGCCAACTTCAGCTCGTTAAAGAAGGTTTATTAACTTAAATATGTTAAACTAATGAGTTGAAGCATTTCGATATCGCTTGCTAAATGTGTATATACAACAAAATCGACTTTATACCTAAATATAAGATTACGGAATTCTTCTAAATGCACTGCCGTTATGCCGCCATGGCTTTATATCAACATACGTTAAAGAAGGTTAATTAACTTAAATATGTTAAACTAATGATTTAAAGCATTTCGATATCGCTTGCTAATTGTGTATATACAAGAAAATCGACTTTATACCTAAATATAGCATAACGGAATTCTTCTACATGCACTGCCGTTATGCCGCCATGGCTTTATGCCAACTTCAGTTCGTTAAAGAAGGTTTATTAACTTAAATATGTTAAACTAATGAGTTGAAGCATTTCGATATCGCTTGCTAATTGTGTATATACAACAAAAACCGACTTTATACCTAAATATAAGATAACGGAATTCTTTTAAATGCACTGCCGTTATGCCGTTAAGGCTTTATGTAGACTTCAGTAAGATAGAGAGGTTTAATTAACTTAAATATGTTAAACTAATGATTTGAAGCATTTCGATATCGATTACTTAATATGTAAATACAAGAAAATCGACTTTATACCTAAATAGAAGATTACGGAATTCTTCTAAATGCACTGCCGTAATACCGCCGTGGCTATATGCCCAAAATTTAGATCGTTAAAGAAGGTATATTAAATTAAATATGTTAAGCTAATGAGTCGAACCGTCTCGATATCGATTGCTAAATGTGTATATACAAGAAAATCGACTTCATACCTAAATATAAGATTATGGAATTCTTCCAAATGCACTGCCGTTATACCGTAATGGCTTAAGGTAAACTTCAGTAGGATAAAGAAGGTTAATTAACTTAAATATGTTAAAGTAATGATTTGAGGCATTTCAATATCGCTTGCTAAATGTGTATATAAAAGAAAAACGAATTTACACCTAAATATAAGATAACGGAATTCTTCTAAATGAACTGCTCGCTTGCTAAATGTGTATATACAAGAAAATCGAATTTATATTTAATATGAGATAACGGAATTCTTCTACATGCACTGCCGTAATGCCGCCGTGGCTATATGCCAACTTCAGATCGTTAAAGAAGGTTTATTAACTTAAATATGTTAAGCTAATGAGTTGAAGCATCTCGATATCGATTGCTAATGTGTATGTACAACAAAAGCGACTTTATACCTAAATATAAGATAACGGAATTCTTCTACATGCACTGTGGTTATGCCGCCATGGCTTTATTCCAACTTCAGTTCGTTAAAGAAGGTTTATAAACTTACATATGTTAAACTAATGAGTTAAAGCATCTCGATATCGATTGCTAAATGTGTATATACAACAAAATCGGCTTTGTACCTAAATATAAGATTACGGAATTCTTCTAAATGCACTGTCCTTATGCCGCCATGGCTTTATATCACCTTCATTACGCTAAAGAAGGTTAATTATTTAAAATATGTTAAACTAATGGTTTGAAGCATTTCGATATCGCTTGCTAAATGTGTATATACAAGAAAGTCGACTTTATACCTAAATATAGGATAAAGGAATTCTTCTACATGCACTACCCTTATGCCGCCATGGCTTTATGCCAACTTCAGTTCATTTAAGAAGGGTTATTAACTTAAATATGTTAAACTAATGAGTTGAAGCATTTCGATATCCTTGCTAATTGTGCATATACAACAAAAACCGACTTTATACCTAAATATAAGATAACGGAATTCTTCTAAATGCACTGCCGTTATGCCGTTAAGGCTTTATGTAGACTTCAGTAAGATAGAGAGGGTGAATTAACTTAAATATGTTAAACTAATGATTTGAAGCATTTCGATATCGATTACTTAATATGTAAATACAAGAAAATCGACTTTATACCTAAATAGAAGATTACGGAATTCTTCTAAATGCACTGCCGTAATACCGCCGTGGCTATATGCAAATTCAGATCGTTAAAGAAGGTATATTAAATTAAATATGTTAAGCTAATGAGTCGAACCATCGCGATATCGATTGCTAAATGTGTATATACAAGAAAATCGGCTTCATACCTAAATATTGGATTATAGAATTCTTCCAAATGCACTGCCGTTATACCGTAATGGCTTTAGGTAAACTTCAGTAGGATAAAGAAGGTTAATTAACTTAAATATGTTAAACTAATGATTTGAAGCATTTCGATATCGCTTGCTAAATGTGTATATACAAGAAAATAGAATTTACACCTAAATATAAGATAGCGGAATTCTTCTAAATGAACTGCTCGCTTGCTAAATGTGTATATACAAGAAAATCGAATTTATATTTAATATGAGATAACGGAATCCTTCTAAATGCACTGCCGTTATACCGGTAAGGCTTTATGTAGACTTCAGTAAGATAAAGAAGTTAATTAACTGAATGTGTTAAACTAATGAGTTGAAGCATTTCGATATCGATTGCTAAATGTGTATATACAACAAAATCGACTTTATACCTAAATATAAGATTACGGAATTCTTCCAAATGCACCGCCGTTATACCGTTATGGCTTTATGTAAACTTCAGTAAGATAAAGAAGGTTAATTAACTTAAATATGTTAAACTAATGATTTGAAGCATTTCGTTATCGATTGCTAAATATGCATATAAAAGAAAATCGACTTATACCTAAATATAAGATTACGGAATTCTTCTAAATGCACTGCCGTTATGCCGCCATGGCTTTATATCAACTTCAATACGTTAAATATGGTTAATTAACTTAAATATGTTAAACTAATGAATGAAGCATTTCGATATCGCTTGCTAAGTGTGTATATACAAGAAAATCGAATTTATACCTAAATATAAGATAACGGAATTCTTCTAAATGCACTGCCGTTATGCCGTTAAGGCTTTATGTAGACTTCAGTAAGAGAGAGAGGGTTAATTGACTTAAATATGTTAATCTAATGATTTGAAGCATTTCGATATCGATTCCTAAATATGTAAATACAAGAAAATCGACTTTATACATAAATAGAAAATTACGGAATTCTTCTAAATGCACTGCCGTTATGCCGCCATGGCTTTATATCAACTTCAATACGTTAAAGAAGGTTAATTAACTTAAATATGTTAAACTAATGATTTGAAGCATTTCGATATCGCTTGCTAAATGTGTATATACAACAAAATCGCCTTTATACCTAAATATAAGATTACGGAATTCTTCTAAATGCACTGTTCTTATGCCGCCATGGCTTTATATCAACTTCGTTACGCTAAAGAAGGTTAATTATTTTAAATATGTTAAACTAATGGTTTGAGGCATTTCGATATCGATTGTTAAATGTGTAAATACAAGAAAATCGACTTTATACCTAAATATAAAATTATAACATTACGGAATTCTTCCAAATGCATTGCCGTTATGCCGCCATGGCTTTATATTAACTGCAATACGTTAAAGAAGATTAATTAACTTAAATATGTTAAACTAATGTTTTGAAGCATTTCGATATCGCTTGCTAAATGTGTATATACAAGAAAATCGAATTTATACCTAAATATAAGATAACGGGATTCTTCTAAATGCACTGCCGTTATAACGTTAAGGCTTTATGTAGACTTCAGTAAGCTAAAAAACGTTTATTAACTTAATATGTTAAACCAATGATTTGAAGCATTTCGATATCGATATCTAAATGTGTATATAAAAGAAAATCGACGTTATACCTAAATAAAAGATTACAGAATTCTTCTACATGCACTGCCGTAATGCCGCCGTGGCTATATGCCAACTTCAGATCGTTAAAGAAGGTTAATTAACTTAAATATGTTAAGCTAATGAGTTAAAGCATCTCGATATCGATTGCTAAATGTGTATATACAACAAAATCGACTTTATACCTAAATATAAGATAACGGACTTCTTCTACATGCACTGTGGTTATGCCGCCATGGCTTTATTTCAACTTCAGTTCGTTAAAAAGGTTTATTAACTTAAATATGTTAAACTAATGAGTTGAAGCATCTCGATATCGATTGCTAAATGTGTATATAAAAGAAAATCGACTTTATACCTAAATATAAGATTACGGAATTCTTCTACATGCACTGCCGTAATGCCGCCGTGGCTATATGCCAACTTCAGATCGTTAAAGATGGTTTATTAACTTAAATATGTTAAGCTAATGAGTTGAAGCATCTCGATATCGATTGCTAATGTGTATGTACAACAAAAGCGACTTTATACCTAAATATAAGATAACGGAATTCTTCTACATGCACTGTGGTTATGCCGCCATGGCTTTATTCCAACTTCAATTCGTTAAAGAAGGTTAATTAACTTTAATATGGTAAACTAGTGATTTGAAGCATATCGATATCGCTTGCTAAATGTGTATATACAAGAAAATCGACTTTATACCTAAATATAAGATAACGGAATTCTTTTAAATGCACTGCCGTTATACCGTTAAGGCTTTATGTAGACTTCAGTAAGCTAAAAAATGTTTATTAACTTAATATGTTAAACTAATGATTTGAAGCATTTCGATATCGATATCTAAATGTGAATATAAAAGAAAATCGACTTTATATACCTAAATAAAAGATTACGGAATTCTTCTAAATGCACTGCCGTAATGCCGCCGTGGCTATTTGCCAACTTCAGATCGTTAAAGAAGCTTTATTAACTTAAATATGTTAAGCTAATGAGTTGAAGCATCTCGATATCGCTTGCTAATTGTGTATATACAACAAAAACCGACTTTATACCTAAGTATAGGATAACGGAATTCTTCTACATGCACTGCCGGTATGCCGCCATGGCTTTATGCCAACTTCAGTTCGTTAAAGAAGGTTTATTAACTTAACTATGTTAAACTAATGAGTTGAAGCATTTCGATATCGCTTGCTAATTGTGTATATACAACAAAAACCGACTTTCTACCTAAATGTAAGATAACGGAATTCTTTTAAATGCACTGCCGTTATGCCGTTAAGGCTTTATGTAGACTTCAGTAAGATAGAGAGGGTTAATTAACTTAAATATGTTAAACTAATGATTTGAAGCATTTCGATATCGATTACTTAATATGTAAATACAAGAAAATCGAATTTATACCTAAGTAGAAGATTACGGAATTCTTCTAAATGCACTGCCGTAATACCGCCGTGGCTATATGCCAAATTTAGATCGTTAAAGAAGGTATATTAACTTAAATATGTTAAGCAAATGAGTCGAACCATCTCGATATATATTTAATTATTTTAAATATGTTAAACTAATGGTTTGAAGCATTTCGATATCGATTGCTAAATGTGTAAATACAAGAAAATCGACTTTATACCTAAATATAAAATTATAACATTACGGAATTCTTCCAAATGCACTGCCGTTATGCCGCCATGGCTTTATATCAACTGCAATACGTTAAAGAAGGTTAATTAACTTAAATATGTTAAACTAATGATTTGAAGCATTTCGATATCCCTTGCTAAATGTGTATATACAAGAAAATCGAACTTATACCTAAATATAAGATAACGGGATTCTGCTAAATGCACTGACGTTATACCGTTAAGGCTTTATGTAGACTTCAGTAAGCTAAAAAATGTTTATTAACTTAATATGTTAAACTAATGATTTGAAGCATTTCGATATCGATATCTAATTGTGTATATAAAAGAAAATCGACCTTATACCTAAATAAAAGATTACGGAACTCTTCTACATGCACTGCCATAATGCCGCCGTGGCTATATGCCAACTTCAGATCGTTAAAGAAGGTTTATTATCTTAAATATGTTAAGCTAATGAGTTGAAGCATCTCGGTATCGATTGCTAAATGTGTATATACAACAAAATCGACTTTATACCTAAATATAAGATAACGGAATTCTTCTACATGCACTGCCGTTATGCCGCCATGGCTTTATGCCAACTTCAGTTCGTTAAAGAAGGTTTATTAACTTAAATATGTTAAACTAATGAGTTGGAGCATCTCGATAACGATTGCTAAATGTGTATATACGAGAAAATCGACTTTATACCTAAATATAAGATAACGGAATTCTTCTAAATGCACTGCCGTTATGCCGCCATGGCTTTATGCCAACTTCAGTTCGTTAAATAAGGTTTATTAACTTAAATATGTTAAACTAATGAGTTGAAGCATTTCGATATCGCTTGCTAAATGTGTATATACAACAAAGTCGACTTTATACCTAAATATAAGATTACGGAATTCTTCTAAATGCACTGCCGTTATGCCGCCATGGCTTTATATCAACTTCAATACGTTAAAGAAGGTTAATTAACTTTAATATGTTAAACTAATGATTTGAAGCATTTCGATATCACTTGCTTAATGTGTATATACGAGAAAATCGACTTTATAACTAAATATAAGATAACGGAGTTCTTCTACATGCATTGCCGTTACGCCGTTTAGGCTATATGTAGACTTCAGTAAGCTAAAAAATGTTTATTAACTTAATATGTTAAACTAATGATTTGAAGCATTTCGATATCGATATCTAAATGTGTATATAAAAGAAAATCGACCTTAGACCTAAATAAAAGATTACGGAATTCTTCTACATGCACTGCCTTAATGCCGCCGTGGCTATATGCCAACTTCAGATCGTTAAAGAAGGTTTATTAACTTAAATATGTTAAACTAATGAGTTGAAGCATCTCGATATCGATTGCTAAATGTGTATATACAACAAAATCGACTTTATACCTAAATATAAGATAACGGAATTCTTCTAAATGCACTGCCGTTATGCCGCCATGGCTTTATATCAACTTCAATACGTTAAAGAAGGTTAATTATCTTAAATATGTTAAACTAATGATTTGAAGCATTTCGATATCGCTTGCTAAATGTGTATATAAGATAACGGAATTCTTCTACATGCACTGCCGTTATGCCGCCATGGCTTTATATAAACTTCAATACGTTAAAGAAGGTTAATTAACTTAAATATGTTAAACTTATGATTTAAAACATTTCGATATCGCTTGCTAAATGTGTATATACAAGAAAATCGATTTTATACCTAAATATAGGATAACGGAATTCTTCTACATGCACTGCCGTTATGCCGCCATGGCTTTAGGCCAACTTCAGTTCGTTAAAGAAGGTTTATTAACTTAACTATGTTAAACTAATGAGTTGAAGCATTTCGATATCGCTTGCTAATTGTGTATATACAACAAAAACCGACTGTATACCTAAATATAAGATAACGGAATTCTTTTAAATGCACTGCCGTTATGCCGTTAAGGCTTTATGTAGACTTCAGTAAGATAGAGAGGGTTAATTAACTTAAATATGTTAAACTAATGATTTGAAGCATTTCGGTGTCGATTGCTAAATGTGTATATACAAGAAAATCGACTTTATACCTAAATAGAAGATTACGGAATTCTTCTAAATGCACTGCCGTAATACCGCCGTGGCTATATGCCAAATTTAGATCGTTAAAGAAGGTATATTAACTTAAATATGTTAAGCAAATGAGTCGAACCATCTCGATATATATTTAATTATTTTGAATATGTTAAACTAATGGTTTGAAGCATTTCGATATCGATTGCTAAATGTGTAAATACAAGAAAATCGACTTTATACCTAAATATAAAATTATAACATTACGCAATTCTTCCAAATGCACTGCCGTTATGCCGCCATGGCTTTATATCAACTGCAATACGTTAAAGAAGGTTAATTAACTTAAATATGTTAAACTAATGATTTGAAGCATTTCGATATCCCTTGCTAAATGTGCATATACAAGAAAATCGAATTTATACCTAAATATAAGATAACGGAATTCTTCTAAATGCACTGCCGTTATACCGTTAAGGCTATATGTAGACTTCAGTAAGCTAAAAAATGTTTATTAAATTAATATGTTAAACTAATGATTTGAAGCATTTCGATATCGATATCTAAATGTGTATATAAAAGAAAATCGACCTTATACCTAAATAAAAGATTACGGAGCTCTTCTACATGCACTGCCGTAATGCCGCCGTGGCTTAATGCCAACTTCAGATCGTTAAAGAAGGTTTATTATCTTAAATATGT
>CM050324.1:10436413-10452413 GCA_027475135.1 Bactrocera correcta | reverse complement strand
CTAAAGGTGTATATAAAATAAATTCGACTTTACACCTAATATAAGTTTACGGAATTCTTCCAAATGCACTGCCGTTATACCGTTATGGCTTTATGTAAACTTCAGTAAGATAAAGAAGGTTTATTAACTTAAATATGTTAAACTAATGATCTAAAGCATTTCGTTATCGATTGCTAAATGCGTATATACAAGAAAGTCGACTTTATACCAAAGTATAAGATTACTGAATTCTTCCAAATGCACTGCCGTTATGCCGCCATGGCTTTATGCCAACTTCCGTTCGCTAAAGAAGGTTTATTAACTTAAATATGTTAAACTAATGATTTGAAGCATTCCGATATCGATTGCTAAAGGTGTATATACAACAAAATCGACTTTATAACTAATATAAGTTTACGGAATTCTTCCAAATGCACTGCCGTTATACCGTTATGGCTTTATGTAAACTTCAGTAAGATAAAGAAGGTTTATTAACTTAAATATGTTAAACTGATTATCTAAAGCATTTCGTTATCGATTGCTAAATGTGTATATACAAGAAAGTCGACTTTATACCTAAATATAAGATTACGGAATTCTTCCAAATGCACTGCCGTTATGCCGCCATGGCTTTATGCCAACTTCCGTTCGTTAAAGAAGGTTTATTAACTTAAATATGTTAAACTAATAATTTGAAGCATTTCGATATCGATTGCTAAATGTGTATATACAAGAAAATCGATTATATACCTAAATATAAGATTACGGAATTCTTCTGCATGCACTGCCGTTATGCCGCCATGGCTTTATGTTAACTTCGTTGCGTAAAAGAAGCTTTGTTAACTTAAATATGTTTAACTTATGAATTGAAGCATTTCGATATCGATTGCTTAATGAGTATATACAACAAAATCGAATGTATACCTAAATAAAAGATTACGGAATTCTTCCAAATGCACGTCCGTTATACTGTTAAGGATTTATGTAAACTTCAGTAAGATAAAGAGGGTTTATTAACTTAAATATGTTAAACTAATGACTTGAGGCATTTCGATATCGATTGCTAAATGAGTATATACAATAAAATCGACTTTTTACCTAAATATAAGATCACAGAATTCTTCCAAATGCACTGGCGTTATACCGTTATGGCTTTATGTAAACTTCAGTAAGATAAAGTAGTCAATTAACTTATATATGTTAAACTAATGATTTGAAGTATTTCGTTATCGATTGTTTAAATGTTTAAAATACAAGAAAATCGACTTTATACCTAAATATAAGATTACGGAATTCTTCTAATTGCACTGCCGTTATGCCGCCATGGCTTTATATCAACTTCAATACGTTAAAGAAGGTTAATTAACTTAAATATGTTAAACTAATGATTTGAAGCATTTCGATATCGATTGCTAAATGAGTATATACAACAAAATCGACTTTTTACCTAAATATAAGTTTACGGAATTCTTCCAAATGCACGGCCGTTATACCGTTAAGGCTTTTTGTTAACTTCAGTAAGATAAATAAGGTTTATTAACTTAAATATGTTAAACTTATGAGTTGAAGCATCTCGATATCGATTGCTAAATACGTATATACAACAAAATCGACTTTATACCTAAATATAAGATTACGGAATTCTTCCAAATATACTGCCGTTTTACCGTTATGGCTTTATGTAAACTTCAGTAAGATAAAGAAGTTAATTAACTTAAATATGTTAAACTAATGATTTGAAGCATTTCGTTATCGATTGCTAATGTGTATATACAAGAAAATCGACTTTATACCTAAATATAAGATTACGGATATCTTCTAAATGCACTACCGTTATGCCGTCATGGCTTTATATCAACTTCAATACGTTAAAGAAGGTTAATTAACTTAAATATGTTGAACTAATGATTTGAAGCATTTCGATATCGATTGCTAAATGAGTATATACAACAAAATCGACTTTTTACCAAAAGTATAAGTTTAGGGAAAGTTCTTCCAAATGCACGGCCGTTATACCGTTAAGGCTTTTTGTTAACTTCAGTAAGATAAATAAGGTTTATTAACTTAAATATGTTAAACTAATGAGATGAAGCATCTCGATATCGATTGCTAAATGCGTATATACAACAAAATCGGTTTTATACCTAAATATAAGATTACGGACTACTTCTAAATGCACTGCCGTTATACCGTTATGGCTTTATGTAAACTTCAGTGAGATAAAGAAGTTAATTAACTTAAATATGTTAAACTAATGATTTGAAGCATTTCGTTATCGATTGCTAATGTATATATACAAGAAAATCGACTTTATACCTAAATATAAGATTACGGATATCTTTTAAATGCACTACCGTTATGCCGCCATGGCTTTATATCAACTTCGATACGTTAAAGAAGGTTAATTAACTTAAATATGTTAAACTAATGATTTGAAACATTTCGATATCGATTGCTAAATAAGTATATACAACAAAATCGACTTTTTACCTAAATATAAGTTTACGGAATTCTTCCGAATGTACGGCCGTTATACCGTTAAGGCTTTATGTTAACTTCAGTAAGATAAAGAAGGTTTATTAACTTAAATATGTTAAACTAATGAGTTGAAGCATCTAGATATCGATTGCTAAATGCGTATATACAAGAAAATCGACTTTATACCTAATTATAAGATTACGGAATTCTTCTAAATGCACTGCCGTTATGCCGCCATGGCTTTATGCCAACTTCCGTTCGTTAGAGAAGGTGTATTAACTTAAATATGTTAAACTAATGATTTGAAGCATTTCGATATCGATTGCTAAATGTGAATATGCCAGAAAATCGACTTTATGCCTAAATATAAAATTATAACATTACGGAATTCTTCTAAATGCACTGCCGTTATGGCTTTATGTAAACTTCAGTAAGATAAAGAAGGTTTATTAACTTAAATATGTTAAACTAATGATTTAAAGCATTTCGTTATCGTTTGCTAAATGTGTATATACAAGAAAGTCGACTTTATACCTAAATATAAGATTACGGAATTCTTCTGCATGCACTGCCGTTATGCCGCCATGGCTTTATGTTAACTTCAGTGCGTAAAAGAAGCTTTATTAACTTAAATATGTTAAACTAATAAATTGAAGCATTTCGATATCGATTGCTAAATTAGTATATACTAGAAAATCGACTTTATACCTAAATATAAGATTACGGAATTCTTCCAAATGCACTGCCGTTATACCGTTATGGCTTTATGTAAACTTCATTAAGATAAAGAAGGTTAAATAACTTAAATATGTTAATCTAATGATTTGAAGCATTTCATTAGCGATTGCTAAATGTGTCTATACAAGAAAATCGACTATATACCTAAATATAAGATTACGGAATTCTTCTGCATGCACTGCCGTTATGCCGCCATGGCTTTATGTTAACTTCAGTGCGTAAAAGAAGTTTTATTAACATAAATATGTTAAACTAATGATTTGAAGCATTTCGATAACGATTGCTAAATGAGTATATACAACAAAATCGACTTTCTACCTAAATATAAGATAACGGAATTCTTCTAAATGCACTGCCGTGATGCCGCTTTATATCAACTTCGATACGTTAAAGAAGGTTAATTAACTTAAACATGTTAAACTAATGATTTGAAGCATTTCGATATCGCTTGCTAAATGAGTATATACAACAAAATCGACCTTTTACCTAAATATAAGTTTACGGAATCCTTCCAAATGCACGGCCGTTATACCGTTAAAGCTTTATGTAAACTTCAGTAAGATAAAGAAGGTTTATTAACTTAAATATGCTAAACCTGTTATTTGAAGCATTTCGATATCGGTTGCAAAATGTGAATATACAACAAAATCGACTTTATGACTTAATACGGAGTTCTTCCAAATGCACTGCCCTTATGGCTTTGCGTCAACTTCAGTTCGCTAAAGGAGGTTTATTAATTTAATTATGTGAAGCCAGTTATCTGAAGCATTTCGATATCGATTGCAAATTTATATATACACGAAAATCGAATTCATACATAAATATAAAATTATAGCATTACGGAATTCTTCTAAATGCACAGCCGTTATACGCTTATTAACTTAATATGTTAAACTAATGATTTGAAGCATTTCGATATCGGTAGCGAAATGTGTATATGAAAGAAAATCGGCTCTATACCTAAATAAAAGATTACGGAATTCTTCTACATGCACTGCCGTTATGCCGCCATGGTTATATGTTAACTTCAGATCGTTAAAGAAGGTTTATTTACTTAAATATGTTAAGCTAATGAGTTGAAGCATCTCGATATCGATTGCTAAATGTGTATATACAACAAAATCGACTTTATAGCTAAATATAAAGTTACGGAATTCTTCCAAACGAACGGCCGTTATACCGTTAAGGCTTTATGTAAACTTCAGTAAGATAAAGAAGGTTTATTAATTTAAATATGTTAGACTAATGATTTGAAGCATTTCGATATCGATTGCTAATTGTGTATATAAAGACAATCGACTTTATCCCTAAATATAAGATAACGGAATTCTTCTAAATGCACTGCCGTTATGCCGCCATGGTTTTATGCCAACTTCAGTTCGTTAAAGAAAGTTTATTAACTTAAATATTTTAAACTAATGAGTTGCAGCATCTCAATATCGATTGCTAAAGGTGTATATACAACAAAATCGACTTTATACCTCATATAAGTTTACGGAATTCTTCCAAATTCACTGCTGTTATACCGTTATGGCTTTATGTAAACTTCAGTAAGATAAAGATGTTAATTAACTTAAATATGTTAAACTAATGAATTGAAGCATTTCGTTATCGATTGCTAATGTGTATATACAAGAAAATCGACTTTATACATAAATATAAGATTACGGAATTCTTCTACATGCACTGCCGTTATGCCGCCATGGCTTCATATCAACTTTAATACGTTTAAGAAGGTTAATTAACTTAAATATGTTAATTTAATGAATTGAAGCATTTCGATATCGATTGCTAAATGAGTATATACAACAAAATCGACTGTATACCTAAATATAAGATTACGGCATTATTCCAAATGCACTGCCGATATACCGTTTTGGCTTTATGTAAACTTCAGTAAGATATAGATGTTAATTAACTTAAATTTGTTAGACTTATGATTTGAAGCATTTCGTTATCGATTGCTAAATGCGTATATACAAGAAAATCGACTTTATACCTAAATATAAGACTACGGAATTCTTCTAAATGCACTGGCGTTATGCCGCCATGGCTTTATATCAACTTCAATACGTTAAAGAAAGTTTATTAACTTAAATATTTAAAACTAATGAGTTGAAGCATCCCAATATCGATTGCTAAAGGTGTATATACAACAGAATCGACTTTATACCTAAATAAAAGATTACGGAATTCTTCCAAATGTACTACCGTTATGCCACCATGGCTTTACATCAACTTCAATACGTTAAAGAAGGTTAATTAACTTAAATATGTTAAACTAATGATTTGAAGCATTCCGATATCGATTGTTAAATGAGTATATACAACAAAATCGACTTTTTACCTAAATATAAGTTTACGGAATTCTTCCATATACACGGCCGTTATACCGTTAAGGCTTTATGTTAACTTCAGTAAGATAAAAAAGGTTTGTTAACTTAAATATGTTAAACTAATTAGTTGAAGCATCTCGATATCGATTGCTTATGTGTATATACAACAAAATCGACTTTATACCTAAATATAAGAATACGGAATTCTTCCAAATGCACTTCCGTTATACCGTTATGGCTTTTATGTAATTTTTAGTAAGATAAAGAAGTTAATTAACTTAAATATGTTAAACTAATGATTTGAAGCATTTCGATATCAATTGCTAGATGCATATATACAACAAAATCGACTTTATACCTAAATATAAGATTACGGAATTCTTCTAAATGCACTGCCGTTATGCCGCTTTATATCAACTTCGATCCGTTAAAGAAGTTAATTAACCTTCTTGTATATACTCATTTAGCAATCGATATCGAAATGCTTCAAATCACTAGTTTAACATATTTAAGTTAATTAACCTTCTATAACGTATCGAAGTTGATATAAAGCGGCATACCCGACAGTACATTTGGAAGAATTCCGTAATCTTATATTTAGATATAATGTCGATTTTCTTGTATATACACATTTAGCAATCGATATCGAAATGCTCCAAACCATTAGTTTAACATAGTTAAGTAAATTAATCCTCTTTTTCTTAATGAAGTCTACAAAAGCCTTAACGGCATAACGGCAGTGCATTTAGAAGAATTCCGTAATCCTCTATTTAGGTATAAAGTCGATTTTTTTGTATATACTCATTTAGGAATCCATATCGAAATGCTTCAAATCATTAGTTTAACTTATTTAAGTTAATAAAGCTTCTTTTACGCACTGAAGTTAACATAAAGCCATGGCGGCATAACGGCAGTGCATGCAGAAGAATTCCGTAATCTTATATTTAGGTATATAGTCGATTTTCTTGTATATACACATTTAGCAATCGCTAGTGAAATGCTTCAAATCATTAGTTTAACATATTTAAGTTATTTAACCTTCTTTATCTTGCTGAAGTTTATATAAAACCATAACGGTATAACGGCAGTGCATTTGGCAGAATTCCGTAATCTTATATTTAGGTATACAGTCGATTTTGTTGTATATACTCATTTAGCAATCGATATCGAAATGCTTCAATTCATTAGTTTAACATATTTAAGTTAATTAACCTTCTTTAACGTATTAAAGTTGATATGAAGCCATGGCGGCATAACGGCAGTGCATTTAGAAGAATTCCGTAATCTTATATTTAGGTATAAAGTCGATTTTCTTGTATATACACATTAGCAATCGATATCGAAATGCTTCAAATAACTTGTTTAACATATTTAAGTTAATAAGCCTTCTTTAACGAAATTAAGTTAACATAAAGCCAGAACGGCATAACGGCAGTGCATTTGGAAGAATTCCGTAATCTTATATTTAGGTATAAAGAAGTTGGCATAAAGCCATGGCGGCATAACGGCAGTGCATTAGGAAGAATTCAGTAATCTTATATTTAGGTATAAAGTCGACTTTCTTGTATATATACATTAAGCAATCGATAACGAAATGCTTTAAATCATTAGTTTAACTTATTTACGTTAATTAACCTTCTTTATCTTACTGAAGTTTACATAAAGCCATAACGGTATAACGGCAGTGCATTTGGAAGAATTCCGTAAACTTATATTAGGTATAATTAACTTAAATATGTTACACTAATGATTTGAAGCATTTCGATGTCGTTTGCTAAATGAGCATATACAACAAAATCGACTTTATATCTAAATATAAGATTACGGAATTCTTCTACATGCAGTGCCGTAATGCCGCCGTGGCTATTTGCCAACTTCAGATCGTTAAAGAAGGTTTATTAACTTTAATATGTTAAGCTAATGAGTTGGAGCATCTCGATATCGATTGCTAAATGTGTATATACCTAAATATAAGATTACGGAATTCTTCTAAATGCACTGCTTTTATGCCGTTAGGGCCTTTGTAGACTTCAGTAAGATAAAGAGCGTTAATTAACTCAGATATGTTAAAATAATGATTTGAAGCATTTCGATATCGATTGCTAAATGTGTATGTACAAAAAAAGCGGCTTTATACCTAAATATAAGATAACGGAATCCATATAAATATACTGCCGTTATGGCTTTATGTAAACTTCAGAAATATAAAGAAGGTTATTTAACTTAAATATGCTAAACCAGTTATTTGAAGCATTTCGATATCGACTGCAAAATTTGTATATACAGAAAAATCGACTTTATGCCTAAATATTAAACCACGGAATTCTTCCAAATGCAGTGCCGTTATGGCTTTATGTCAACTTCTGTTCGCTAAAGGAGGTTTATTAGCTAAAATATGTTAAACCAGTTATCTGAAGCATTTCGATATCGATTGCGAAATGTATGTATACAAGAAAACCTACTTTATACCTAAATATAAGATTACGGAATTATTCCAAATGCACTGCCGTTATACCGTTATGGCTTTATGTAAACTTCAGTAAGATAAAAAAGTGAATTAACTTATATATGTTAAACTAATGATTTGGAGCATTTCGTTATCGATTGCTAATGTTTATATACACGAAAATCTACTTTATACCTAAATATAAGATTACGGAATTCTTCTAAATGCACTGCCGTTATGCCGCCATGGCTATATAAAAACTTCAATTCGTTAAAGAAGGTTAATTAACTTAAATATGTTAAACTAATGATTTGAAGCAACTCGATATCGATTGCTAAATGCGTATATACAACAAAATCGACTTTATACCTAAATACAAGATTACGGAATTCTTCCAAATACACTGCCGTTTTGCCGTTATGGCTTTATGTAAACTTCAGTAAGATAAAGAAGTTAATTTACTTAAATATGTTAAACTAATGATTTGAAGCATTTCTTTAAATTTCGGATTGCAAGAAAATTTACTTTATACCTAAATATAAGATTACGGAATTCTTCTAAATGCACGGCCGTTATGCCGCTTTATATCAACTTCGATACGTTAAAGAAGGTTAATAACTTAAATATGTTAAACTAATGATTTGAAGCATTCCGATATCGATTGCTAAATGAGTATATCCAAAAAAATCGACTTTATACCTAAATATAAGATTACGAAATTCTTCCAAATGCACTGCCGTTATACCGTTATGGCTTTATAAAAACTTCAGTAAGATAAAGAAGGTTAATTAACTTAAATATGTTAAACTAATGATTTGAAGCATTTCGATATCGATTGCTAAATGAGTATATACAACAAAATCGACTTATTACCTAAATATAAGTTTACGGAATTCTTCCAAATGCACGGCCGTTATACCGTTAAGGCTTTTTGTTAACTTCAGTAAGATAAATAAAGTTTATTAACTTAAATACGTTAAACTAATGAGTTGAAGCATCTCGATATCGATTGCTAAATGCGTATATACAACAAAATCGACTTTACAAGAAAATCGACTTTATACATAAATATAAGATTACGGAATTCTTCTAAATGCACTGCCGTTATGCCGCCATGGCTTCATATCAACTTTAATACGTTAAAGAAGGTTAATTAACTTAAATATGTTAAACTTATGATTTGAAGCATTTCATTAGCGATTGCTAAATGTGTATATACAAGAAAATCGACTATATACCTAAATATAAGATTACGGAATTCTTCTGCATGCACTGCCGTTATGCCGCCATGGCTTTATGTTAACTTCAGTGAGTAAGAGAAAGTTTATTATTTTAAATATGTTAAACTAATGATTTGAAGCATTTCGATATCGATTGCCAAATGAGTATATATAACAAAATAGACTTTTTACCTAAATATAAGTTTACGGAATTCTTCCAAATGCACGGCCGTTATACCATTAAGGCTTTATGTAAACTTCAGTAAGATAAAGAAGGTTAATTAACTTAAATATGTTAAACTAATGATTTGAAGCATTTCGATATCGATTGCTAAATGAGTATGTACAACAAAATCGACTTTTTACCTAAATATAAGTTTACGGAATTCTTCCATATGCACTGCCGTTATACCGTTAAGGCTTTATGTTAACTTCAGTAAGATAAAAAAGGTTTGTTAACTTAAATATGTTAAACTAATGATTTGAAACATTTCGATATCGATTGCTAAATGTGTAAATACAAGAAAATCAAACTTTATACCTAAATATAAGATAACGGAATTCTTTTAAATGCACTTCCGTTATACCGTTATGGCTTTATGTAATTTTTAGTAAGATAAAGAAGTTAATTAACTTAAATATGTTAAACTAATGATTTGAAGCATTTCGATATCAATTGCTAGATGCATATATACAACAAAATCGACTTTATACCTAAATATAAGATTACGGAATTCTTCTAAATGCACTGCCGTTATGCCGCTTTATATCAACTTCGATCCGTTAAAGAAGTTAATTAACCTTCTTGTATATACTCATTTAGCAATCGATATCGAAATGCTTCAAATCACTAGTTTAACATATTTAAGTTAATTAACCTTCTATAACGTATCGAAGTTGATATAAAGCGGCATAGCGACAGTACATTTGGAAGAATTCCGTAATCTTATATTTAGATATAATGTCGATTTTCTTGTATATACACATTTAGCAATCGATATCGAAATGCTCCAAACCATTAGTTTAACATAGTTAAGTAAATTAATCCTCTTTTTCTTAATGAAGTCTACAAAAGCCTTAACGGCATAACGGCAGTGCATTTAGAAGAATTCCGTAATCCTCTATTTAGGTATAAAGTCGATTTTTTTGTATATACTCATTTAGGAATCCATATCGAAATGCTTCAAATCATTAGTTTAACTTATTTAAGTTAATAAAGCTTCTTTTACGCACTGAAGTTAACATAAAGCCATGGCGGCATAACGGCAGTGCATGCAGAAGAATTCCGTAATCTTATATTTAGGTATATAGTCGATTTTCTTGTATATACACATTTAGCAATCGCTAATGAAATGCTTCAAATCATTAGTTTAACATATTTAAGTTATTTAACCTTCTTTATCTTGCTGAAGTTTATATAAAACCATAACGGTATAACGGCAGTGCATTTGGCAGAATTCCGTAATCTTATATTTAGGTATACAGTCGATTTTGTTGTATATACTCATTTAGCAATCGATATCGAAATGCTTCAATTCATTAGTTTAACATATTTAAGTTAATTAACCTTCTTTAACGTATTAAAGTTGATATGAAGCCATGGCGGCATAACGGCAGTGCATTTAGAAGAATTCCGTAATCTTATATTTAGGTATAAAGTCGATTTTCTTGTATATACACATTAGCAATCGATATCGAAATGCTTCAAATAACTTGTTTAACATAATTAAGTTAATAAGCCTTCTTTAACAAAATTAAGTTAACATAAAGCCAGAACGGCATAACGGCAGTGCATTTGGAAGAATTCCGTAATCTTATATTTAGGTATAAAGAAGTTGGCATAAAGCCATGGCGGCATAACGGCAGTGCGTTAGGAAGAATTCAGTAATCTTATATTTAGGTATAAAGTCGACTTTCTTGTATATATACATTAAGCAATCGATAACGAAATGCTTTAAATCATTAGTTTAACTTATTTACGTTAATTAACCTTCTTTATCTTACTGAAGTTTACATAAAGCCATAACGGTATAACGGCAGTGCATTTGGAAGAATTCCGTAAACTTATATTAGGTATAATTAACTTAAATATGTTACACTAATGATTTGAAGCATTTCGATGTCGTTTGCTAAATGAGCATATACAACAAAATCGACTTTATATCTAAATATAAGATTACGGAATTCTTCTACATGCAGTGCCGTAATGCCGCCGTGGCTATTTGCCAACTTCAGATCGTTAAAGAAGGTTTATTAACTTTTAATATGTTAAGCTAATGAGTTGGAGCATCTCGATATCGATTGCTAAATGTGTATATACCTAAATATAAGATTACGGAATTCTTCTAAATGCACTGCTTTTATGCCGTTAGGGCCTTTGTAGACTTCAGTAAGATAAAGAGCGTTAATTAACTCAGATATGTTAAAATAATGATTTGAAGCATTTCGATATCGATTGCTAAATGTGTATGTACAAAAAAAGCGGCTTTGATACCTAAATATAAGATAACGGAATCCATATAAATATACTGCCGTTATGGCTTTATGTAAACTTCAGAAATATAAAGAAGGTTATTTAACTTAAATATGCTAAACCAGTTATTTGAAGCATTTCGATATCGACTGCAAAATTTGTATATACAGAAAAATCGACTTTATGCCTAAATATTAAACCACGGAATTCTTCCAAATGCAGTGCCGTTATGGCTTTATGTCAACTTCTGTTCGCTAAAGGAGGTTTATTAGCTAAAATATGTTAAACCAGTTATCTGAAGCATTTCGATATCGATTGCGAAATGTATGTATACAAGAAAACCTACTTTATACCTAAATATAAGATTACGGAATTATTCCAAATGCACTGCCGTTATACCGTTATGGCTTTATGTAAACTTCAGTAAGATAAAAAAGTGAATTAACTTATATATGTTAAACTAATGATTTGGAGCATTTCGTTATCGATTGCTAATGTTTATATACACGAAAATCTACTTTATACCTAAATATAAGATTACGGAATTCTTCTAAATGCACTGCCGTTATGCCGCCATGGCTATATAAAAACTTCAATTCGTTAAAGAAGGTTAATTAACTTAAATATGTTAAACTAATGATTTGAAGCAACTCGATATCGATTGCTAAATGCGTATATACAACAAAATCGACTTTATACCTAAATACAAGATTACGGAATTCTTCCAAATACACTGCCGTTTTGCCGTTATGGCTTTATGTAAACTTCAGTAAGATAAAGAAGGTTAATTAACTTAAATATGTTAAACTAATGATTTGAAGCATTTCGTTATCGATTGCTAATGTGTATATACAAGAAAATTTACTTTATACCTAAATATAAGATTACGGAATTCTTCTAAATGCACGGCCGTTATGCCGCTTTATATCAACTTCGATACGTTAAAGAAGGTTAATAACTTAAATATGTTAAACTAATGATTTGAAGCATTCCGATATCGATTGCTAAATGAGTATATCCAAAAAAATCGACTTTATACCTAAATATAAGATTACGAAATTCTTCCAAATGCACTGCCGTTATACCGTTATGGCTTTATAAAAACTTCAGTAAGATAAAGAAGGTTAATTAACTTAAATATGTTAAACTAATGATTTGAAGCATTTCGATATCGATTGCTAAATGAGTATATACAACAAAATCGACTTATTACCTAAATATAAGTTTACGGAATTCTTCCAAATGCACGGCCGTTATACCGTTAAGGCTTTTTGTTAACTTCAGTAAGATAAATAAAGTTTATTAACTTAAATACGTTAAACTAATGAGTTGAAGCATCTCGATATCGATTGCTAAATGCGTATATACAACAAAATCGACTTTACAAGAAAATCGACTTTATACATAAATATAAGATTACGGAATTCTTCAAAATGCACTGCCGTTATGCCGCCATGGCTTCATATCAACTTTAATACTTTATGTAAACTTCAGTAAGATAAAGAAGGTTAATTAACTTAAATATGTTAAACTAATGATTTGAAGCATTTCGATATCGATTGCTAAATGAGTATGTACAACAAAATCGACTTTTTACCTAAATATAAGTTTACGGAATTCTTCCATATGCACGGCCGTTATACCGTTAAGGCTTTATGTTAACTTCAGTAAGATAAAAAAGGTTTGTTAACCTAAATATGTTAAACTAATGATTTGAAGCATTTCGATATCGATTGCTAAATGAGTATGTACAACAAAATCGACTTTTTACCTAAATATAAGTTTACGGAATTCTTCCATATGCACGGCCGTTATACCGTTAAGGCTTTATGTTAACTTCAGTAAGATAAAAAAGGTTTGTTAACTTAAATATGTTAAACTAATGAGTTGAAGCATCTCGATATCGATTGCTAAATGCGTATATACAACAAAATCGGCTTTATACCTAAATATAAGATTACGGAATTCTTCCAAATACACTGCCGTTTTGCCGTTATGGCTTTATGTAAACTTCAGTAAGATAAAGAAGTTAATTAACTTAAATATGTTAAACTAATGATTTGAAGCATTTCGTTATCGATTGCTAATGTGTATATACAAGAAAATCGACTTTATACCTAAATATAAGATTACGGAATTCTTCTAAATGCACTGCCGTTATGCCGCTTTATATCAACTTCGATACGTTAAAGAAGGTTAATAACTTAAATATGTTAAACTAATGATTTGAAGCATTCCGATATCGATTGCTAAATGAGTATATCCAAAAAAATCGACTTTATACCTAAATATAAGATAACGGAATTCATATAAATATACTGCCGTTATGGCTTTATGTAAACTTCAGAAAGATAAAGAAGGTTATTTAACTTAAATATGCTAAACCAGTTATTTGAAACATTTCGATATCGACTGCAAAATTTGTATATACAGAAAAATCGACTTTATGCCTAAATATTAAACTACGGAATTCTTCCAAATGCAGTGCCGTTATGGCTTTATGTCAACTTCTGTTCGCTAAAGGAGGTTTATTAGCTAAAATATGTTAAACCAGTTATCTGAAGCATTTCGATATCGATTGCGAAATGTATGTATACAAGAAAATCTACTTTATACCTAACTATAAGATTACGGAAATCTTCCACAGGTACTGTCGTTAAGCCGCCATGGCTTTATATCACCTTCATTACGCTAAAGAAGGTTAATTATTTTAAATATGTTAAACTAATGGTTTGAAGCATTTCGATATCGATTGCTAAATGTGTAAATACAAGAAAATCGACTTTATACCTAAATATAAAATTATAGCATTACGGAATTCTTCTAAATGCACTGCCGTTATGCCGCCATGGCTTTATATCAACTTCAATACGTTAAAGAAGGTTAATTAACTTAAATATGTTAAACTAATGATTTGAAACATTTCAATATCGCTTGCTAAATGTGTATATACAAGAAAATCGTATTTATACCTAAATATAATATAACGGGATTCTTCTAAATGCACTGCTGTTATACCGTTAAGGCTTTATGTAGACTTCAGTAAGCTAAAAAATGTTTATTAACTTGATAAGTTAAACTAATGATTTGAAGCATTTCGATATCGATATCTAAATGTGTATATAAAAGAAAATCGACTTTGTACCTAAATATAAGATTACGGAATTCTTCTAAATGCACTGCCGTTATGCCGCCATGGCTTTATATCAACTTCAATACGTTAAAGAAGGTTAATTAACTTAAATATGTTAAAATAATGATTTAAAGCATTTCGATATCGCTTGCTAAATGTGTATATACAACAAAATCGACATTATACCTTAATATAACATAAGGGAATTCTTTTAAATGCATTGCCGTTATGCCGTTAAGGCTTTATGTAGACTTCAATAAGATAGAGAGGGTTAATTAAAATAAATATGTTAAACTAATGATTTGAAGCATTTCGATATCGATTGCTAAATATGTATATACAAGAAAATCGAATTTATACCTAAATACAAGATAACGGAATTCTTCTACATGCACTGCCGTTATGCCGCCATGGCTTTATGCCAACTTCAGTTCGTTAAAGAAGGTTTATTAACTTAAATATGTTAAACTAATGAGTTGAAGCATCTCGATATCGATTGCTAAATGTGTATATACAACAAAATCGACTTTATACCTAAATCTAAGTTTATGGAATTCTTCCAAATGCACTGCCGTTATACCGTTATGGCTTTATGTAAACTTCAGTAGGATAAAGAAGGTTAATTAACTTAAATATGTTAACTTAAATATGTTAAACTAATGACTTGAAGCATTTCGTTATCGATTGCTAAATACGTATATACAACAAAATCGACTTTATAACTAAATATAAGATTACGGAATTCTTTTAAATGCACTGCCGTTATGCCGCCATGGCTTTATATCAACTTCAATACGTTAAAGAAGGTTAATTAACTTAAATATGTTAAACTAATGATTTGAGGCATTTCAATATCGATTGCTAAATGTGTAAATACAAGAAAATCGACTATATACTTAAATATAAGATTACGGAATTCTTCTACACATGCACTGTCGATATGCCGCCATGGCTTTATATCACCTTCATTACGTTAAAGAAAGTTAATTAACTTAAATATGTTAAACTTATGATTTGAAGCATTTCGATATCGATTGCTAAATGTGTAAATACAAGAAAATCGACTTTATACCTAAATATAAGATAACGGAATTCTTTTAAATGCACTGCCGTTATACTGTTAAGGCTTTTCTAGACTTCAGTAAGATAAAGAGGGTTAATTAACTTAAATATGTTAAACTAATGAGTTGAAGCATC